>JBAMBO010003226.1:0-341507 GCA_037044535.1 Lordiphosa magnipectinata | reverse complement strand
TATACCCTTGCAAAGGGTATTATAATTTTGCCCAGAAGTTTGCAACGCATAGAAATATTCATTTCCGACCCCATAAACTATATATATTCTTGATCAGGGGGACGAGCTGAGTTCATTGAGCTTTGTCCGTCCGTCTGTCTGTCCGTCTGTCTGTCCGTCTGTCTGTCTGTCCGTCTGTCTGTCCGTCTGTTTCTACGCAAACTAGTCTCTCAGTTTTGAAGCTATCGAGCTAAAATTTTGCACAGAGTCTTCTTTTTACTGCACGCTGCTAATATGTCGGAACCGACCGGATCGGATCACTATATCTTATAGCTGCCATAGGAACCATCGGTCGAAAAATGGGTTTTAGTGATAAAAACTTTTTTGTTTCCAATGCTAACGTGATTAAACTCGGTCATTAATAATATTATATGCTTTCAAACAGATTTGCAAATTTTGGTCAAAATCGGATGACTATATCTTATAGCTGCCATAGGAACCATCGGTCGAAATATGGGTTTTAGTGAGAAAAACTTTTTCGTTTCCAATGTTAATGTGATTAAACTCGGTCATGTATAATATTATATGCTTTCAAACAGATTTGCAAATTTTGGTCAAAATCGGATGACTATATCTTATAGCTGCCATAGGACCGATCGGTCGGAAAATGGGTCTTAGTGAAAAAAAACTTTTTTGTTTTTAAGTAAATCGTTCTTAAGGTCGGTGATTATTAATATTAAATGCTTTCAAACTTATTTGAAAAAGATAATCGACATCGGGTGACTATATCTTATGGTTGCCATAGGACCGATCGGTCGAACATGAGTCTTGGTAAAAATTTTTTTGTTTAGTTTTGTTAGCGTCCTTAAACTCGCTGATGACTTATTTTATATGCTTTCAAATAGATTCGCAAAATTGGGCCAAAATCGGATGACTATATCTTAAGGCTGCCATAGGGCCGATCGGTCGGAAATTGAGTCTTAGTGAGAAAAACTTTTTTCAGACGTTTAGCTGTCGGAAAATAGGTTTTAGTTACAAAATTTTTGGATTTTTATGTAAGCGTTCTTAAACTGTGACATTTGCATTTGCAAGGGTATAAAAACTTCGGCACAGACGAAGTTAGCTTGGCACTCTCGTTATATTTATGTATTTCCCCTTTGTAGATACGTTCGGGTCTGGCCGAGCTGGAGTAAAGATCGCCACAAGTGTTACAGCGTTTGAAGAGTGTCAAAACGGGAGTGCCGGTTGTCATCAAGGAGGCGGAGGTGGTATATTTACGTGCCGAGCATCGAGTGCCATCGGATATATTGAAATTGTTGAAACAACTGGTGGCCTATATCGATAGTGAGGATGATTCATACTTTGTTCTTGCAGCAGTTAACTGTAGCCACAGAAAATATAACCACAAAAACCACAAATTGTATAAATTTTTGAATGTATTTTGTTGCTGCACGGATTAACTGTAAATCTAACAGCGAAAATTGTTGATTTAGGAAATTTCAGTTGGTCCTATATATTGTACTTGAACGGAATCTGAACTTGAGAATTACAAGTGGTCTCACTTTTGCGATATTCAAGAAATTCTTCGTGCATGTGTTTAGGCAGATTCAATACAAGTAACCATATTCCCGACTTTGTGGGTTGGCGCATTTCTAACGCATCATATCGGTTAAATTTACATACAAATTTTTTTTTTGGCCCCCTTCTGGTTTAGAAAATGTTTTTTTTCGTTTATTTTATTAACTTAAACGATCTATTAGGGTCTTAAAAACATCCTGTAAAACTTTCCGATAATATGTTTTACAACCATAAACAAAATAAATTTTTTTTCCCGACCCTCGTATATAAAAAAATGTACATTGACCCTCGTATTTTTCAAAATTTTATGTTCTTTGTTTTTTATAATCAAAAGACTTCAATCAAAGTTATAAAATGTTCGTAATTTTTGTTTTAAACAAATTTACTAGAAAATTTTATGAGATATTTTTTGTACCATGTCTTGATGTACTTCGACCGAAATTTCTAGAGAACTGTTTAATCGATTTTTTTTTGTTCGTTGAAAGCTAACACACAAATGTATTCAATCCATGTTTGAAATCTATTAAAAATAATTGTTATTTTATCGAAACATTTTTATCGCGTTTTTCAAATTGGTTCGTAAATTTTCTCAAGTTCTTTGATGATGTAGGACTTAATGGACGCAGAATTAACATGACTATGTTTCGAACCTCGTTCATTGGACTACCACTTTTTTTACCATATTTTTTCTCCACTGGACTGCAAAAAAAAATGGCAAAAATCGATTTCTCGTTTTTAAATTTCCACAAGTTTTAAAAATTCAATTTGTTTCAAATGATTCTGCTTCAGGCCATTCTGCTTTCTGCTTCATATTTACCGATTTCTAGTTTTTAGTTTTGCTATGAGATAATGCTGACTCCCGGAAAGACCCTACTTTGGAAGACATGAAATTTTTTAACATCCCTTGCATTCACACATTTTTTAATTTTTTAATTTTTTTTTATGAACTGTACAACAAATACAAAAAACAGATTTACAAAATCTTTTCCCGATTTCTTTCCACAAGTTTTTAAAAAAACAGCTTAAGTTCCTAGACCAGAAGAGGGCCTAAATTTAGTATTAAAAGTAATCAATTTCTTAACACCTCAGATTTCTTTGAGGCTAGCAAAAGCGAAAAGTAAAAGTAAAATTGGCTCAAACAGCACCTCAGGAGGGCCGGGGCCAAGCTTCACTCAATCTCTTGGCGTGTGTGCTTATAATTTTTCGCACAAGAGAAAGGGACCTGCAGTTTAACTTAATAGTTAGAGAATGTTTGCTATTTCATGGCTAGTTACTTCACAGCTGGCGCCAGTAGCTGGTGAAGGTGATCGGGTGTGTAAAAGCTTTTTTCTAAAGAAAAAAAAACTTTTTCTATTAGATGGTCCGAGGCGGGATCGAACCCACAACCTCCCGCACCAGCAGCCGCACATACAACTGGTACGCCACGCCCGACCACCGAAAGCGAAAAGTAAAACGTGAAAAATTCGTGATCTGAATTAGACGTCCCAAAATCTCCGACCATTTTTTTGATCTGTCCGTCCGTCTGTTTCTATGCTATCTCCTCAGTTAGTTTTAAAGCTACCCTGACCAAACTTTTTATGAAGTCTTGAAAAACAAATACGTCTCTCCTGACCTATGACACCGTTTCTTCACGGTTAATTTTGCATTTCCTCAGGGACTAGAGTTTCATGTTAAAGCCCCTAGCTCTAAGACTTCCAATGAAAATGGGTAAATGTCGAAGGGTCTGGATAAAACAGGTCTAAACGGATTTATTACACAGTGCCGCAAAATTCAACTTTTTTTAATGCCTGGGAACGGGACCAATAAATTATGAAACTAGAGGCATCAGGGAGGAACACCTCATACCCAGTTTTTCTTGATCACGTCAAGTTTGCGTTTAATGGGCACATTTATACTAGCAACACACAGCTACAACATCTATTGCTTTGTTAAAAAAAGGTGAGAGCTAAAATTTTGGAAAATTCACCAAAGATGAAGGGAGTCACCACAATTGTTATAGTAAATTCCCGCCTATAATGGACAATCGGTTAATACCCCGCCCATAGAGGTCTAACTTAGAAAATGGAATCAATGGAAAACCACTCGATAGAATTTTGTAAGATTTAAAATATATTGAAATGCTGGCCAATAAAATGTGTCCTTTAGAGATGGTAGTGGGTACCACATTTGACATCACCCATTATCGAGTCCATATAGGCCATAAACTAGAGATAACAATAGACCGGTTTTTTGGCTGTCGAGTACCATCTCTTAGGGACATGCAATAGCTCTTTATAACATCATAAAAAACGATTTTCATAAAAATCTACCTTGCGCTTTTAAAAATATTCAAGCATCAAGGTTTAACTCCTTCTGGAGGTACCCTAACCAATTGCCCGAATGAAGGGAATTTTTTGTATTGCGTTCCCTACCTAATAACCCTGTTTTTATCTTAAACCCTTAAAATCGAAGATAAAATTATTGTCGCTATGTGTTGCAAGTACAAAAGTACCCATAAAACGCGAACCGAGGCTTTATTCGTAAAACTGGGTATGATGTGATGCTTACAGAGGTCCTTTTTATCATAATTTAAGGGTCTCATGCCGGGTTTTTCAAAAAAGTTAGATTTTGTCGAACTGTGTAACTAGTTGTTTATTATTCTAATTCACTATTCCCTGCATGATTTCCCTAACCTTTATCTTGAATTGATTTACGCTTCCAATTGTTTTGATGCCATGAGGTTGATCGTTCCATAGCCAAATATTATTCATCATAAACTGCCTCTCAGAGCTTATAGAATTGCTTGTGCGCAACGATGCTGAAGGTGTTAGCATATTGTAAAGGTAAGATGGTTCTTTGTTGGCTCAAGGAGTGTTAGCTAATCTGTACACTTTTGTTAGGGGTTACCTAAAATTACACATTTAAAACACTTGGCAAAATCGGACCAAGACCCAAAAGTGAGTCCTCACTGACTGACTCATTGGCAATCTAAGCACAGCCTAAATGATGGGGGAATGAATGCTGAAATAAGGACAGTAGCTTCCACTAGATTGGGAAAAATTTACTCTCAACTCGGTTTGTAAGGAAAGAATGCGAAATTAATTGTGATCTGAATTTCCGATGTTGGAAAATCCGCCGTAAAGGTGGGATAATGCCCGAAAAATGTTGTCAGTATAATATGCCATGTGACTTTCCTATGTAATCACCACGAAGAGCGAAAGGTGGCCAAACTTTAATTTTGATCCAATCTTTAAAAACTGTATTCTTATTATGGAAAACCCACCAGTGAAGTTGGAAAATCGTGGATGGGCTCAAGTACAAACGTTAGTTTTGGGCTGATGTTTATGAAATTGGATCCATAGTCGGAAAAAGGGATATTCAAGGTCAGAACTGCTTTTAAATTTGCAGCCCTGACTTAAAATGATTTGCGTATTATCTTTTCCTTCACAATTTAAGTAGCCGAAAGTTTTTACAAAAAAAAAACCAACGCTGATTCCAAAAGATTCTTTTTCTTTCAAATCTTGAGCCATTTGTAATCAGAAAAACCATCTACAACTTTAACAGCCGCAGCTCTCATTAGCCCATTTAACAACTGTCCTCACATTCACGTCGCGACGCACTTTGTGCAGAAGCGTAACCAAAATTGCATTGCCATTTGCCATCTAAGCTGGCTCACTTCGCGCTTAATGCAAAACTTATTATGCGCATTTGCGGGGCTTACCAGCCTGAGACCAGAACCAGACCCAAGGCTCTGGCTCTGGCTCCGCCGTCGACTGCATTGGCCAAAAAGCAACACAAATTTGGGGGCCCAGAGAGTAGAGCTATGTGTGTGTGTGCACTAATTACAACAAGGTCGGTGTACTAATTAACAATGGCTTTGAGGCAGTTAAGCGATATGACGGAGATGAAAGACCCAAGTGAAAAGTCACTGAGCAACTGCAAAATGTTGTCTCAAAGTATACCCTGAATAGTTTTTCGCATAAATTTTGACGCACGTGCTGCTACTTTTTTCAGCAGCAGAAAACTATCCATGAAATCAATTTTGACATCAGGGTTGAACCTCCGCCACCCCCTTCCACGGACTCTTGCTTATTGGATAGCGACCTTAGAAGGTCCTCGGCTCAAGCTTCTCTAGTTGTCCAACATGGTGGTTGTTGTTGTTGTTGTTATTAATTTTATGCGCCATATAAACGGTAGGACCTAAAAAGTCACCAAGCGTCAAGTAAACAAAAGCCTCTGACGCCGCTGGAGCGTTGGTGAGATGGAAAAAAAAAATACAAAAAAAAAAATGGAATCAACACCCGACATAAGAAATGAAATGAGGCCTTTAATAACAAAGTGCATCACTTATATATTGGTTAGAGTCAGAAACGAAGAAATATGAGAAGAAATAATAGAGGAAAGCTAACTTCGGCTCTACCAAAGTTTATTTATCCTTGTAGCTTGTATAATTTATATAAATTAAGGTTCTAAATGATTTCAAACTCAGCAAACGCCGCTACTTTGGACTTTTTTTGGCTATATATTGTAGGGCAGCTATACTATAAAGTTGACCGATTTTCATCAAACTTGGTGGAATTGTGTAAAAGCAAATACAAATTTTCAAGAAAACTGGGAACATTGAAAATAATTTTGCAAATAGAGGTCGAACATCAGCAATAACACCCCGCGACAAAAGGGAACTGGCCAAAATTGTTAAGGCTGATCGTCACCAATCTTTAAGAAATTTGGCTTCTGAGTGGTCGCAGAAAATTGGCAAAACTGTCAAGCGAGAATGTGAAAGTATGAAAGTATGTTTAGTTATTACCCATGCATCATACCCAATAACTTATCTTACTCGTAGGCCAAGGAAAAAGCGTTTGCAATGGGCTCGGGAAAGGATGTCTTGGACTCAAAGGCAATGGGACACCATCAAATTCAGCGATGAAGCTAAATTTTATGTTAGTGTCGGCGATACAAGAAAACGCGTCATCCGTACAAAGGCAGAAACATACCATAAAGACTGCCTTAAAAGGACAGTAAAGTTTCCAGATAGATGTATGTCTGCCAAAGGATTAGGAAAACTGCATTTCATTGAAGGGACGGTTAACGCTGAAAAATACATTAATATTTTAGAAGAAAGTTTCCTGCCATCAATACCAAAACTGGCAGATTGTGGCGAATTCACTTTTCAGCAGGTCGGAGCATCATCGCACACATTCAAACGAACCAAAAATTGGCTGCAATATATACAAATGGAGGTTTTAGATTGGCCATTAAATAGCCCAGATCTAAGCCCCATAGAAAATATTTGGTGGCTAATGAAAAGAAAGCTTCGAAATGAGCCACAAAGGAACATTTCTGACCTTAAAACTAAGTTGCAAGAGATGTGGGACTCGATTTCTCGAGAACACTGCCAACATTTGTTAAAATCAATGCCAAGCGGGTTAAGTGCGTATTACAGACCAGAGGCGACGTTACACAATTCTAATGTTAATTAAATTGTTGTTTTTAGTATAATAGTAAATCATATTAGGCAGCGTTCGAATTAATAGTGGTTATTTTTTTTCTTATCTCTTAAGTCTACCGTTTGAAAAAATTACTCATATTGTTGTTGTTGTTGGAAATACAACTAAATTTTTTTTGTCATCGTAAAGAGAATAAAATTCTACTTTAGACTAAATACATTGGTGTGTGTAATTTGTAGTAATATTGAAAATATCGTGTGTTGAACATTGCACATTGGGCGGAATCGCCTTTTTTTTGTCATAAACCCAAACATTTTTTTAAAATATTTTTATGGTTATAATATTATTTCCAGTAAATAGTTGTCCCTCCTTCTCGAAAATATTTAAATTATATTTTGTAATGCAACCCTCGACTTACACCAGCTCTTCAAAGTCAGCTGTTTGCCACGCGGTGTTTGCACACAGTCTGGTTACAAAATTTGTTAATATTTAGGAGTCTCGCATTTTTAAACGGTTTGATAAATTGAAATACTTTAAAATGGAAAATATTCATACAGGTATGTAGAAAAGAGTTATATATGTGTTCAATTATATGTGCTTTTGTTTCGTCATGTTTTCAATGTTATTAACAAACCATAATTTTGTCGAATCTAACCTCAATATAGTTGTGTTTCGTGGAGCATATCTAGCAAGATACAGTTGGGTTCAAAAAAGTGCTTATGTGGTAGTATGTGTTATTATGTATACGTTTTTGTAAAGTTTAAAGCATAAGCGGATTTTTGCGGTTTTTCGATATATTTCAATAGATGTGGGCAAGAATACTATTCGTCGTATCGATTTCCTGGAAGTTTGGTTGGGAAAACGTCGCAACATGAACGCTACTTTCGACTGGGTTTGCGCAGAAAGACTTCAAAATTCTCTTCCAGAAAATGCTTTGATGGACATAAAAATCAAAATAAAGAATTTTATTTTACAAGTCAAGAGACTGCTGAATAAAGCCCAAAGAAATATTCGACGGTTTAAAGAACAAAATGTTATCTGGCTTGCATCACAAATAACATTTTATTCAAAAAAGGATAATAGTGATCATAAAGGTGGACGGCCTCCTCTTATGACGAAGGAAGTTTACGTCAAAAAAGAAAATTGGCTTCCGAACTTGCAAAAGAAAATTCAACTAATCTCCTAATTCATGCAGCTGCTATGTCTGCTAAGAAGACAAATGATAGAGATATTTTACATATTCTGAAAACAACAATGAATTCTCCTGACAGTTCAAAATTAACGGAGCAGCTTTCATTGAAAAAATCAATACCATTATCACCTGATGAGGCCTTAGCATTTATTATAGAAAATTCGTTTTCCAAGCAGCAATATATTAATATACGCCTAAAGAATATCGAAAAGTATTCCAATATATATCCGAGTTACGAAAAGGTGAAGGAGGCTAAGGAAAAGTGCCGGCCTATAGATATTAGCGTCACAGAAACTGTTGCCGAAGTGCCGCTGCAGAACTTACTTGACCATACTGCATCTCGGATAATTTTATTTTAAAAGCCAGTATTTAATCAATTTATTGATATTACCAAATTAAAGCTAACAGTTAGCTATGGTTTTGACGGTTCAACCGGCCAGAGCGTTTATAAACAAAAATTTAATGAACCCGCATCAAATAGCCTGGACCAATCTTTGTTCATTACAACAATAATTCCACTCCAAATGGTGGATCAGGATGGACGAATTGTTTGGAGAAACCGGTACCCACAATCCGTTAAGTATTGCAGGCCGCTAAAAATAGAATTCACTAAAGAAAGTCGCGATCACATTTTGAATTCAAAAGCACTTTTAGATGCTCAAATAAAACACCTAAAGCCATTTCTTTATGAGGCGGACCAAATGAATGTAGAAGTTGTCTTCGACTTACACATGACGCTCATCGATGGAAAGGTGTTAAATACTTTAGTGCCTAATAAACACAATCATGTCCAATTTGTGGTGCTAGCCCAAAGGACTTTTTAAAAGAAACGGACGTTAACAGTCAACAGTTCAAGCCAAAACCGAATACTTTGCAGTACGGAATAAGTCCTCTCCATGCATGGATTAGGTTTTTGGAGTTCGTTCTGAATATTTCATATCGCGTCGGTCTTCAGAAATGGCGAATCAGTAAGGATTCTGACAAAGACACAATGCTGATACGCAAAAAGGACATTGAAAGAAAACTTTGGTCAGAAATGGGGTTACATATAAACAAACCAAGCCAGAATGGTTCTGGAAATTCCAACGATGGCAATACGGCGCGAAGGGCATTTTCAAATGTTCCATTATTTGCATCAATATTGGAAATCGATGAAGAGCTATTAAACAAACTTTATATAGTTTTAATAGCTATATCATGCGAATATGAAATATGTTCGATTAAATTCCAAAAATTTTGTGAATAGACGCTTTGTCTGCATTTGACGAAATATCCGTGGTACCCAATGACCGCTACGGTCCACAAAATTTTAGTTCACGGTGCTCAGATTATTAAGTCATCTGTACTTCCTGTTGGTTCCTTAGGCGAAAACGCATCTGAGGCTCGCAACAAATATTATAAGCGTGATAGGATATTACATGCCAGGAAAAACAGCCGCGTCAACAACTTAACAGACGTATTCCACCGTGCTTTGAATTCTTCTGATCCATATTTATCAAGCATCGCTTCAAGAAAGTCTTCAAAAGCACAAAAACTGCCAAAAGAAGTTATTGCACTTTTTAAGTTGCCAACATTAGAAGTTGCAGACCGGACATATGGAGATGAGGACGAGTTTGAAAACATAGATTATGTTGATTTTGATCTAGAAGAAGAACAAATGTTTTAAAACATATAATTTAATATTTTAATTATGAAAATATAATCATGTTTAGATTTAATATGAATTTTTCCATGTAATGCAGGTCTTTTATGTGGGCGGCGGGGAAGGCGTGGTGGCAGCGCCAAAAAAATTAATTCGAAATTCACAAATAATATGAGTCGTAAATTCACAAAGTTTCAAGATTCTAGCTTTAAAGTTAGAGTTTTTGCCAAAAAAAAAAGGCGATTCTGCCCAATGTGCATTGCGCACTGCAAAAAAACATGCTGTTCGAATTAATAGTGGTTGGGGCTCGTAGTATCTGATATGAGAGCTGGTATGGCTGTCATTCTCCAGCCGGGCGGCGACCTTCTGAACTACAGGGAAGAGATGGCGTCACTAGTATTAAATCGAATCGGACTATGTCGCAACCAACTTCATTTTGGATCCTCATCATTAGGCTTTCTTTTTCAGTAGGAGTCGTTTCGCTGAAGTGTAAAAAACATAGTTTTTGTCCACATTGTCAACCTTTGTGCCTACAAAACATCATTTGCGTGAGAGTTTTCTGGTTTCATATGAAGAGAAATTCAGCTGAAGGCCTTTGAATGCTGAAAGAAACTTACGGGGAAGCGCAAAAAATCATACGACCCGCTTTGCCATACGCCTAAGCTGAATATTCACCTGGTATTTGGTGTTACCAATTGGGCGTGGTATACTTTGAGCTGCTACAACCGGGTGAAACCATCAGAGGGCAAGTCTACCGAACTCTATTGACGCGTTTGGTAATTTTGCGACTAGGTAATTTTGCAACATGACAACGCTCTGTCACATATTGCGCAGCCGGTCAAAACATACCTTGAAACGCTAAAATGGGAATCCAACTACTATTTGTTTTCTTCGATGACGCCTGCCCTTTTGAACAACTCCGAAATTGGATCGATTCGTGGATCACATCAAAAGACGCGTCGTTTTTTTCGAGATGGTATCCGAAAATTCCCACAAATATGGGAAAACAATAGTGTTTAGGGATGGAAAATACGTTGAAAAATGATTTTGTAACAAATTTTTTACAAATAAAGCGTCAAGCTTGAAGAAAAATCCTTCAACACATTTTTCAACAGAGCAGAAAATGTATAAATTTATTTAAGATTAATTTATTTAAGATTAATGGATTAAGGTTTATTTTCATTAAATTAAATTCACAAATTGTCGTCTTCTTTGGAGTACAGTAAGAATCAGTGCTTTAGGTTCATAAAAAAAACTCTATTTCTTTTTAAGTTTTTAGAGTTTTCTGTTATTCAAAGTTACAACTCTTTATAACCAACACAAATGAACAGATATTAATTACAACATTTTTTAATAGCAATTGGGCATGTCCGTACAACGATCGCTGTTTCGAGATTTATTTATAATTTTTTTTAGAAATTATTTTAATAATTATAATAATTATTTTTTATATAAATTTATAAAACAGATAATACATAGATGATAGCTTGGATTCTAAATTTATATCTAAACAAGAAGTTTTAATACTCTGTAGAGTATATTAAGTTTGTGCAAAAGTATGTAACAGGGAGAAGAAATCATTTCCGACCCTATAAAGTATATATATTCTTGATCAGCATCAACAGCCGATGTCCGTCTGTCCGTCTGTCTGTCTGTCCGTCTGTCCGTCCGTCCGTATGAACGAAGAGATCTCAGAGATGGTAAGAGATAGAGGTTTGACATGTATGGGACATATATTTCTTATACTTGCAGGCAGATCAAGTTTATTTTCAATTTTTGCCACGCCCCCTCACGCCCCCGTAATTTGGAAAAAACGTCATATCTCCTACAGTTTTGATGATAGATGGTTCGTACTTTTTAGAGATATCTAGTACTCAAAATTATTTATCGATTTGCTGAGGGAATGATAAAGATCGGATAAACGATACTCAAGTTATGACCCAAAAACGGTCAGTTAACACCCACCACCCACCCCACTCATAACCTAAGCATTGCGTTCAGCAGAAACAATCTTCGTGAGAGAGAGAGAGAGAGAGAGACTTAGAGAGCGCACAGCGTTGTGCGTTGTGTGTTAACTGGCCGTTTGACTCGTGACCAAATTCGAGCTGCGACATTAAGGGTGCAGAGTATGTTATAGTCGGGCTTCACCGACTTTCTTTCTTGTTTCGTATATAAAATACTAAAATAAATAAATCGACATGGTATGAAACCGTCAGTCGATCACTGCCTTCCAAACTCTTCGCTATTCAGTCTAATACACTTCCCTGGTTTTCCCCAGATACCAGATCGTTCAACTGCATAGCGCGAGATTCGGTTGACCGTGTTACTCTGTTTTAAAAATCCCCTTCCAATATTTGTTTTCGATATTTAGTTGCCTGACTTATAAAGTTATATAGGATCCTCCAATTTGATCCATTTAATAGCTGGTGAACTTCGTGCAGATGTAGTCTTGCCTTACCAAAATGTTGAATTCTGTATTCTCTCAAGATTGGGCAGTTTCCAATAAAGTGGATAGTGTTTTCCTGCTCGTTCCAATTGCAAAGAGAACATGCTGTGTTGCTGCTTGCTATGTTTGGGACAAAGTTGAGTTTGAGCAATTCACCTCTGAAAACGCGTCGTTGAAATAATTTTCTTCTCCTAAGTCGTAGTTCAATTCTTTGTATATTAGCCTCTGAGAGCTCCTCTCTGATTCGATCATAAAAGATGATCTATATGAAGCATCCATCTTTTTAAGTATTTCTGTAGCCCATGATTCCCACTCTGAACTTTCTTCAGGGTTAAGTCTTTCGCAGTGAGTGGCTGATAGAAGTTCCCATTCCCGAAAGAACTGCTGACGTCCGTTTAGCAGAAACAGAGCCAATATTTTAGGCAGTCTGCGAAAAACCTTCTGCATATAGGAGAAGTGCATGTCTGCGGTAAATATGGGGAGAGGTGACAATCCCGTTTGCAGATATAGCATTCTGTTTGGAGTGTTTCTGGGCAGTCGGAATAGCTTTTTCAGAAAGTTTCTGAGCAATTTCTCAACTTCATCGTACTGCATAATCCCCCAGACTTGTGCGCCGTAGCACATAATGGACCTCACAGCTGCTCCGAAAAGTTTGTATTTGGTACATCTTTCCTGCTCAGGAGAGACTTCCAGGTGCAGTTTATAGCAACCTTAGCGTCTTTCAGTTTTTCTTGCAAATGGTATTTAAATTGATCCACACTCCCAGGTATTTATAGGTTTTCACCACTTCAAGCTCGGTCTCTCCCAAGTACCACTTCTCTTCTAGAGCAAGTCTTCTCTAGTTTTGAAGACTAGAATCTTTGACTTTGTGGTATTTATATTGAGGCCCCAGGTCCTACAATATTCTTGCAGAGCATTTATCATATTTTTCATTTTTTTTGGCGACTCTGCAAACACCACAATGTCATCTGCATATAAAAGGGATTTTATCCAGTTGGTACTTAAGCCTCTTTCGATCGGCGAATAAAGACATAGAAATTCCTAATGTTGTAAATTCTCAGCCCGAATTTCGGCTATGGTTTTTTGTTTGAAGGTGTTTTGTTTAACAATTTGTTGTAATTAATTCTGTTGCTTATGGCTGGTGTTATTCTTAAAAAAATTTAAGAATTCGTAAAAGTTTTCATCCGAAAAACTACAAATAATTGTAGACCTAATACGTTATCAAACACGACGAAGTAGTGTGCCTTAATAAAAATCCCGCAATTCCAAAGAGTACAGAAAAGCCTAGTTTGGGCTGTTGAAGCCCATAAAAACGAAAGTTGGCGATAGAAAAAACCCAATTGCCACATTTGTCGCCTGACAACTATGAAACAAAGTGTGGTGCGTGTGTGCGTATGTGTGGTCCTGTGCTTCTGTGGTCGAAGTCGTTGCCATTGACATCGACATCAGCATCGCCAACATCTTGGTCTTGGTCTCGGTCTCGGTCTCGGTCGACGTCATATTGTGTTTGGCAAATCGTTTGCGATAAAGCCAACTACATAATGTCTCTGTAGGCCCGGCTGGCAGTGTGGGAACGAAATCACATAAAAATGCTAAACCAGCGCTATGCTGGCGTCATGCTCCAACCCTGCCCAACCACCATGCATACATACATATGTGTACATGTGTGGTGCCTCGGGATAATGCGCGCTATCCTTGATTGCCTGCCTCGATATGAAGGATATGAGGCGGCTGCAAACAAGCCGCTTAAAGTTTTTGCTGCTTTTCCTTTGCTTTCCATTTCTTTTCTTTTTTTTTCCCCCCCCGTTTTCCTCTTTGCTATCATGATTTGCCTCCTTTGTACTTGACGCTCATCATCATCATTTGGCAGAAATCGCTACAGTTTTTGGTAGCGGAAAGCTAATTGATTTCAAAAACTACCAACTGCCGAATGATGCTCAGCAGCAGCACGGCGGAGGTCGGTGGTCGGAGGTCGGAGGTGGGATGGGGCGGCGGGGCACTAACTAAACAACAATTTTTAATTGCGACCTGGCAAAGGCAACGCCATCTAAAGGCAAATGAGCGTACGCTCGAGAAATATGAACGAGGTCAATGATTGTTTACACTACCCTCGTCGTCGAATGCTGTTTACTTCGAGCCAAAGCAACGACGTCCACGCCAAATGGAGAAGGAGACGCAGACGGAAGTCCAAACAGAGAAAGAGAGAGAGAGAGAAACCAGGTGGGTGCTCTGAGCAGAACCACTAGCCATCTAGAGGGAGAACATCCACATAGTGGCATAGTGGAACGCACTCTGAGTTAGTGGACAAAGTCGAAGCATTTAATTGCCGAATTTTAAGTTGAATTGGGATTGACCCAATCATATCTCCACATGTTTTGGATTCCTTCCAGTTATAAACCAAAACTCGAACCAAAATTTGGGGTTCAATGTTTTTTAAAGTTCTTACCAGATCTTTGTTATTGTTCCTTAATTTAAAGATCAAAATAAAAAAAAATTCTCATGAAATAATTTTCAACTATTTAGTGGTATTCCAACCACTGTGCCCTGATGATGGCGACTTGGGGCACATGCTACTAACTGACTGCCGCACATTATGCCTCGCAGCTTCGCAGCGTGTAAGTGTGTGTGTGTGTGTACTTAGGGACATATTTATACACATACCTACATATGTATTCACCTACTATACGCAACGTAGATGCTGTTTCTTGCATCATTTGCGCTTCGCTTCGCTTGGCCTGATTTCATTCTACTTACAATTGACTGAGAATGGAAATTGAAATGGCAATGGGAAACGCTCTGGCGACTGGTTATGATCTGGGTAATTATGGTAAGCCAGCGAAAGGCACAGTATTTGGACCGAACCATTTTTATTAACTCTACAACATTTGGTGCCAAGATGGCCCATATTGAGATAGTTATCTTCGTGAATCCAAAGAGTGAAATGGAGCTGGATAGACTGCCACCTACTGCCAAACTCACACAATCAAGCATGGCGCTTGTGTGCGTAGCAGCGAAACACTCAGTAAACATGTTGACATGAGCAACAAGCAAACGAACAAATTCCTCGTAAGAGAACCATAGAACTTTTTAGCAGGCTCTTGACCTAAGTTATGATTTTTATCATAACGTTGCTAAAACCAGACACGCACAACACCATAAAAGAGGCTGGTTGATCGTATAGCCATTTCATAATCGTCCACAGTTCAATCATTAGCTATCTTTTGCCCAACTTCAATGAGTTGGCAGAGGCTATTTATCAAAAGGCCGCCGTGCTTGCTATTTATAGAACGCACGTATTCTTTCTGTCTCCAAAAAAGTTTCATTACTAGTCTAATTTTCCCAATTCATAAAAAGGGAGATATAAATCATCTAGTGAACTATCGTGGTATATCTTTTATGAATTGTGCAGCGAAGCTTCTAATGAGTATACTTACGACCAGGCTCACAAAGTGGGTAGAAAAGCACAATAAACTAAACGAATTCCAATCGGGCTTTCGTCGCGGACACTCAACGGTTGACAACATTTTCAACTTGGCCTCCATTGTACGAATCAAGTTTGAGGGGAAGAAAAAAGTCTATGCTTACTTTGTGGATTTAAAGGCTGCGTACCTCGTCAGCTTCTTATATACAAGCTACAACAACAAGGTGTGTCCAGTAAGATGATACGGATTATAGAAAAAATATACTCGCAAACGAACTGTGCTGTTTGGACAGAAGAAGAACTCTCGGAGCGGTTTCAAACAATGAACGGAGTAAAACAAGGATGTCTGTACCTGGATGATCTTCACGAGCACATAGGAGGTGGCCTGTACATTGAGAACACCAACATAAGTCTGTTATTGAATGCAGACGATATTGTAATCGTAGCGGACTCAACGCTTCAACTAATGATTGAAGAACTGCAGTTATACTGCACATTATGGGGCATGGAAGTGAATAAACCAAAGTCGGAGATCATGGTATTCCGAAAAGGAGGCAGTCTGTCAGCATTGGAAAATTGGACATTTCAGGCAGAGCAGGTGAAGGTAGTACACGAGTACAAATACCTTGGAGTTGTTTTGACGCCAACAATGAGCTTCAAAAAATATGTGGCAGCCAGAACGAGAGAAGGCGAGTATAAGCTCAGTGTGGGTAAAATTTTTAAACAAGGGAACCCAAAATCTTGCTGTAAAATGGAAAATATTTAACGCAATCAGTAGAACGGTGCAGTGTTATGGAGCTCAAATATGGGGATGAGAAATACTTAAGCTGCCAGACTGTACGCTGGATTATATTTTGGCAATAGAGGCAGGACTGGAGGATGGGCACATTTACAGCTTAACTCTTCATCTTAAA
The DNA here is from genome assembly GCA_037044535.1 of Lordiphosa magnipectinata. Taxonomy (NCBI): domain Eukaryota; kingdom Metazoa; phylum Arthropoda; class Insecta; order Diptera; family Drosophilidae; genus Lordiphosa; species Lordiphosa magnipectinata. Next base: position 324,909 of record JBAMBO010003226.1, on the reverse strand, counting down.
TACCTGGCACGAGTACTATTTGAGTATGAAGAATCTCGACTTCCACATATCCTAGCTAAGAAAATGATGCGCAATAACTTGGAATGGTTTTCTAAGCTTCAAGACGTGTGCGAACAAAATGGAGTAACTCTGGAAAGCAACGCATCGCACTTTGCAAGGATCGAAGGCAACATACAGCTTCTCACTGCGCTTAAAGAAGAGAGTCAAAACCAAGACTTACTCAAGGCCGCAGGAAGCGCAGTGAGAATATATAAAGATTTAAACCATGAGGTAGGACCTTCATACTGCAACGAGCAGTTCCGAGAGGGGATCTGCTATGGTTGAATGGCTGTCCAAGAAGGACCGTTAACAGTGGCTTAAGCTCACTATGTTATAGCAAGGAGTTGGAAGACATGCATCATTTTGTGCGGCGATGCCCGGTTCTAAGGGAATTCGTCTGCGTTGGTTTGAGAAAGGCACACTTACAGCCAAAGAGGTATTTATGGCCTTGAATGGAGAACTGGGTTGGAAGAATCTGGCTAGATTTACTGAGGGGGCTGTAATATAATATATAGGAAACATATAATTAATCAAGGTTTTTAATACTAAAGTCATAATGATAATGTAAAAAGTATAATAATTGTAAACGTTGTTAAAACAACAAGAAAAGCTGACGGTTACAAACCAAGATTTATTAATGTTTATCTCTTGGATAAGTAAATAATCTGCAGCACAAACAATGTACATATATAATATGTATATGAAAAATAAACATCACGTATTTTCACTCTCTATACGTGTGTCGGAATTTTGAGTTCCTATCCCATGGGATAGGCTTTTGGCATTTGGGACACCACTGCATTATAGGAAATTTTGCCATTTATTAGGCATTAACCCATTTTCCAAAAGTGTTCAAAACTTAAATTTTTTTTGTCATTAGATCACAACATAGAACTGGAAAAATCACTTTTTTCTTGATTGGCTCATACACAAAAATTCTTACTCACATTTAATCAATCAACAAAACTCAGAGCTGAATATATTCAGCTCATACCGGCAGTCGCATCGAGCGGTTCAGCTAGAGTTTTTTGATGTGACATTTATGTGTTCGATCGAACAAAACTCAGCGTTGATCGGCCACCGTGTTGAGCGAGAGGTTTCTTTCTCTTTCCTTTCCTTCCTCTTTCTCCTCTTTCTCTTTCCATCTCTCTCTCTCGCGAGGTGATTTTCGCTTACTCTAAACAATCGTCGTTGAGCCAAATGAACAATCAGGCGAACTGATTGGAATGAAGTCGAACATGATTATAATCAGAGTGCCAACAATTGGTTCGAATAAATCTCTGCTGCGAGCATGTTGAGTATGCAAGTTTGATGAATAGAGCGCGAAGCCTGTTTATTCGGGTGTTGAATAATGTGTGAGCGGTTTGCAATAGAACGAAGCCGTTCTCTGGTTCACAAATACATCAGTCTTCAATGTTACATAACAGAAAATATCACTTAACAGGCTTCTGTTAAGTGAGCAGCTGATAAATGTGCAGCTGATGCTAACAGACAGTTCAATGTTAAGTGTGTGATTTTCTGCTGATATTTGCAATTGCTATAAATTAATAAAAACAGAGAGTTTTGTCATATATTAATGATGTAATCTAATCGTTGTGGTATGTATGCATATGTGTTAGTATCTTTGATCTGTAGAAATTAATCGTGGTGTCTTTGTAGCTGAGGGTATTCGTCAGGCATCTCACAAAAAAAATTTGTGAAGAAAATTCAACTTTGCAAAGCCCTACCAAATTTTCTTTAGATTTGTTAGGGCTGTGACTTTTTGCTTCTTATAGAGCTATCAATTCCGCTTCCGTTTCACTTTATCTCAATCCGCATAATTGCGCATTTTTTGCAAAATTTCATTTTTTAGGACGTAACCCCATTTTTTCAAATGAAATGCCTTCTTGCTTCGAATCGATCTGCCAAAGAGGATGTTATTTTTAATTCCTTTAAAGAGTGGTTAAGCCAAAGTCTTTCAGACGCATCTGAAAGATATTTAAAAGAAAAAAGCAGAATGTTTTGTACAAATCTGGAGATAAAGTGGCGGAAATGTAACCGAAGTATGCAACTCTTTGAAAGTAGACATTCTGACTGGCTTAAGCAAACTCCATTTATAACCATTAAGAAGCACATGAACCCAGTTGGTTGTCCCCGAATGCCATTAACGCTTAAGGGTATTAGCGGTGGGAGGGAACAAGCTGCTGATCTCTCATTATCAGAGGGAGATAACGTGCGTTTATTGTTACAAGCAGCAAGCACAGCTGCTCGTAAAAAAGAGAAAGCTGACCTCGCAGAAGTTCTTAAGTGGCTTTCTAAAAGTCCGGAAAAGGCAAAAATGATCCGAAACGTAATGTCACACTCAATCAAAAACCCTTTCCGACAATGCCTTGGCATTCATTTTGGATCAGGTACTTACAAAAGAACAATATTGTGCAATTAGAGAGGACTGTAAGATCCAAAAATTGCGATATATATCCGATTTAAAGGGAAGTGACTGAAAGTAAAAGCCATTGCAGACCATCAGGCATTGTTGTTTCTGATGCGAAAGCAAAAGTCAGTCTTCAAAACCTTCTAGACCATAATGCTACTCGGATTGATGTCTTGCAAAATGATGTTTTATTACATGTAATGAATGCTCAGGGCACAAATTTCTTAACTGCAGATTTAAATCTAAGTTACGGCTTTGATGGCAGCACTGGTCAAGCAAACTACCATCAAGCATATTCCGACCATAAAGACACGGATGCAGATTCAAGCATATTCGCAACAACAGTTACGTTTCAAAAAATAACAGCCGAATCCTTTTCAGGAAACTCACATTTGCATTGAGTTTGTGCCGCAAACTGTGTTTCTGATTACGTGGCAATAGTTTTACAATTTTATACATATTTTTTATTTAAATTAATACGAACAAAAAATGAATCATTTTTATAAGACGGGGTGAAGTGCTACCACGCCAACCTTTTCCCAAAAATAGCCCAACGGTATGTATAACTTAATGCTTGCTTTGTTTTTAAGTTATTAATTAATGTCTGAAATTTGGAAAAATTTCCTATGGTGCACTAAAAAGACGAGAATCGAAAGCACACGAAAATCATCTAGAACCACCACCAACACTTTTCATGGATTCATGGGAAAGGGGAAATTAATGGTAGGCCATGGGAATAGCAGCACGTCAGACGGCGGATGCGCAGCAGTTAAACGGAAACATCCGTCAAGTTTGAAGCAAAGGATAGTTGAAAAGGCAATATCGCGGGCAGAAGCCAAAAGAGCGCTGTTGCTAGGCAGAGAAAAGTGCCGGATGGAAGGTTTTGGAGTCTCGAAGATACTAGAAGGAGACACCGCGAGAACTATATAAGGCGTCTGCTGACGGCTGAAAGGCGGGGTGCCCAAGAGTACTACAGACGGGAAAACGAGTGCGGAGTCCTTGAACAGGATACGGAACAGTTCTCGTGGAAGAACTTGAATAGGATACGCAATTTCCTGGTGGCAGGATCTAGACTTCAATCGGTAAAGGTAGCTGTGCGCAAGTAGAGCCTGTCTGTCGAGCGCAAATTCGACGTTAGAGGTGTTCATTCATCCAGTTTGTGGGAGTTGTGCAGAATAGGCGAGTCTACTAGTCCAGCGTTTGTTTAGCCGTGGCAAGGCGTAGCCTTAGCCAACGAAATCCTGCGATTACGGCAGTCAAGCCGAATAGGAGGCGAACCCTGCGATTTGGCAAGGATTCCTCAAATAGGTTTATAAGTAAAATATCAAAGTGATCAATAAAGTGAACAGCGTCTCTGGTGCATAATAGTATAAAGAATCCCAACCGTCTTATTACTGCAAGTCCAATATAAATTTGTTGGAATGTTCCTCGATTACCCTGAGCATAGTCTGCATTGGTTTTCGGGTCGAAAAGGACTCGTTACAGCTACCCCTTGGCAACGCTAGAAATGTCACTAAAAAGATTTTTCAGCATCTAGCAACAAGCCAAAACCAATTACATTCTAGTTATGAATAGTATCAGATTCCACACAATTTTGGGGAGTTTGGTCAAAATCGGAAGAATATATATTATAGCTGCCATATTACAAACTGACAAGCAAATATCAATCAAAATATTGGCACCATTTATTGCTAAGATCGGGAAATAGCTCAGCTAAGAATGTTTGACGAAAAACATTAATTTATATAAATATTACCAGCATCAAGGGTATATAAAGCCGAAGTTAGCTATCCTCTATTTTCCCCGTTTATTTTTGGTAAAAGTTTTGCGATTTTGTGAGCGAATTTGGTTCAAGAACCGGTTTCAAAGTGAAAACGGGTGCAAGGCTGTATAATCCGTTATATCAAATGATGTATAGCCTATCTCCAAAATAGTCAGCACCAGTAAACCTTGAGTTTGTACTTCAAGTTTTACTACTCGCATTTTACTTTCAACTTTTTGAAAAGTTTTCCAACATTCGTATTATCTAAAATTAAAATGGACGACCTTCCATCGACTTCAAAAGCAGCCAAAGCAGCCAAAGCAGTCAAAGCAGCCAAAGCAGCCAAAGCAGCAGCAGCCGCGGGCGACGATCTTGCTCCCGAAGACGCCTCATCTTCATCGACACTACTTTCCACTGCAGCATCAGGCGAAAGGGAAAAAATCATCGATATATTGCATGCCATTTTTGATACGGTCGATGCTGGTCTAAGTCGGGAAACTGCGAAAGTTTGCCTACAAATGATTGAATTAAGCATTAGCCCCGATTCTTTATCTGAGGTGATTAAGAATGTTCAAAAGAAGGATGAGCCGCTGCTTCAAAATATTCAAAAAGAGGAAACGATTGAATTAACCATTACCCCCGATTCTTTACCTGAGGTGATTAAGAATGTTCAAAAGAAGGATGAGCCGCTGCTAGAAAATATTCCAAAAGAGGGTCAGTCGATGCTAGAAAAATATTTTAAAAGCCTTGAAATGGCTGGTGTAGTAGAACCGCGCCATAAGGATGATGTTGATGATTAAAGAAATCGTTTTAAAAAAATGTATGGGTGATACCATTAAAAATGTACAGTAATTTAAAAAATTTCTGTAGCCGTATTTTAGTGCTTTGTGTTTTCGTTTTCGATTTATTGTAGGTAAATGCAAAATTTAAGACAAAAATAATATGTGTCTGTATCGTACAGTAACCTGTGGTAAAAATTCGTTGGCTGTGGTAATATTTTTATTATTGATCATTTAAAGGTTTGCCCTCTAGCCATTCTGCCATTTAATTAGAAATAAAAACACAATTATCAGAATTTTAAAAATCTTTTTGTTTTCAAGTGCAAAACGACACAAGGCATACAAACTTTCCACTCTATTGAACTACAAAGATAAAACCAATTCACATTCCGAAAAACAAACAGATTTAACTCGCAACAAATTGGAAAAGCATACCCCAAAAAACCTAAGCATTATTTCAGGCTGAAGTTCACAAACAGAAATCTCAGGCTGAAATTTGTATAAAGTTTAATTCTCAAGTCTTTATTCGGCCAAGTCGACCGCATAAATAGAGAGTTTGACTAGGGCTGGATGTGCGAAATGCAGCAACGTCTGCTGATGAGTGAATTGTGATAAATTCCGAAACAGCCTGTCCAGACTTGCCATTGCTATTCCGAAATGTTGTGAGTTATCTCTGTTTAAAAATGATATTGATTTGTATTAAATTATAATCAATCCTGACCCCTGACCTTTGAGCCAGCACAAACAAAAACTTTGACTAAATCAAAAAACAGGTCGAAAAAACCCATTATAAAAACTTTTTTGTTTTCAATGTTAGCGTTCTTAAACTCGGTCACTATAAAAATAATATGTTTTCAAACTGATCTGCGAAGTTTGGTCGAAATCGCTATCTTTTGAAGCGGGCTTTTTCAAGTGTATTAAAACTTCGTCACGCACGAAGTTAGCTTTCCTTTCTCATTTGTATTGGTGTCTACGCCTCCCTATGCTTTCTCCGGGCACATCTGCTTTAAAGTCTGGTGTTCCAGATCGTGCAGAACAACGCTTTGAAAGCCAGCGTTGGCCAGAGAGACCATAGCTGAATTCTCTTAAATTGGTGAAACAACAACATTTAACGAAAGCTGCGGAAGGATTCACCGACAAGCTCGCTCCGAAATTTGGCGGACCTTTTAAGATCATCAATTACGGATCTCCGAATATACTTAGTACGTATTCAAAAGGACGGAATAAGACAACGTAAAAAAGCAAACATCGCGCAGCTGAAAGAATTCCACCACGAAGACCACTAGAAAGACGAAATCAAAAGCACAGAAAAATCATCTAGAATCGCCACCATGGATTCATGGGACAGGGGAAATTAATGGGAGGCCATGGGAATAGCAGCACGTCAGACGACGGATGCGCAGCAGTTAAACGGAAGCATCCGTTAAGTTTGAAGCAAAGGATAGTTGTCGCAGTAGCTCCAATGAGATGAAAAGGCAATATCGCGGGCAGAAGCCAAAAGAGCGCTGTTGCTTGGCAGAAAAAAGTGACAGATGGAAGGTTTTGGAGTCTCGAATATTCTAGAAGGACACAGGGAGAACTATATAAGGCGTCTGCTGACGGCAGAGAGGGAAGTGCCCAAGAGTACTACAGACGGGAAAACGAGTGCGGAGTCCTTGAACAGGATACGAAGCATTTCTCGTGGAAGAACTTGAATAGGATACGCAATTTCCTGGTGGCAGGATCTAGACTACAATCGGTAAAGGTAGCTGTGCGCAAGTAGAGCCTGTGTGTCGAGCGCAAATTCGACGTTAGAGGTGTTCATTCATCCAGTTCGTGGGAGTTATGCAGAATTGGCGAGTCTACGAGTCAAGCGTTTGTTTAGCCGTGGCAAGGCGTAGCCTTAGCCAACGAAATCCTGCGATTACGTCGGACAAGCCGAATAGGAGGAGTACCCTGCGATTTGGCAAGGATTCCTCAGATAGGTTTATAAGTGAAATATCAAAGTGATCAATAAAGTGAACCGCGTCTCTGGTGCATAATAGTATAAAGAATCCCATCCGTCATATTACTGCAAGTCCAATATAAATTTGTTGCAATGATCCTCGATTACCCTGAGCATAGTCTGCATTGGTTTTCGGGTCTAAAAGGACTCGTTACAGCTACCCTTTTGCAACTCTAGAAATGTCTTTAAAAAGATTTTTCAGCATCTAGCAAGAAGCCAAAACCAATTACATTCTAGTTATGAATATTATCAGCTTCCACACAATTTTGGGGAGTTTGGTCAAAATCTGATGAATATATATTATAGCTGCCATATTACAAACTGACAAGCAAATATCAATCAAAATATTGGCGCCATTTATTGCTGAGATCGGGAAATAACTTAGCTAAGAATGTTTGACGAAAAACATTAATTTATATAAATAATACCAGCATCAAGGGTATATAAAGCCGAAGTTAGCTTTCCTCCATTTTCCCCGTTTATTTTTGGTAAAAGTTTTGCGATTTTGTGAGCGACTTTGGTCCAAGAACCGGTTTCAAAGTGAAAACGGGTGCAAGGCTGTATAATCCGTTATATCAAACGATATATAGCCTATCTCCAATATAGTCAGCACCAGTAAACCTTGAGTTTGTACTTCAATTTTTACTACTCGCATTTTACTTTCAACTTTTTGAAAAGTTTTCCAACATTCGTTTTAACTAAAATTAAATTGGACGACCTTCCATCGACTTCAAAAGCAGCCAAAGCAGCCAAAGCAGCCGCGGGCGACGATTTTGCTCCCGAAGACGCCTCATCATCTTCATCGACTTCACTTTCCACTGCAGCATCAGTGTTATGTGTACCCTCGTCGGAAAGGGAAAATATCATCGATATATTGCATAGCATTTTTGATACAGTCGATGCTGGTCTAAGTCGGGAAACTGCGGAAATTTGCCTACAATTGATTGAATTAAGCATTAGCCCCGATTCTTTATCTGAGGTGATTAAGAATGTTCAAAAGAAGGATAAGCCGCTGCTAGAAAATATTCCAAAAGAGGGTCAGTCGATGCTAGAAAAATATTTTAAGTCTTGAAATGGCTGGTGTAGAAGAACCGCGACATAAGGATGATGTTGATGATTGAAGAAATCGTTTTAAAAAAATATATGGGGGATGTACCGTGATATTAAAAATTCTGTAGCCGTATTTTACTGATTTGTGTGTTCGTTTTCAATTCAATGTAAGTTGCCTTTAGGTCACAGCAATATTTAAAATAAAAATAGGGGAAAGCTAACTTCGGCTCGACCGAAGTTTAAATACCCTTGTAGCTTCTTTAATTTGTACATATTAAGGTTTTAAATGTTTTTCGTCGAACATTCTTACTTGAGTTATTTCCCAAACTCAGCAATAGATGGCGCCACTGGCGATTTGGATCAAACTCGTCAAAATTGTGTGGAAACCGATAATATTCATAATTGGGAAGCTTAAAGACGCTGCCATTGAAAACAAAAAAGTTTTTCTCACTAAAACTACTTTTTGAACCGATCGTTCCTATGGCAGCTATATGCTATAGTCATCCGATTTAAATCAAACTTGGCAGAATTGTGTGGTAGCATATAGAATTAATCAGTAACAAGTTTGAGAGCGATAGCATTGAAAACAAACAAGTTTTTCCTACTAAGACTTTTTCTCTGAACTAACTTTTGTATGACAGCTATACTATATAGTTGTCCGATTTTCATCAAACTTGCTGGAATTATGTGAAATCATAGAAAACTGAAAAGTACGAGGTTTGGGGGCGTTTGCATTGAAAACAAAAAAGTTTTTTTCACTAAAACTAGTTTTTTGACCGATCGTTCCTATGGCAGCTATATGCTATAGTCATCCGATCCGACCGGTTCCGACAAATGTGCAGCGTATTTGTTTTAAAAGGCTTTGTGCAAAGTTTGGTTAAGATAGCTATTAAACTGACGGAGAAGATAGCATAGAAACAGGCGGACAGACGAAAATGGCTTTATCAACTCAGATCGTCATGCTGATCAAGAATATATATACTTTATGTGGTCGCAGATGCTTCCTTCTATGCGTTACAAACATCTGGACAATTTTAATATACCCTCTACAAGGGTATAAAAACTGCTGAGGAATTTTTTCGTGTGGCCGTTTCATATTATATAAATAGGTTTTTATTCTAATTTGTGCGGCGAAATTGCAAGGCCAAATTAAAAATGAGCGCAACTAAAAAAGATTCCGGCAGAAAGCGTCGCCTAATAGCATTTTCAAGAGCGGACAAGCTGAATCTGATAAACGCCGTGAAAGTGAAGAGCGAGGTGCGGCGACACACGCCAGAGGACACCGGCGGACCGGAGCACGGTCTGGTCTGTACCTGTGTGGACATTGTGCGCAATATCATGTGACGTCTCCTGCCACCACATACCACCAGCGGGGAGTTTAAAATCTATTTGGCCAGCATTCAAACATTTCTAAGCACCTCCAGTCGCCTCAATCAGTTCGATTTGATTCGCCTCAACTATGTCTTCGATCACTGCTACCAGACCAAAAGGAAAATCATTGAACAGTAAAAAACGGCCTCAAACCAAATGCCCGCTCCCAGTTCAGTGGACAGCGAACTGCTGGCCTCCTATCAAGCGGAAGTATAGCGGATAGTGCAGCCACAATTGATCCCCTGAAGGTAACCGAGAAAAAGCGGATCGGGCAACGAGGATGTGCCCTACATCAATGCCAATTATATCAAGGTAAGAAATGGGCGAACCAAACTTCAACTTTATAAATCACTTCCATTTCTTGACGTTTCCCTGACAGGGCCCCGACTACGTGGCCAAGTGCTATGTGACCACCCAGGGACCGCTGCCCAATACCATTTTCGAGTTCAGCGGAGCTATATACGCCGCCAAGTTACACATGGTACAGCAGTACATCCCAAAGATCATCAAAATGACCTGACCAACTTTACGGAGGCAAATCGCCAGAAATGCGCGAATTACTTTCCAATCGAGATGAACGAAATCTTTGCCGTGGCAGTCAAGTGCGAGGCGTTCGTTAAGTGCCGCTGCTCGGGACTTTATCGAACTGCATTTAATGCCATTGACTCTATTAAGAATCTGCGGAAAATCAACTTTTTCACAAGAAATTTTTTGGTGACCCATGGATACCGCCCTGTATCAAGTAATGTTTAATGTTTACATATTCAGAAAAGCTGAAGACCCTTGCAAAGGGTACAAACTAGTATTTAATAAAGATTAAAACGATGCGGTGCCTACGATGCTACGGTGCTAAAATGACACAAAAACAAACAAAAAAACGACAATTGTACTACAGTAAAGCAGATCAGCAACCAATGCTTTGAAAGATTTTCATTTGATCTAAATATCGACATTTGAACTGCTTTGACAGTTATTCCTTTATTGTGATTTTGATTCCCCAATATTTTCAGGCACAACGAAAGAGCTGTGGTCGGCGCAAAACACAATCACATATTGACATTGCGTATGTGTGCGTAGCAACAGGCGCAAAGTTAGCCGCGCTTGCAGCAGTGGCGGATCCAACCAGTTTGGTCTTTTCAATGTCATGATCCTTCTCTTAAGCTATTAACATATATTGCACATTATTATTATGCTATTCACGCTTATGGGGCTGTCTTATGTGCAAGAATATGTTCCTAAGCGCAATTGGAGGTCCGTGGTTGAAACCTCATGTTCAACTTCAAACACCCACCATTGGTCATCCGTAGTATATTATGGCGGTTTAGTATTGAAGCCTTGCGGGTACGTCTTACGTGATTTAGTTTGAATTGAACTATTGATTCTCCGACCTTTTCAAAATTAAAAGATTCTTCAGTAACAGTCTCTCTTTAACGGAATAATTTATGAACTATTAAGAACAAATTTTGAAATTTGGGCCAAAACAAAGGAAAAAGGAAAGGAAATTTCCTTTAGTGGAATATCAAATATCTGTGCTATGGACACCTGGTTGCCATATCCTCCTCTTCCGCTTTATCATAACTGTCAGTTCATTACATCCAAACAAATTTAGCAATTTTGGGCAAAAAAATCTCATCAAATATCTGTGCTATGGCCACCTGGTTGCCATTTCCTCCTCTTCTTCTTCTTCATCATAACGGTCAGTTCGTAACATCCTGCTAATAGAATGGATAGTTTTAAAATTAGTTTACTGTGGCTTTTTGGAAAGAATATATTGCCGTCTTGCCAAGTTTTTTGGTCTTGTGCAAGAAAGTCGTTCAGCTAAAGTTCAGTTCTACAGATTAAGTCACTTTCTACTTACCAACAACGCTTCCATCCTCCTATTTACATTTTTTTTTCCGCAAAGTCTTTTTTCGAGGGGAAGTAGGCTTCTTCTTCTTTAAATTTTTTTGGCATCTCTTTACTCCTTTTTTTGCCCTCGCCAAGGAGCGAATTTTTGGGCAAGGCTTTCGTTTTTTCGAAGTACTTCTACTTCTACTTCTTGTACTTCTGCTTCTGCTTCTGCTTCTGCTTCGGCTTCGGCTTCGGCTTTGGCTTCGGCTTCTGCTTCGGCTTCGGCTTTTACTTCTACTTCTACTGGTAGATCTCTTCCTTGCTTGCTTGGACCTTGCCCTGCCTCTTGCTGTAGGTCTTTTGCACAGCGGTTTCGGCGACTTCTTTCTTACTGTTTTTTTGATAGCAGGCATTTTCCGTTTTGGTTTTGGACAAGGGAGACCACGTCTAATGCGTAATTCTTCTTCCCTCTGCTCGTTTCGCTCCTTCTTTTGTATTTCTAAACGTTTAAGAATATCTTTCATGCCAGTTCGGGTTAGCTGGTTGTCCTTGTATCTGGGCCTTGGTGTGCGTGGCGGAATTTCATACTGAAATGCACGAGGCGACGTCCTCTGCTTCTTACGCTTATCACTCCCATTTAAAAGTTCAGCCAAAGTCATGACATTCGATTGTTCAGTTGATTTGTCCATATTTTCAGTATTTGTATTGTGTTTCGGGAAATATACTGGGTTTTATTAACAAATTTTGCGACTGTTCTACTTGAAACGTGAAACTAGAATGAGAATAAGCTAGAGCACACATTCACATGTGGGCTGACAGTTGTTTGAGCTATAGCCCAGGCCTACTTGAATAAAACAAAAAAATTAAATAAATTTAATTTTATAATAAATTCTTTTGGGCCAGATTTAAGCGCCAGACGCTTCGACATTTACTCGTTATACACTTGCAGAGGGTATATTAAAATTGTCGCAAAGAAGGCAGCATATCCGACTACTTAAAGTGTATATATTCTTGATCAGCATGGATTCAGGGGACAGGGGAAATTAATGAGAGGCCATGGTTGAACGGAAGCATCCGTCAAGTTTGAAGCAAAGGATAGTTGTCGCAGTAGCTCCAATGAGATGAAAAGGCAATAGAGAAAAGTTTTTGGAGTCTCGAACATTCTAAAAGCAGACACCGGAAGACAGCTCAGGAGAACTATATAAGGCTGACGGCAGAGAGGGAAGTGCCCAAGAGTACTACAGACGGGAAAACGAGTGCGGAGTCCTTGAACAGGATACGGAGCAGTTCTCGTGGAAGAACTTGAATAGGATACGCAATTTCCTGGTGGCAGGATCTAGACTACAATCGGTAAAGGTAGCTGTGCGCAAGTAGAGCCTGTCTGTCGAGCGCAAATTCGACGTTAGAGGTGTTCATACATCCAGTTCGTTAGAGTTGTGCAGAATAGGCGAGTCTACGAGTCAAGCGTTTGTTTAGGCGTGGCAAGGCATAGCCTTAGCCAATGAAATCCTGCGATTACGGCGGACAAGCCGAATAGGAGCCGTACCCTGCGATTTGGCAAGGATTTCTCAGATAGGTTTATAAATGAAATATCAAAGTGATCAATAAAGTGAACCGCGTCTCTGGTGCATAATAGTATAAAGAATCCCAACAGTCTTATTACTGCAAGTCCAATATAAATTTGTTGGAATGATCCTCGATTACCCTGAGCATAGCCTGCATTGGAAAAGGACTCGTTGCAGCTACCCCTTGGCAACGCTAGAAATGTCACTTAAAAGATTTTTCAGCATCTAGCAAGAAGCCAAAAACAATTACATTCTAGTTATGAATATTATCAGCTTCCGCACAATTTTGGGGAGTTTGGTCAAAATCTGAAGAATTTATATTATAGCTGCCATATTACAAACTGACAAGCAAATATCAATCAAAATATTGGCGCCATTTATTGCTGAGATCGGGAAATAACTCAGCTAAGAATGTTTGACGAAAAACATTAATTTATATAAATAATACCAGCATCAAGGGTATATAAAGCCGAAGTTAGCTATCCTCTATTTTCCCCGTTTATTTTTGGTAAAAGTTTTGCGATTTTGTGAGCGAATTTGGTCCAAGAACCGGTTTCAAAGTGAAAACGGGTGCAAGGCTGTATAATCCGTTATATCAAATGATATATAGCCGCCTATCTCCAAAATAGTCAGCACCAGTAAACCTTGAGTTTGTACTTCAAGTTTTACTACTCGCATTTTACTTTCAACTTTTTGAAAAGATTTCCAACATTCGTTTTATCTAAAATCAAAATGGACGACCTTCCATCGACTTCAAAAGCAGCCAAAGCAGCTAAAGCAGTCAAAGCAGCCAAAGCAGCCAAAGCAGTCAAAGCAGCCAAAGCAGCAGCAGCCGCGGGCGACGATTTTGCTCCCGAAGACGCCTCATCTTCATCGACACTACTTTCCACTGCAGCATCTGGCGAAAGGGAAAAAATCATCGATATTTTGCATGCCATTTTTGATACGGTCGATGCTGGTCTAAGTCGGGAAACTGCGAAAGTTTGCCTACAAATGATTGAATTAAGCATTAGCCCCGATTCTTTATCTGAGGTGATTAAGAATGTTCAAAAGAAGGATGAGCCGCTGCTACAAAATATTCAAAAAGAGGAAACGATTGAATTAAGCATTACCCCCGATTCTTTACCTGAGGTGATTAAGAATGTTCAAAAGAAGGATGAGCCGCTGCTAGAAAATATTCCAAAAGAGGGTCAGTCGATGCTAGAAAAATATTTTAAAAGCCTTGAAATGGCTGGTGTAGTAGAACCGCGCCATAAGGATTATGTTGATGATTGAAGAAATTGTTTTAAGAAAATGTATGGGTGATACCATTAAAAATGTAACGGGACTTAAAAAATTCTGTAGCCGTATTTTAGTGCTTTGTGTGTTCGTTTTCAATTCAATGTAGGTAACTGCAAAATTTAAGACAAAAATGATATGTGTCTCTGTATCGTACAGTGACCTGTGGTAAAAATTCGTTGGCTGTGGTAATATTTTTATTATTGATCATTCAAAGGCTTGCCCTCTAGCCGTTCTGCCATTTAATTAGAAATAAAAACACAATTTACAGAATTTTAAAAATCGTGGTTTTCCAAGTGCAAAACGATACAAGGCACACAAACTCTCCACTCTATTGAACTACAAAGTTAAAACTAATTCACATTCCGAAAAACTAACAGATTTAACTCGCAACAAATTGGAAAACATACCTCAAAAACCATATGCATAATTTCAGGCTGTAATTTGTATAAAGTTTAATTCTCCAGTCTTTATTCGGCCAAATCGACTGTTTAAATAGAGAGTTTGACTAGGGCTTGAAGTGTGAAAAGCAACAACGTCTGCTGATGAGTGAATTGTGGTTAATTTCGTAACAGCGTCTGTCCAGACTTACCAATTGCTATTCCGAAATGTTGTAAGTTATCTCTGTTTAAAAATGGTATTGATTTGTATTAAATTATAATCAATCCTGGCCTTTAAACCAGCACAAACAAAAACTTTGGCTTTCGTAAATGTTTTGGTACTTTTTTCGGTAACAGGAAAAAATTATTCAAATTCAAAATTTATGAAGTACTTTTTCTTCGCTTTAAAATAACATTTTTCATACAATTCTGAGATTTTTTAAAATAAAGTAAAGCCAATTTGAAAACACTGAAGTTTGAATGGAAGAAATATGAAATTAGGTTATGGGTGCACATAAGTATGCAATGGATCCATGACATTCAAGACATGTTGGTGTTTTTGTAGGAAGATATGCTTATATATATATACTAGCATATAACCCGTCGCGCCTCGCTGCGTTAATTTATTGGGCTGATCTGAGGACCTTAGCTTATAGCATAGAATAAAAAACATACATTCATTGTATAATCTTTGCTTATAGTTTCCTCTCGATTGAAACTTTCCATACGTTTTCTTTTGCGCTGCTGTTTTTTTCCCTCCATTGTCTATTTATGTTATCAAAATAATAGGCTGCTAAATTTTTTGTCTCTGGCATCAGCTGTTCTTTCAATCCACTCACGACCCACACCGCTATCGATACGTCAAATTATCAAGAGGCCAATTGTGTATTTGGTTTGTGCATAAGTGCAATAGGGAGAAGGAATCATTTTCGACTCTATAAAGTATATATATTATTGATCAGCATCAACAGCAGAGTTGATATAGCCATGTGTGTCTGTCTGTCCGTTTTTATGAACGAAAAGATCTCTAAGATGGGAAGAGTCACGAGTCAAGAGTGCCTGGACAAAAGTCACAGAACGAAAGTAATGAACAAGCGTCACCAATTAAGAGTTACTAGAGAAAGCTCCCTGAACAGGAGGCACTGAATAGGAGTCACTGAACAAGAGTCAATGGACAAAAGTCAGCAATCAAGAGTCACTGTACAAGTGTCACTGAACAAAACTCCCTGAAGAGGAACAGGAGTCCCTGAATTGCAGTCACTTAACAAGAGACTGAATGAAAGTCACAAAACAGAAGTCACTAACCCTAAACAAGAGTCATCAACCAAGAGTCGCTGAACACGTGTCACTAAACAAAGGGGACCCTAAACAGGAATTTTGGAACTGAAGTCACTAAGCAAAAGTCACCACCCAAGAGTCACTGAAAAAGTGTCACCGAACAAAAGTACCTGAACATGAGTCACCAATCAAAAGTCACTAAACAAGAATGCCTGAAAGGGTACTCTCAACTCGAGTGCATGAAGAGGAGTCACCGAACAAAAATTGCTGAACAAAACTTAATGAAGAAGAGTCACCAAACAAGAGTCGCTGAATAAAACAGAACAATTAAAGGAGAACATGTGTACTTGTTAAAAATAGTGATCAACTCATTATTGTTTACTCTTCCATGCGACGGCTTTCTGGGTTTGAGCAGGTTTTCAAAACGTTCAGGTCCAACGGATATTCTAATGTGATTTTTAAAGGTTTCTCAAACGGTTTTCCATATGCTTTCCCGGTTTAATTATAAAAGATTGATAGAAATAAAATTCGCTTTATTTCTGCGAGCATCTAATTGCATTTATTGTAATGAAGACGAATTGAGACAATTTCTAAAAAACTAGTTTATAAAAATGAAAATGGGAAATCTAAGCAAACTGATTTTGTACTGTCCCAACTGAGCATTACCAGTAACCTCACAACTTATTTGGTATTTGCTCACGAAACACCAAAACGACTCTAAAGTTTCCACTTGATTAATCTAAATTTATTTTAACATATTCGAAATTTTTCTTCAAAATCTCCATCATCTTTTACTCATTGAAAACGCCGGGAATCATGCATATGCGCAAAACGTACAAGCGTGCTCAAGAGCTGGTGCGTGACCTCTATGAATCCTGGTTGATATTGGCAGTGGGATTGCTTTTCAAGTGGAACGAGCGCTATTTGTTAGTTCGTGAGACCCCGTTAGCCTTCAGCTGGTCCGGTTTGTTCTTCAGCATGGGCTCACTTATTATCATTCAGTTCTATCGTCCGAAATGGATAAAACGTTGCAGTCATCACCAAAGGCTGCTGTTCCTGTTAGTTGAGTTGTTATTTTTCTTGTATGTGATGAATTGGCTGGAGCTGGAGATGTGGCAGCCATATTTGGACATTGTTCAGCAAATGTTTGAGGTGTTCGCCGTGTCCATCCATCAATATTGCCCCGGTCTTTCCTGGTGGCTGATCAATGATGCGTACCATCTGGTGCGATTTGTGGCCTCACTGTCGCTCTTCCTCGTGGCCATAGATGCGGCAGGTGAGTTTCTAATGTAATGAAAGCATAAAACTGAGCTAACTGCCATTTCCAATTCAGCTCACAATTGGCGACGGGCCATTGAGTTTCTAGTCCTGGGCAGACTTCCCGAAACTCCGGCCGTACAGCGTTTGATGCGTCGCGTCAAGCATTTGCGTTTCAAGGTTCGGGCCAAGGGACAGCCCAGTGAGCTGTCTGTGGAGGAGCTGCTTTCGCGGCGCATGTGCGACGTCGGCATACAGCGCATCCATTAGAACACAAAAGAAGAGGTGTTTATGGGCCATATTATTCAGTTTATGCCTTGGGGATGCTTTTCGGTTCTCTTTTTCGTTCGGATAGTTTTCAATGCCATTAACCAACACGAATAAAAACAAAATTAAGGCAGGGGAAGCGCTTAAATAAGACCCATTTTAATTGTGCACATTTAATGAACATCCAAATTGCATTAGGAGAATTTTGTGGTCTTAAAACTCGCAAGCATTATCGAAATAGTTAAGTTTTTATTTGAAAAACAATTTATGAGATAACTAATTACCAGAAGGGAGCCACTAGAGTGGACCTCACTTGTATGGACAGTTTAAAGGTCACCCCTAAGAGTATGTTTTAAAGCAAACCAAAATGCACAATGGACTCGTCGCAATAAAAGGCTTTTCGAATTCCTAAACATTTTGTTATTTGCCGAACGTGTCGTATGAGTAATTTTTGTTTCTGTCGCTCCCTTTTAAAATGAAAATATAATTGTTTTGTTTTCTGAATTTTTAATAATAGAACAAATATTTACTTTGGCTTACCTTTTTCCACTCAAGTGTAACATCTATATAAATAGCTTACAATGCATTTCAACTATTCTGGCGTTGACTTATCTCATACGGATCTGCTAACAATCTTTTTCATAATTTAAATATCCATAAATATCATCAACTAAACTGATGACATTTTAATACGTGCACACAGTGGTCACACGTGAATAAAGTATAGTTAAATGGAAGCTGGTGACAACAACAAGAACAAGTTTTTGGTCTTCATTTTTCAATTCTCTATAATGTTTGCGGAATAAAGGGCCAAGATGCAAGTTCGACACCTTCCATCTTTTTGTTAATTATAAAGCCGCCTTGGACACACCGATAAGGTCCAGGTTCTTTGAAGCCCTGTCAACCTTTGGTATACCAGCAAAGTACGTTCGACTTAGCATGATGACGTTGAGAAGTACGCAAGGCTCTGTCAAAATAGGAAGGTGATACCTCATCGTGAAACTTCTTTAATCTGCTGATGAAGCATATACGGCGCCAGTGCTCAAATGCCAACAGATCGGGCACCATCTTTCGTAAAGATTAAATGCTACTCGCATATGCCGATGATATTGACATTATCGGCAAAAACGAACGGGCGTTTTCAGATATAGAGAAGCAGTCTAAACTGATAGACTAAGCGGTAAACGAGGACAAGACGAAGTACCTAGTATACACGCGCAGTGAGTCTACGCGTCGTGAAAAATCTATTACCATGGAAGAATACAGCTTTGAGGTTGTAAAGTATTTTGTCTACCTCGGAACGATGATAACCAGCGACAACATCAGTCTGGATGAACAAGCTCCTGCAGGAATGGTGTACAATTTCCAAAAGAAAGACATTTGATAATGGGTAATGGGCTTTAGAGAATGTAACCAAGTTTCATCAGGGCCACACAAACTCAATAAAAATCTATGCTTCGATGGTTCGAAGCCAAGTGCATTATGGTGTATACTCTGAAGAACTCGGAACCAGTTTTTCGTTTAATTTTTTAATTGAATTTTTATTTCGGTATTATCCCAATGCTACAGGTACATAAGTACTATAAATTAGTGCATCGGTCACAAAAACAGAGAGATCACAATAGATAATGAAAACACAAAATATATGTAAAAACAAGAAAGAAAGTCGGTCAAGCCCGACTATAACATACTCTTTACCCTTAACGTCGCAGCTCGCATTTGCTTACGATTTATACGCGCTCATCTCTAAGTTTCACTCTCTCTCTCTCTCTCTCTCTCACTAAGATTGCCGTTCAATAGAATGCTGTGGTGGTGGGTGGGGCGGGTGTGGGGTGTTTACTGGCCGTTTTTTGCTCATAACTTGAGTATCGTTCATCCAATCTTATCATTCCTTCAGCAAATCGATAAATAATTTTGTTTACGAGGTATCTCTAGAAGGTACGAACGATCTATCTTCAAAACTGTAGGAGATATGACGTTTTTTCCAAATTACGGGGGCGGGAGGGGGCGTGGCAAAAATTGAAAATAAACTTGATCTGCCTGCAATTAGAAGAAATATATGCCCCATACATGTCAAACCTCTATCTCTTACCATCTCTGAGATCTCTTCGTTCATACGGACGGACAGACAGACAGACAGACGGACAGACAGACAGACAGACGGACGGACGGACAGACGGACCTGGCTATATCGAATCGGCTGTTGATGCTGATCAAGAATATATATACTTTATAGGGTCGGAAACGATTCCTTCTCTCTGTTACATACTTTTGCACAAACTTAATATACTCTATGTACCTTCGGTACAGAGTATAGATTTGCTGAAGGAATCATAAAGATCGGATGAACGATACTCAAGTTATGGGCAAAAAACGGCCACTTAACACCACCCACCCCCCCACCAACAACCACAGCAACATACCCTAACCGTTCAACACAGGCAATCTTAGTGCGAGAGAGAAAGAGAGAGAGAGAGAGAAACTTAGAGAGCGCACCGCGTTGTGCGCGGGGTGTTAACTGGCCGTTTGACTCCTGGGCAAATGCGAGTGTAAGGGTACAGAGTATTTTATAGTCGGGCTTTACCGACTTTCTTTCTTGTTTTTATATACGCGCGCTGCTGCTATCTTGAAAGCTCAATTGTTTCGCTAAGCATCATCTCAGAGCAGAAGAGAACCACAAAACCACACCTCCCCACCCACAAAGTTTGGTTCTGAAAAATATCACATTAAGTAAATTTATATCTTTATACCCTTGCAAAGGGTATTATAATTTTGCCCAGAAGTTTGCAACGCATAGAAATATTCATTTTCGACCCCATAAACTATATATATTCTTGATCAGGGCGACGAGCTGAATCGATTGAGCTTTGTCCGTCCGTCTGTCTGTCTGTCTGTCTGTCCGTCTGTCTGTCCGTCTGTCTGTCCGTCTGTCTGTCCGTCTGTCTGTCCGTCTGTCTGTCCGTCTGTCTGTCCGTCTGTTTCTACGCAAACTAGTCTCTCAGTTTTATAGCTATCAAGCTGAAATTTTGCACAGAGTCTTCTTTTTACTGCACGCTGCTAATATGTCGGAACCGACCGGATCGGAAGACTATATCTTATAGCTGCCATAGGAACCATAGGTCAAAAAATGGGTCTTAGTGAGAAAAACTTTTTTGTTTTCAATGCTAGCGTCATAAAACTCGGCCATTATTGATATTAAGTGTATTCAAACAGATTTGCAAATTTTGGTCAAAATCGGATGACTATATCTTATAGCTGCCATAGGACCGATCGTCGGAAAATGGGTCTTAGCGAGAAAAACTTTTTTGTTTTCAATGCTAGCGTCATAAAACTCGGCCATTATTGATATTAAGTGTATTCAAACAGATTTGCAAATTTTGGTCAAAATCGGATGACTATATCTTATAGCTGCCATAGGACCGATCGGTCGGAAAATGGGTCTTAGTGAGAAAAACTTTTTTGTTTTCAATGCTAGCGTCATAAAACTCGGCCATTATTGATATTAAGTATATTCAAACAGATTTGCAAATTTTGGTCAAAATCGGATGACTATATCTTATAGCTGCCATAGGACCGATCGGTCGGAAAATGGGTCTTAGTGAAAAAAACTGTTTTGTTTTCATGTAAATCGTTCGTAAAGTCGGTGATTCATAATATTAAACGCTTTCAAACTAATTTGAAACAGTTGATCGACATCGGGTGACTATACCTTATGGTTGCCATAGGACCGATCGGTCGGAAAATGAGACTTAGTGAGAAAAAACTTTTCTGTTTTAAATTTTATCTTTCTTAAACTCCGCGATTGTTAATTCGATGTTTTCAAAAAGATTCGCGAAATTTGGTCGAAATAAGATTTTTATCTGTCGGAAAATGGGTTTAAGTTAAAAATTTTTTAGATTTTTATATAAGCGTTCTTAATCTCTGACATTTCAAAAACAGCATTTGCAAGGGTATAAAAACTTCGGCACAGACGAAGTTAGCTTGGCCTTCTCCTTCTAGTTTTTTACTTACTGAACTCGGGGCCCTTGGACTGAAAACGCCTTAGCCGGCTGAGCTATGCAGCGCCTCTGAGTCAAGGCATCTAATGTGTTACTTGTATGGAATAAGATGTACTTGTATTGAAAATATACACCAATTTTTGCTTGCTTGTAATTCATAAGTTCGAATTCAGAGGTCTCATCACTTATATAGGGGAATGAAATTTGCACACGTTTCGTGTAGACTTCCAACATGTAGCATTCAGCATTTGTAATTCTAAAAGCTACACGTCGCGTGTGAAGATCAGTTTTCTAAACGAAAAATGTAAGAATTCAGTACTGATTTAGAGCTACATTTTTCGTTTAGAATTTACACACGCGCGTTTAGGATTTCAATATCCACACGCCGTATGTAGAAAACCTACACGTTCGTGTGGTATTCAGATTGCTGCATGAAAAAGTAGAAGTTATTTGGAAATAATCTAATTTTCTAATTTCATGTAGAGTTTGCTTTTGCACTCGCAGCATTTAGCTTTTCTACACGAGGCGTTTAGATATTGAAATCCATCACGTTACGTGTAGCTTTTCTGCACGTGGCGTGTAGCTTCAATAGCTGCAATTTAGCAGGGCGCAACACGTTTCGTTTAGTTTCTTTGTGTGTATACCTTTAAAAAAAATGAGTTTTAGTTCCTTTCGCATTGGAGATTTAACATAGAATTTATCATAATTGTAACATACACATTTTGCGGTTTTCATTAATGTTTAGCAAATGTCGTGCCCAACCAATGTGGGCTCAAACACTCGACATTTTAATTAGTAGACAACAGATGACCACAAAATCAAATAGCAATCTAATTCTACTCATTTGGCCCTTGTCATTAGGCCCAACATTAAATGCGTTTTGATGCCTGTGGGCAGGGGGGTGAGTTGCTTACCTTGTGTGCCTTTGTCAGTGCCCCGGGGTAGCGGGTTAACTCTGCGGTCAATATGAAAACAATAATCGGCTGATTAAGCGTAATTCAATTTCAGATATAACACTCACACACACTCGGACACTGATTTTCGTGGTGGCTTAGAGTGCCAATTTGCGCAGAACCATTTAACGCATTCACGCGCACATTTCAATTGAGGAGATCGCTAGAGTTTTGCACTAAACAAAAACCAAACAAAATAAAATAGAATTAACAAGGGTGCGGGCAGGGGGGCTTTTGGGGAGGGGGGGGAGTAATTCAAACTATGCACAACGCACGCGAACAAAAACCGAAAATAAATACGTTAACCGAAAATCGCGTCCAACGTGCTGCAGCAGAAACTTGGTCTGGTCTGGCCGGGGTCTGCTTGGGGTCTGTTGCTGTTGGGTACCCCAACTGAAAATGTGGCAGCGACGCCGACGCTGGCAACAAAATTGTTTCGAGAATTGAGCATTTACTTTGCATTTGGTGCAGGTGCCGACATTTGCCTTCTTGCTACTTCTGCTGACTAATTGTTCGATCCCAATATCGAGCCGCCGCCTAAATATAGTAAATAACAATAAAAACGACTCATACGAGTCAGCGTCGTTCGTCGTCCAACGTTGAAGCATAAAAACAAAAGGCCAGCACAATAAACAATCAAAATTTAAAACAAAACAAAAAAAAAACAAAAATATATATATACATATATTGAGAAAAGCTAGCTAGGCCAGGCAGTTGTTTATATACCCTACATAGGGGTTGAAATTAAATATTAGTTCAATTGGCAGCCCACCTTCCGCCCAAACTAACGAAAACAAGGGGGAAAATTTAAGACATAAGCTCTTACATAGCCAGGATGGGGAGGATCCAACCACGATAAATAAGTCTGACAACAAAATTCACAATTTTAATTTCGTTCCTACTTTTCCCAAGATCAGAAATGCTAGAAAAAAAACACTCTGAAGAGCTGAAGCAGCAGTCTAAAGTTCCAACGTATCTCAACCTCTATAGCAAATCTCCACACAAAGTAATAGTACCCTCTGTCCAAAGGGTACAAAAGTAGCAAACTACAGATACGGATATGGATGCGAAGCGAAGCGAATTATGTGTTTGGGTATGCGCATGTGGAATGCCAACAACAAATCCCCCAGACGCTACTTTAGATGCTCAATTGATATAATAACGAAAACTTGGACATGTTCATGTTCAAACTGAATGACCGTTATCGATCTCAAGCTTTCGTTTCAAGAGCCGCGGAAACACTTGAAGTAAGGGCTAATCACTTTGATCAGAATTGCCATATAGATTTTCTTGTTTAATTGTAATTGTAAGAGTGGATCAAAAAGTAGCCCTGTTGGGCACGAAGAACCAAGTAGGGATGTCAGAAATAATATCGTTGTGAATTATTGTTTCTTTTCTGTTGTGAGTAAAGCTTCTGCAGTAGCGTAACGAGGGGTTCTGCCGCCCAGGGGCGGAAGTCAAATTTGACGCCCCAACTTATGTATCTATTTTAGTTTAAAACTTGTTTTTATATGTATAATTGTCTTTTTCTTTTTACTCATAGCAAAGAACCCAGTCGTATGTTAAGCACTCAGCAAGCAAAAAGACCGGTGGTGCAGATAATTGCATTAGAACGGTTTTTATACCCTTGCAAAGGGTATTATAATTTTGCCCAGAAGTTTGCAACGCATAGAAATATTCATTTCCGACCCCATAAACTATATATGGGCATTTCCACTGAAAAGTCCACCGACACCAAAAAATTAAAAGTGCTTAAAAACAATTTTTTTTATCACATTTTCATGAGGAAACAATCAAAAAGAACTAATATGAGCCAATATTATATATATTCATAGCCCAATTCTAGATTTTCGAATGCAAAGTCGCGCAAGCGAAATTTTTCTCATTTGGATACGTTTTGCTGTTATAAAAATGCCTTTAGATTGCATTGATTTTTGGTCTCTAAAATATTCCTAAGGGTATAAAAAGTTAAAAAATATTACACAAGACACCATAAGAAACTATCTGATTGCAATTAAAATATTGGTTACGTAAAGTCAGGTAACGTCACGTCAGATACTCATACAAATAAAAAAAATTGAGATATTATTTTTGAATAAGGTTGCCTAAAAAATAAACTTGTATTATTTCAAATCCTACCGAAAAAATTTCTATACAAAAAGCTTTGCCTAATTCGCAGAGTTTTGCAATTTTCTAAAAGTCAAAACCCACTTCCGTTTTGTGTAACGTCACGCCAGCACATAGTTTTGCTTATATCTTTAACTCCTTATGATCGATGTATGTCATTGTTTTTCATATTTGTTAAAAGCATTTTATGGTACAAGCTTTGTCCGTCCGTCTGTCTGTCTGTTTCTACGCAAACTAGTCTCTAAGTTTTGAAATCTATCGAGCTGAAATTTTGCACAGAGTCTTCTTTTTACTGCACGCTGCTAATATGTCGGAACCGACCGGATCGGATGACTATATCTTATTGCTGTCATAGGAACCATCGGTCGGGAAATGGATCTTAGTGAGAAAAACTTTTTTGTTTTCAGTGTTTGCGTTCTTAAATTCGGTCATTATTAATATAATATGCTTTCAAAAAGATTTGCAAATTTTGGTCAAAATTGGATGACTATATGATAAAGCTGCCATAGGACCGATCGGTCGGAAAATGTGTCTCAGTGAAAAAAACTTTTTTGTTTTCAATGTTAGCGTCCTCAAACTCGTCCATTATTAAAATTTTATGCTTTCAAACAGATTTGCAAACTTTGGTCAAGATCGGATAACTATATCTTATAGCTGTCATAGGAACCAACGGTCGGAAAATGGGTTTTAGTGAGAAAAACTTTTTTGTTTTCAATGTTAACGTGATTAAACTCGGTCATGAATAATATTCAAACGGCGACCCAAGGATATCGCCCCGTATCAAGTAATGTTCAATGTTTACATATTCAGAAAAGCTGAAGACCCTTGCAAAGGGTATAAACTAGTATTTAATAAAGATTAAAACGATGCGGTGCCTACGATGCTACGGTGCTAAAATGACAACAAAAAAAAACACGAAATTTGTACTACAGGCAAAGCAGATCAGCAACCAATGCTTTGAAAGATTTTCATTTGATTGACTGCGGCTGATCTAAATATCGACATTTGAAACATTAAGTAGACGATTGCTTTGTCAGTTATTCCTTCATTGTGATTTTGATTCCCCAATATTTTCAGGCACAACGAAAGAGCTGTGGTCGGCACAAAACACAATCACATATTGACATTGCGTATGTGTGCGTAGCAACAGGCACAATGTTAACCTCGCTTGCAGCAGAGGCGGATCCAACCAGATCGGTCTTTTCAAGTGTGGTGTCATGATCCTTGTCTCTTAAGCTATTAACATATATTGCACATTATTATTATGCTATTCACGCTTATGGGGCTGTCTTATGTGCAAGAATATGTTCCTAAGCGCTATTGGAGGTCCGTGGTTGAAACCTCATGTTCAACTTCAAACACCCACCATTGGTCATCCGTAGTATATTATGGCGGTTTAGTATTGAAGCCTTGCGGGTACGTCTTACGTGATTTAGTTTGAATTGAACTATTGATTCTCCGACCTTTTCAAAATTAAAAGATTCTTCAGTAACAGTCTCTCTTTAACGGAATAATTTATGAACTATTAAGAACAAATTTTGAAATTTGGGCCAAAACAAAGGAAAAAGGAAAGGAAATTTCCTTTAGTGGAATATCAAATATCTGTGCTATGGACACCTGGTTGCCATTTCCTCCTCTTCCGCTTTATCATAACTGTCAGTTCATTACATCCAAACAAATTTAGCAATTTTGGGCAAAAAAATCTCATCAAATATCTGTGCTATGGCCACCTGGTTGCCATTTCCTCCTCTTCTTCTTCTTCATCATAACGGTCAGTTCGTAACATCCTGCTAATAGAATGGATAGTTTTAAAATTAGTTAACTGTGGCTTTTTGGAAAGAATATATTGCCGCCTTGCCAAGTTTTTTGGTCTTGTGCAAGAAAGTCGTTCAGCTAAAGTTCAGTTCTCTAGATTAAGTCACTTTCTACTTACCAACAACGCTTCCATCCTCCTATTTACATTTTTTTTTCCGCAAAGTCTTTTTTCGAGGGGAAGTAGGCTTCTTCTTCTTTAAATTTTTTTGGCATCTCTTTACTCCTTTTTTTGCCCTCGCCAAGGCGCGAATTTTCGGGCAAGGCTTTCGTTTTTTCGAAGTACTTCTACTTCTACTTCTTGTACTTCTGCTTCTGCTTTTACTTTTACTTCTGCTTCTGCTTCGGCTTCTGCTTCGGCTTCGGCTTCGGCTTTTACTTCTACTTCTACTGGTAGATCTCTTCCTTGCTTGCTTGGACCTTGCCCTGCCTCTTGCTGTAGGTCTTTTGCACAGCGGTTTCGGCGACTTCTTTCTTACTGTTTTTTTGATAGCAGGCATTTTCCGTTTTGGTTTTGGACAAGGGAGACCACGTCTAATGCGTAATTCTTCTTCCCTCTGCTCGTTTCGCTCCTTCTTTTGTATTTCTAAACGTTTAAGAATATCTTTCATGCCAGTCCGGGTTAGCTGGTTGTCCTTGTATCTGGGCCTTGGTGTGCGTGGCGGAATTTCATACTGAAATGCACGAGGCGACGTCCTCTGCTTCTTACGCTTATCAGTCCCATTTAAAAGTTCAGCCAAAGTCATGACATTCGATTGTTCAGTTGATTTGTCCATATTTTCAGTATTTGTATTGTGTTTCGGGGAAATATACTGGGTTTTATTAACAAATTTTGCGACTGTTCTACTTGAAACGTGAAACTAGAATGAGAATAAGCTAGAATACACATTCACATGTGGGCTGACAGTTGTTTGAGCTATAGCCCAGGCCTACTTGAATAAAACAAAAAAATTAAATAAATTTAATTTTATAATAAATTCTTTTGGGCCAGACGCTTCGACATTTACTCGTTATACACTTGCAGAGGGTATATTAAAATTGTCGCAAAGAAGGCAGCATCTCCGACGACATAAAGTGTATATATTCTTGATCAGCATGACGAGCTGAGTTGATCTAGCCATCTCCGTTTTATTCTGCACTATATAGTTGTCCGATTTTCATCAAACTTGCTGGAATTATGCAAAATCATAGAAAACTGAAAAATGCGAGGTTTGGGGGCGTTTGCATTGAAAACAAAAAAGGTTTTTCTCACTAAAACTAGTTTTTTGACCGATCGTTCCTATGGCAGCTATATGCTATGGTCATCCGATCCAGCTGGTTCCGACAAATGTGCAGCTTATTTGCACCAAAAGGATTTGTGCAGAGATTGGTTAAGATAGCTTTTAAACTGACGGAGGAGATAGCATAGAAACAGACGGACGGACAGACGGACATGGCTATATCAACTCGGCTGTTGATGCTGATCAAGAATATATATACTTTATGTGGTCGCAGATGCTTCCTTCTATGCGTTACAAACATCTGGACAATTTTAATATACGCTGCTCGCCACTTGAATAGGACACCCTGTATGCTCTCTTTAAAACTGCTCGTAACTCGAAAACGAAATGGTAGAAAAACGGTATTTTTTGCATATTATCTTTGTGCAAGCATTCTTCGCTCTTTCTGGTATATTCCAAGTTTTGGAATAGAACCGTTATAAAGTTGCTTGCACGTTATGTGAGCATTCGCAAAAATTCAATGGAATTTTTGCGCCACTTGAATAGAACATGCATTTTATTTGGTCGGTATCGTTGAAACGTGCACACAAATTTTGGTTTACTTAAACTTTTTGCTTTAATTGAAGTGTATATAAAATTTAAAAAAATTAAAATGGGACGTGGCACTTCATTATCTGAGTCGGAGAAAGGAAAAATCCAAGCTTACAAGGATTCTGGCCTTTCTATTGCCAAAATAGCAAAAAAAAGTCGACAGGAGCCGTCACGCCATAACAAATTTTTTAAATAATGAGGCTAATTATGGTAAAAACATGAAGGCCCGCACCCACAGTGTGCTTACCATCGCGGACAAGCGACTTATATTAAGAGAACGCTCCAATTCGCACGACTCTTTGGCCAAGATAAGGGAAAAATGCAACGTTAAAGCAAGTTTGACAACCATGCGTCGTGTTATTAATAATGCTACACACCTGAAGAGACTAAAAATCAAGAAGAAGCCACCTCTTAACCCGGCTCGGTAGTTACAACGCAACGACTTCGGAGTGGCAACGTGTTGTCTTTTCGGACGAAAAAAAGTTTAATTTGGAGGGCCCCGATGGCTGCAGCTACTATTTTCATGATCTTCGAAAAGAACCACACCATCTTGATAAGTTGCACAGCAATGCTGGAGGTATTATGGTATGGGGGGCCATTTCCTATTATGGCACCTGTGAGCTTAAATTTATTCCAACCACCATGAATGCGTTGTGTTATAATGGTATATTGAAAGAGGCCTTTCCACACTTCCAAACTCTTTTTGCAAATCTAAAATGGATTTATCAACATGATAATGCCCCTATACATACGGCCCGGATTGTTAAATCGTATATAGCGAGCCAAAACGTGGAGTTATTAAACTGGCCACCCTATTCACCGGACTTGAATATCATTGAGAATGTGTGGGGATGGCTAACACGTGAAGTATATGGATCAGGTCAGCAATATTCGAGCGTTCCCGAACAAATTGCAGCTATCAAATTAGTATGGGTCTCGATATCGTTGAATTATTTGGGAAAATTGTATGCATCCCTTCCAGACCGAATGTGTGAGGTTTTGGAGAAAAAATGAGGCTCAACACACTATTAAAAACTTTTTTTGGTTTAAAAACATGTTAGTAATTTTTTATTTAAGTAATATTGTTATCTGAAAAGGATTGAAATATTCTTAAATGGTTTTTAGATAAAGTGCCCTATTCAAGTGGTGCAAAATGAAGACTCCAAAATTTGTTACTTATTGGTTAACAATGTTTTTTGTATACTTACAACTTTTGAATAATTTTGTAATTTTCGTCTAATTACTATATTTAAATAAACTTTATAAGAAAACAAAAATTATTTTCCTAGATGGCTTGGTTTAGCAGCAATTAACTATAGAAAATCGACTTTAGAGGTGTCCTATTCAAGTGGCGAGCAGTGTACCCTCCTACAAGGGTATAAAACCTGCTGAGGAATTTTTTCGTGTGGCCGTTTCATATTATATAAATAGGTTTTTATTCTAATTTGTGCGGCGAAATAGCAAGGCCAAATTGAAAATGAGCGCAAATAAAAAAAATTCCGGCAGAAAGCGTCGCCTAATAGCATAACTGATAAACGCCGTGAAAGTGAAGAGCGAGGTGCGGGACTTGGCGGATAAGAACTACTCGGACTCACGCCGGAGGACACCGGCGGACCGGAGCACGATCTGGTCTGTACCTGTGTGGGTATTGGTGGCGGTGTGTGCAATATCATGTGACGTCTCCTGCCACCACAAACCACCAGCGAGGAGTTTAAAATCTATTTGGCCAGCATTCAAACATTTCTAAGCGCCTCAAGTCGCCTCAATCAGTTCGATTTGATTCGCCTCAACTATGTCTTCGATCACAGCTACCAGACCTAAAGGAAAATCATTGAACAGCCGCCGGTGATCAATGATCGCGACAGTTAAACGGCCACAAACCAAATGTCCGCTTCCAGTTTAGTGGACAGCGAACTGCTGCCCTCCTATCAAGCGGTAGTCTAGCAGATAGTGCAGCCACAACTGATCCCCTGAAGATAACCGAGAAAAAGCGGATCTGGCAACGAGGATGTGCCCTACATCAATGCCAATTATATCAAGGTAAGAAATGGGCGAACCAAACTTCAACTTTATAAATCACTTCCATTTCTTGACGTTTCCCTGACAGGGCCCATATTCAGAAAAGCTGAAGACCCTTGCAAAGGGTACAAACTAGTTTTTAATAAAGATTAAAACGATGCAGTGCCTACGATGCTACGGTGCTAAAATGACACAAAAACAAACAAAAAAACGACAATTGTACTACAGTAAAGCAGATCAGCAACCAATGCTTTGAAAGATTTTCATTTGATTGACTGCGGCTTATCTAAATATCGACATTTGAAACATAAAGTAGACGATTGCTTTGTCAGTTATTCATTTTTTGTGATTTTGATTTCCAATATTTTCAGGCACAACGAAAGAGCTGTGGTCGGCACAAAACACAATCACATATTGACATTGCGTATGTGTGCGTAGCAACAGGCACAAAGTTAACCGCGATTGCAGCAGAGGCGGATCCAACCAGATTGGTCTTTTCAAGTGTGGTGTCATGATTCTTGTCTCTTAAGCTATTAACATATATTGCACATTATTATTATGCTATTCACGCTTATGGAGCTGTCTTATGTGCAAGAATATGTTCCTAAGCTCTATTGGAGGTCCGTGGTTGAAACCTCATGTTCAACTTCAAACACCCACCATTGGTCATCCGTAGTATATTATGGCGGTTTAGTATTGAAGCCTTGCGGGTACGTCTTACGTGATTTAGTTTGAATTGAACTATTGATTCTCCGACCATTTTAAATTTAAAACATTCTTCAGTAACAGTCTCTTTAACAAATGAATTTATGAACTATTAAGAACAAATTTTGAAGTTTTGGCCAAAAAAAAAAGGGACAAATTTCCTTTAGTGGAATATCAAATATCTGTGCCTTGGACACCTGGTTGCCATATCCTCCTCTTCCGCTTCATCATAACTGTCAGTTCATTACATGGTTACATGGTTCTCTCATCAAATATCTGTGATATGGCCACCTGGTTGCCATTTCCTCCTCTTCTTCTTCTTCATCATAACGGTCAGTTCGTAACATCCTGCTAATAGAATGGATAGTTTTAAAATTAGTTTACTGTGGCTTTTTGAAAAGAATATATTGCCGTCTTGCCAAGTTTTTCGGTCTTGTGCAAGAAAGTCGTTCAGCTAAAGTTCAGTTCTCTAGATTAAGTCACTTTCTACTTACCAACAACGCTTCCATCCTCCTATTTACATTTTTTTTTCCGCAAAGTCTTTTTTCGAGGGGAAGTAGGCTTCTTCTTCTTTAAATTTGTTCGGCATCTCTTTACTCCTTTTTTTGCCCTCGCCAAGGCGCGAATTTTCGGGCAAGGCTTTCGTTTTTTCGAAGTACTTCTACTTCTACTTCTTGTACTTCTGCTTCTGCTTCTGCTTGTACTTTTACTTCTGCTTCTGCTTCGGCTTCGGCTTTGGCTTTTACTTCTACTTCTACTGGTAGATCTCTTCCTTGCTTGCTTGGACCTTGCCCTGCCTCTTGCTGTAGGTCTTTTGCACAGCGGTTTCGGCGACTTCTTTCTTACTGTTTTTTTGATGGCAGGCATTTTCCGTTTTGGTTTTGGACAAGGGAGACCACGTCTAATGCGTAATTCTTCTTCCCTCTGCTCGTTTCGCTCCTTCTTTTGTATTTCTAAACGTTTAAGAATATCTTTCATTCCTGTTCGAGTTAGCTGGTTGTCCTTGTATCTGGGCCTTGGTGTGCGTGGCGGAATTTCATACTGAAATGCACGAGGCGACGTCCTCTGCTTCTTACGCTTATCAGTCCCATTTAAAAGTTCAGCCAAAGTCATGACATTCGATTGTTCAGTTGATTTGTCCATATTTTCAGTATTTGTATTGTGTTTCGGGAAATATACTGGGTTTTATTTAAAAAATTTTGGGACTGTTCTACTTGAAACGTGAAACTAGAATGAGAATAAGCTAGAGCACACAGGCACATGTGGGCTGACAGTGGTTTGAGCTATAGCCCAGGCCTACTTGAATAAAACAAAAAAATTAAATAAATTTAATTTTATAATAAATTCTTTTGGGCCAGATTTAAGCGCCAGACGCTTCGACATTTACTCGTTATACACTTGCAGAGGGTATATTAAAATTGTCGCAAAGAAGGCAGCGTCTCCGACTACTTAAAGTGTATATATTCTTGATCAGCATGACGAGCTGAGTTGATTTAGCCATCTCCGTTTTATTCTGCACTGAAAAAAGGCGAGCTAAAATCATGCTCAAAAAAATTGATTTGATCTCTATCTTCACCTTGAAGTTTCAAGCACGAGTTGTACCTTATTCGACTTGAAGTTAGTACGAAAAAATTGGAACAATTTGTTTTATTCGTGTATAAATTGTTAAAGGCTCATTTCAAGTGCAAATCCTACTTGAAAATCCAATAATTCTGCATCGAGATCAAAGTAAGTATGGAATTCCTATGCAAAAGCGAATGAGTAAGTTCGAAACTAATCTGAGAAAATCTCTACCACTAATACAGTCAGGCTGAATGGGTACTCACACATGCATTTAGGGGTTTTAAAACCAATTCCCTACCAGTTCTTGCACTCCCAACATGAGAATGCAGCTGCCGATGGGCCGGTAGGTTCAGCCTCCATTGTGATGTTGTTTCTGTGCTGTTTTTACGGTTGTGTGCAAACAACTAGAGCTTCCAAATTCGAAATTTAAAAAGATTATTGAAAAAATCCCATGGTGTCCTTGTGGTATGCTCTTTTGTCGTATTGAGCTATAGTCAATCTGGGGAATTTTTGCAGCAATCCTTTTTCAGATTGAATATAGTTGAATATCGAGCTCAATTAAATCTCGGGGCTTCTTGAACCAATCTTAAATCAATGTCGGAAATTCTTAAATGGATACGAATGAGGCATCAAGTGAAGCTCGAATAACAGGATAAAATCAATTTGATGTGTTGTTGAAATAAGCCTATAACGAGCTTAATTTAAGTTCTCCCGAGCTTAAGACGGGATCTAGACAAGAATGCCGGAATGGAAAAATCCATACTCAAGTCAATCTGTTCGTGCTTGGTTTAAGAAAGTCCGGA
Source organism: Lordiphosa magnipectinata (assembly GCA_037044535.1). Classification (NCBI taxonomy): domain Eukaryota; kingdom Metazoa; phylum Arthropoda; class Insecta; order Diptera; family Drosophilidae; genus Lordiphosa; species Lordiphosa magnipectinata. The sequence continues at coordinate 291,868 of JBAMBO010003226.1, read as the reverse complement.
ATCGACCCACTTTTGACATCGTTTGGTATTGATTTTTTTAAGGAAAACAAACATACACTTCATTGGCTTCAATTCACTTGTGGGTGTTAAGGAGGTTACTTAGAGACTAAATGTGCAAAATCTTATAGATATTTTATGCAGAGTTTTGGGGAGTAAGAGAGACAGAGAGCAGGATGCTTGTGGATCTTATGTTAATGTCAGTGAAACCGACCAAATATGCAAGCTTATGCTCTGCAACAGGACCTTGAAAACGCTCCACATCAATTGTATTTCAACAGGGCGAGAGCAAAAGCATAAGTAAGCGGCTGGGAGAAACACTAAATTCACAAGTAAAATATCTTGATCTGTATGTTAATTGTTTTGTAAGGGGTGCAGAATCCCAAATGGTCCTTCGGACCGGATATTCGTCAAAGAATCCCAAAAGCAAAATGTCTTGTTCCAGTTACAAAGATTTGTCACAAGCTCTTGAGGTTGGAGTTTCACGTGTCCATATAAACACTTTTGTTCAATTTAACTTTTTAAATAAAAAATAATTATGCACCTACACTTCACGAGACCCAGTACATATTGTATTGGCTGGTCGAGCATAGCACGTGCTGCGCCGCACAGTGGCTCGTTTTCCCAAAACACCTTGCAAAAATCATAACTTTTGAACCATTTCTTTTTTTCCTAATAATCTGCAAACTTCAAAGATTGACGTAAAGTTCTTTAGGTTACGCCCACAAAATAGGGCGTAATGTAATCGGTAAACTCGACCTTTTATTTTATTGATCAAAATTTTCGATTTTTTTTAAAAATTAAAAAAAAATAAATGTAAATGGCTTAGATATATTTTAAAATACTTATTGTAATAATTTTAAGCAAAAACAATTTAAAAAAAAAAAAAAATTTTTATAAGAAATAAAAGAAATTTAAGTCTACATCAGGAGTTAAACCATTACCTTAATTTTCTACACATTTTTATACCCTTGCAAAGGGTATTTTAATTTTGCCCAGAAGTTTGCAACGCATAGAAATATTCATTTCCGACCCCATAAACTATATATATTCTTGATCAGGGCGACGAGCTGAGTCGATTGAGCTTTTTCCGTCCGTCTGTCTGTCTGTCCGTCTGTCTGTCCGTCTGTTTCTACGCAAACTAGTCTCTCAGTTTTAAAGCTATCGAGCTGAAATTTTGCACAGAGTCTTCTTTTTACTGCACGCTGATAATATGTCGGAACCGACCGGATCGGCTGACTATATCTTATAGCTGCCATAGGAACCATCGGTAAAAAAATGGGTTTTAGTGAGAAAAACTTTTTTGTTCTTAATGTTAGCGTTCCCAAACACGGTCATTATTAATATTAAAAGCTTTCAAACAGATTTGCAAACTTTGGTCAAAATCGGATGACCATATCTTATAGCTGCCATAGAACCGATCGGTCGGAAAATGGGTCTTACTGAAATAAAATATTTGTTTTCAAGTAAATCGTTCTTAAGGTCGGTGATTATTAATACTAAACGCTTTCAAACTAATTTGAAAAATTTGGTCGAAATCAGATGACTATATCTGCAGGCTGCCATAGGACTTATCGGTCGGAAAATGAGTCTTAGTGAGAAAAACTTATTTGTTTCCAATTTTATCGTTCTTAAACTTGGCGATTGTTAATTTGATATGTTTTCAAAAAGATTCGCGAACATTGGTCGAAATCAAATGTTCATCTGACGGAAAATCGATTTTAGTTACAAAAGTTTTTGATTTTTATCCAAGCGTTCTTAAACTCTGTCATTTCAAAAACAGCTTTTGCAAGGGTATAAAAACTTCGTCACAGATGAAGTTAGCGTGGCCTTCTCGTTTTGAACTGAATTTAAATGCGCCGGAACACAGGGGAAGCGGCAGGTGCATTGTTCAACATGTTATAAGCTTCATCGGATTCCAAAATTTTATAACTTCATCAATGTGAGACCCATTCCGTACCGTAAATCAAAGTATTCGCCTGAACTGGTTGCCCTAGTTGAAAAATTGAAAATTTCTTCGATCACAATTAATATATTTCATTTAATGCATATATATCCAACATAAATTTTTACAAGTGGGCGGAGTGAGCAAGGGGACGTGGCTTGGCCATAAAACATAACATTTATATCTTCTTAATATATGTTTTAGTTGTTAACAGGTTAAAGATAAAAACAAACTGGTTATTGCGCAACATCTCTGAAACTTTCCCTTCTGGGGTCGATTTGGCAGCACGGGTTGGCATGAAAATGGCTCCAATCGGGCACAATTGTAGCAATGGGTTTTTTTTTCTTTGTTTTTTGAATATTATCTTTAACTTTTTGCTAATTCAAATCTCTGAGCCCGCCCGGCCATTTTTTCAAAAATCAAGCTAATTATTGAAAATAAAAAAAAAAATTGTAATTAAATAAAATTAGTATTTTTTTTCTAATTTACATATTAGTATTCTAAATTCATGCTTTAAAACAGGGGAAAAAATTAAGTCTCAAGATTAAGTGCTTTTTGAGAGACATGCATTTAACTTTTCCCTTTTAGGAACTTTTTTGTGTTTTTTTTTCTTAGTTGAAAAATATTCCAACTTTGAAAAGCTCTTAAATCTACAAAAAAAAATTGTAAAATTATTTTATAAACTTAATTAAATAGCTTGATCAATGCCTAGTTAAAGCGTATCAATAGATTTGCGAAATTCAACCACTCGAAATTTGATTTCTGCAAGGAGTTTTTGGAAAACGAGCCACCGTGCGCGGTCTGCTTGTGCGGGTTGATGTCGACTCGCAAGGATTTAGTTGTTTTAACTCACTTTAAAAGGAGCCAATTGCACTTGTTGCGACGTCAGCTTGTGCGTGTCCGCGCCTCGAAGCGAGGCAATTTCTTATGCGCTGACTCCACCGAGTATTTTATTGCGAATTACTTTTTAGACAAAATAACAAGCCGAGCGTCTAGGCCCAAGCGGGCTATGCATTGCCAATCGCAGCTATAGTAGATTCGCATGCTGATGTCAGTTTCTTTTCACCTCTCGTTATGGTGGTTTCTCTATTCTTCATCATTGGTCATCCATGGTATTTTATTGCGGTATTATTACAATCATGGTTATGCAGTTATCATTGGGCCTTATTTGTGGACTTGAAAAGCAATTTCTTAAGTATTAAGCTTCGTGTCAGTCGATAAACGCACACACGCAACGCCAAAATGAGCAAGCGTGTTTTGCCGGCCCCTAAATCTCACCGACAAGAGCCGAACGCTTGGCAAGGCTTGCGCCAAGAGAGCAATCAACTTTCACAAGCCTTAACCACTTACTGCCCACTGCCACTCATTATAGCTTAGTTTATCTTTATACTAGGTAACAGTATTCGTAGACGCTTAATATTTGCCCAGAAATTGGAAAACATGGAAGTTTGAATATTTAAAAAAGATTATTTGAATCTGGCGCCAAACAAAACAGAGCACGCCAAACTTATAGGGCCACTTATGTTATGTTCTATAACTAATATGTTAGCATACTCCACAAAAATATTAGATCGCCGAGGTGTACTTAGAAATGGGCGAATAGCTTCCAATTCATTCGGATAACATTTGTTCAACGGAAAATTTCATAAACTTTTATAATAAATTTTAAGGCAAACTCGCATAGAATAAAATAGGTAAACCAGTGGTGACCAAAGTAGAAATTTGAAAAAAAAAAGTTCAAAATATCTGATCTGTAGCCGCATTTCTCAGCCATCGCACTGTATGTCGTTTCAGCAATCTAGACGATGAAAAAGGAAAAAAAAAAGATCTCAGAAAACAAATATATTTTCACGTACACACCTGATCATATTAATAGGTACACACATCAACTCTGACTTTAAGCCTTAAAGTTTAAGGTAACAGAAAACAGTTTTATTCATTGTTTCAAACTTAAAATATGTTCTCATTGGTTCTTAAACTATTTGTTTTTAATAAAATAAACTTAATTGTAACATAGAATAATAATATAACATAAAAGACATCATTTTGTGTTTCAGATACGTTTTGAGTGTGATCATAATAATAGGTACACTTCATGTGTTGGTAAAAAAAAAAATTGTAATTTCCATTTTGTGTTCTTTTTTTAGGTTAATTAGTATTTCCTAACTTAGTATCCAGTGTATCCACCTCTATTTTTGGCCACTACTGCTATTCTGTTTGGCATACTTTTAATAAGAGCCTGACAGGTCTCTACTGGTGTCTCATACCACAGTTTTTGGACACCTTCCCATAATTTTTGTTTATTTGAAAATGAATGCTTTGCCAATTTCTTTTTTAAGTCTCCCCACAAGTTTTCAATGGGGTTAAGGTCAGGGGATTGGCTTGGCCACTTCAGAACGTCAACTTTTTGGTCCTCGAAAAATTTAGATAACAGCCTTGATGTGTGTTTAGGATCATTATCTTGCTGAAATACCCAACGTAATGGCATATTTTCCTCAGCATACGGTACCATAACTGTTTCCAATATGGATTTGTACTCTTCAGCATTAATTTTGTTCGTAGTCTGATAAATTGGACCTACGCCGTACCAGGAGAAGCAACCCCATACCATTATATTGCCACCTCCATGTTTGACTGTTTTTTTTGTAAACCGTGGATGGAATTCCTTTCCATTAGGGCGTCGAACATTCCTTTCACAGTCACTCCCAAACAAATTAATCTTGGTTTCATCGCTCCATAATATGTTTCTCAATTTTTTCTCCCCGGTGCATCCTACCCAGTCTTTGTGGTCCCTTGCAAAAGTTTGCCTCATGGTGATATTTTTTTTGCGCATAAGTGGGACTTTTCTGGCATCTTGTAGTCGTCTTCGGATAGTTGGAGCACTAACTGAATTCCCAATTTCGGCTGCAATAGCCTTCGATGACTTAAAAGGGTCCTTTTTGCTCAAAGTTACTATGTAGTGGACAAGGGTTTCTGTTGTTTTTTGTGGCTTTCCACGGGTTTCCTGTCTTGGTTTTCTTTCTAGTGCATTTTTAACAATATTATGAGACCTGTTCATTAATTTGGCGATGGCTCGTAAAGATTTGCCTTCTTTTCTCAGACTAAGAACCAATCGAGCTTCTTCTTTAGTACAATGAGAATTTCGAGCCGTTTTATCTAAAAAAAAAAAAAAAAAATTATTTAATTCTCTGTATTACAGGAGCTATAATTTTGGAGTCTCTGGGAATTTAAGTTGACTTACTTAAAGCAAAACAATATCTGACTTTATTTACTTGAACCTTGAATTTTCTTTTTTAACAGACTTATTTCGTGCCTAGGCACGAGCAAGCACGAAGAGTTAAAAAACTAATCTTAAACATTTGTTGGTTTTTTAACACAAAACAGTTGAACAGAATTTGATTAAACTATGAAACTAGTGTAAAATATTTATTTGATATTGAGTGCAAATTAGTTGAACGCATTCAATGCTTGAAATATATTTGAAAATTTTACAAATTCTTCCGGCCATATGCCTAATTCCTCTTGCAATTTCGCCCACTATGCTCCAACACTCTCAAATATACAAAAATTAAAAAAAATAACAAGTAAATTGTGCAATTTTGAAATTTTAAATGTTTGCCAGAGCGCTAAGCGTATGAAGAAGCATTTTATGGACGCACACCTCATGTGGATCGGTGGCTAGCGCGTCGTTTCGGCCAGCGTCGACGTTAGCAGCCGCTTACTTGCCTCATTGAGGGCGATAAAAATGCCGAAATCGCCGAAAGAATTGAAATCGAACATGGCCAATTATAATTACTGTTTATTTATTCAGCTTGGTGGGGTGAGGTGGGGATTGTTAATTTCAAAAATATATATATGTATATAAGTATAAATGTTCGTGCCATTGTTTGTCTATTTCCCCTCCCTCCCTCTCTCCATCTCTCTCTCTCTCTCTCTGTACAGCCCAGGCCACTGCCTCAGTTTATAGTAGATACAACAAAAAGAAAATAAGCTATTTTCGTTTTGATTTGGCAGCCTTTTCATTATAAATAGTTGGGCTGCCCAGCTAAACAGCAACAGCAGGCTATGCGGCCGCCTCAGATCCAAAAGTATTATGGTTTTAGTATCAATTATGACCCAGCCAAATACGAGGTGCCTATTATATCTAGTTGGCAACCAAAACACAGAGAAGCACCAGAAAACCTACGACAAACTAATTAAAATTAAACAAAATTCAACACCCAAAATGGGAATGTCGACACGAAAACCAAACTCAGACAGAGGGAAAATTGAAGGCCACCTACCTGGTCTTCAATCCCAAAGGAAAATAGACCCCAAGTTTCTTTTGGATAACGTCAGCGGGATTACCTTCCCTAATTTTCTTTTCTATTGCCTATACCCCCCATTTTAAAAGTAATCCAACTAATCTATGGTAGATCATGCCGTAATCATGGGCTGACCATTCCCAATTTACTCCACACACGCGCAACAGCCGAGTACAACTTATTTGTGCACATGTCATGCATTAAATGTAATACATTTCAACTATCCATGTAATCTCCATGTAGTCTGTCTTTGTTGATTACCCATAGCGACACGTGTCCCTTCGCCCACTGCCGTCGAAAAGTCCTTGCTCGGTATTACTGTAATGGCTATTAAACAAAACGCTCACACGCTCAAGTCATGTGTGTAATTTCGGTCTATTAAGTGCTTAACAATTAAGTTGAAACTTTCATCTGTGATTCTCTGACAATGCAAAGTTCAAGTGCGAACGGCTGGCAAAGGGCAGGGTCTCAGGACAGTTGTTGAGTTTCCCACATCAGACGTTTAGCGAGGAGCAGGTGGCCGGCACTTAACTTCAATTTGAACAAGTAGAGGCCTGAATAGAAAAGAAAGAGAGGCAAAAGAAATGTTTTCACTGTTCAACTTTTCATCACACATTCATATATATTTTGACTTTAAATAACAGATTTGTGACTGGCTGACTGACTGATTCATAATACAATGCGTCATCAACGCACAGCCTAAACGGTAAGATCTAAATAGCTGAATGTTTGGAGGTAGTCTCCATTTGTGATGAAAACAAGCACTGAGATGGAATTTTGGATTATTTCACCCCCTAGATTGGAAAATTTTCAGTCTGATTCTTAAATAACACATTAAGCTACAATTCGTCATGCTGATCAAAAATATATATTTGGGGGGGCCCGTTAGTCGAAATCCTTAAACTGCCTTAAAATTTAAGGGTGATTTGCTCGGGCTAGAAATTCATTTTATATCCAGTGTTTTTTGGTGAAATGATCTTGGGATTTTCCGTAGGTTTCGTTTTTGCTATACGCTTTGTGCGAAGAAAAAATGACCCACCCTAATATATATACTTTATGTGATATGAGATGATTACTTCTATGCGTTACAAACTTCTGGGCTAAATTATAATCCACTTTTCAAAAAGTTCAGGAAAAGTGGTTGACAAAATAACCGTTGATCTTGAGTCGGCTAAACAAACACTTTGACTAAAATAAGAATACATTTTAATGATTTAAATCCTTTCATAGATTTAAGCTTGAGAACACACGAATGGGTTAAAAGGTGGGCTAATAAATTAATATAATACAAATACTAGTTGTCCTGGCGCGCGTTGCTACGCCCCCTTTAGTATTTTAATCACAAAACGAAGAGGCTTACATTCCAATTGCCACCTATTAAATCTTCAGTTAAAGCTTTGGTAAATTTCTCGATTTTGTGGAGCTTACGATCTTCACCAGTGTTCATAATTATCTAAACTCATTCGAAAATTCAGTAAATTTCGCCTTTTGGTAGAACTTTCGATCTTTACCATCTGTATATTAACCCGTCTTCATAATAATCCAAACTCATTTAAAATTTTTTTGCAAATTTCACAATTTTTTTGACCTTTTGATCTGCACCTGCTATTTACCCGTCTATAAAACCGTCTGTATGATAATCTAAACTTATATTTGAATTTTGCAAATTTCGTGGTTTCTTGGACCGTTCTTAACTCAATAAAGTTTTGCGAGTTTCTAAATTTTTTAGACCATTTGATCTACACCTCCTATTGACAATTTAAGCTCATTTATGAATTTGGCAAATTTTTAGATTTTTAGGACCGTTCAATGTGCACCTTCTATTTGCCGGAACATTGTACCCGTCTCTATGAAAATCTAAACTCATAATAAAATTTAAAAAATATCGCGATTTTTTTGGACCGATTGGGCTACACCTCCTATTTACCCGTCGACAATTGCCAACTATTAAATCTTGATCATAATCTAAACTTATTATAAAAGTTTGCAAATTTTCACGATATTTTGTGGACCGATTGGCTTTTTGCAAGTTGCAAGCAACTTCAGGCAGATCGGACGTCTATATCATATAGCTGCCACAGGAATGCTGAATTGGGATGTGGTATAATTTAGTTTGCAAACTATGGTCACCCTAATCCACAACAAAAATAATTAATTACGGCTTTCATATGGCAGCTATATGATATAGACGTCCGATCTGTCTGAAGTTGCTTGCAACTTGCAAAAAGCCAATCGGTCCACAAAATATCGTGAAAATTTGCAAACTTTTATAATAAATTGCCAAGTTTAAATCACATAGCTTTAAAATTGATTGCGTGGCAAAGCTTTCTTTAAGGGCATATTTTTATTTGTTTATAACTCCAAAAATTAATATCTTTCAAACTATAAAAGTCTCCATCTTTTTGAAAGCACCGTAATTTAGGTTATGTTTAGGGCAATAACATGTATATTCTTAGAACCTATATACAGCGGTGTCACAGAAATCTCTTCCAACCAAATTCCAACCCAAAACCAATTCTCGATGTCACAGAAATCTCGTTCAGTTGGTTTCATATCTCTCGTTTTTTGTCAGTAGATTTAGCAAAATTCACCACCCAAAGAATTTTGGCAAGTAAAATTAGTTTTGGAAATGTAAACAACATTATTTTTCTGGATATGTTGCATCAAATAAATAAATTATTTAATTTGTTTAAACATTGCAATTTGCGTTTTAATAATTATTCGCAAAACCAACCAAAGTGTTTCGTATTTGTCAAAAGCAGACACCTCAAGTGGCGCCATCTACAGCTTGGTCGCCATCTATGTAAGAGCCAGCTGACTAAGGGCTGGCAAGTTACACTTCATGAGTGGCGCGAACACAATTTTAAATTTTATAAAATGAATATATATAAGTTTGAATTATAATTTAAAAATGCATCATAAAACATACATATAACACAATCAATAAATATCACTTGAACATCAAATTACCCCTTAACTAAAAAAAGGAAAAAATTTTTGCGGGAGATGCAGCCCTGTTTTTACAGATGATAATTCAATTGGAACAGCTTCTGTTCTGTTTTCAAATAAGAAAATGAAATCTCTTGAAGTTCTGTGACACCGACGAATTTTTCGAGCGATTTGCAAACCAACCGAAGATGAAATCTCTAGAGATTTCTGTGACACCGCTGATAATGGTGATTATCACTGAGAAAAAATTAAATACAAACTTTAGCAACAATTATTATTTTTATATATATTTATTATAAAAATTTATTATATCAATAGATAGCTAGATATAAAAGTAAAAGTAAAAGTATGTTTGTTCCTTCTTAAACGCCTATTAAAAAGTATGTTTACACCGATCGGGAAAGAGTCATAGTCTATGACCGAAGTTTGCAAACCGGTTCGAAACCGGTTAAAATTGTTTAAAAAGAGCTTCAGACCAATATCTCAGATGATATTAAAGCTATGAACTTGAAATATGGTCTATGGGTGGGTAATATGTAGTTGGATGTTTCGCTGGATCAGGCCTGTTATTGAACCGGTTTAAAAGTGGCTCAGAGCCACATCTCAGAAGTTATTTAAGCTATGAACTTGAACGTGTTAGACGTTAAACATATCTCACAAATTATATAAGTTATGAACTGCAAAATTTGATGTTTTCGTTCCAAAACAATGGTCTCTATTCAACACCGGGCTTCTTGCTTGCTCAGTGCTTTAGTGTTGAGTGCTTGTGGCTACATTTTTATACCCTTGTAGAGGGTAGATTAAAATTGTTCAGATGTTTGTAACGCATAGAAGGATGCATCTCCGACCACATAAAGTATATATATTCTTGATCAGCATGACGAGCTGAGTTGATATAGCCATGTCCGTCTATTTTTATGCGATCTCCTCCGTCAGTTTAAAAGCTATCTTAACCAAACTTTGCACGAAGTCCTTTGGTACAAAGACGCTGCACATTTATCGGAACCGGCCGGATCGGATGACTATAGCATATAGCTGCCATAGGAACTTTTTTGTCTTCAACGCGAACGTCTCCAAACCTCGTATTTATTAGTTTTCTATGCTTTTACATAATTTCACTAAGTTTTATTAACATCTGACAACTATATAGTATAGCTGCCATACAAAAAACAGTTCTGAAAAAAGTCTTAGTAGAAAAACTTTTTTGTTTTCTATGCTAGCGCTTCCAAACTTGTTACTTGTCAATATTATATGCTTCCCCACAATTCTGCTAAGTTTGATCCAAATCGGATGACTATAGAGTATAGCGGCCATAGGAACGATCGGTCGAAAAAGTAGTTCTTGTGAGAAAAACTTTTTTGTCGTCAACGCAAACGCCACCAAACCTCCTACTTATCGGTTTTCTATGGTTTTACATAATTCCACCAAGTTTGATGCAAATCGGACATCTATATAGTATAGCTGCCATACAAAAGTTAGGTCTTAAAAAAGTTTTTGGTAGGAAAAGTTTTTTTGTTTTTAATGCTATTGCTCCCAAACTTGTTATTGATCAATATTATATGCTACCACACAATTCTGCCAATTTTGATCCAAATCGGATGACTATAGAATATAGCTGCCATTGGAACGATCGCACAGTGGGCCAGCTTGTATGGAGACAGCGACCAAAAACACTTTCAGTAGATATACCGACTTGAAATTTTGTTTACGGCTTTATAAAACCGTTAGATATGCGATTTGATAAAATTGGCGTGGCTAAACCTACACACTCCCACCCCTACCATACAATTTTACCAAGTGTAGGAAAAAAGTTATGTTAAAATTTTGTATTTGTGTTTACAGTTTTGTTTTGTTGTGTTATTATTTGTATTAAAAGCTTCCACTTAACATAAAAAGAAACAAAAATAAAAAAATAAAATTAATTTATAAGACCTTAAAAAAAAAACCTTATAAAACATAGTATATATCGCTGCCATCTCAGATTTTAAAGTTAATCCAGTAAAACAAAAACACAGATTTTAGTCGAATTGACTTGAGTTTGGATGGAGCACACAAAAAAAGAATCAAACACCACAACAACAGAGACCAGGAATGTATCAGTTGCACCGCACAAAACAAATAGCAAAAAAACAAGCACACTTTAGGCTCTGGGAAAGAAATCACTTTCCGGCTGTTTCCGGCAGCTAAACTTTGTCGATTTAGAATCTTTAAAGGTTGACCAATTTTATCAAATAAGTCCCATTAGGGGAATCAGGGGGATCATAACTATGACTTTAGCTGAAATGATATCACATGAACAATTGCACACAAAAAAATATTACGGACAAAACATAAAATTTATAAGAAGAACTCAACAAATTAAAAACATTTATTTTTTTAAAAATTAAGTTAGTACCTTTCCTTTTTACTATTCAGTTTAATTTTCTTTAATTTTCTTTAATAAAAGCTTGAATTAATATTGTTTTAGTTGTTTTAAATTTCACTTAAATTTCGAAAAGCTTCCACAGTAGGAACAAATATATATCATGCTCTCTCTTTTGAAGCCATTCTTATAGAGTACGGTTGTAATGAAACAAAATCGACTATACAATTAAAAAGCTCATTCTTTTGCGAGGTAGAGACAACACGTTTAAACCAAAATTCTCACTTAGCATTTTTTATTTTTGGCATATGGCAGAAATCACTGTGGATCGGTTGGAAAAGTAGTTCTAGTGAGAAAAACTTTTTTGTTTTCAATGGTAGCGTCTTAATACTTTCCAGCTATGAATATTATCGGTTTCCACACAATTTTGGGGAGTTTGGTCCAGATCTGTTGAATTGATCATATAGCTGCCTTATAACAAATCTACAAGCAAATGGTCAAAGTAGTGGCATCATCTTTTGCTGAATTGGGGAAATAACTCAGCTAAGAATGTTCGACGAAAATAATTTAAAACCTTAGTTTATATAAATTATACAAGCTACAAGCGTATATAAACTTTGGTCGAGCCGAAGTTAGCTTTCCTCTATTTTTATACCCTTGCAAAGGGTATTATAATTTTGCCCAGAAGTTTGCAACGCATAGAAATATTCATTTCCGACCCCATAAACTATATATATTCTTGATCAGGGCGACGAGCTGAGTCGATTGAGCTTTGTCCGTCCGTCTGTCTGTCTGTCTGTCTGTCCGTCTGTCTGTCCGTCTGTCTGTCCGTCTGTCTGTCCGTCTGTCCGTCTGTTTCTACGCAAACTAGTCTCTCAGTTTTAAAGCTATCGAGCTGAAATTTTGCACAGAGTCTTCTTTTTACTGCACGCTGATAATATGTCGGAACCGACCGGATCGGATGACTATATCTTATAGCTGCCATAGGAACCATCGGTAAAAAAATGGGTTATAGTGAGAAAAACTTTTTTGTTCTTATTGTTAGCGTTCCCAAACACGGTCATTATTAATATTAAAAGCTTTCAAACAGATTTGCAAACTTTGGTCAAAATCGGATGACTATATCTTATAGCTGCCATAGGACCGATCGGTCGGAAAATGGGTCTTACTGAGAAAAACTTTTTTGGTTTCTATGTTAGCGTCCTCAAACTCGTCCCTTATTAATATTATATGCTTTCAAACAGATTCGCAAACTTTTATCAAAATCGGAAGACTATATCTTATAGCTGCCATAGGACCGATCGGTCGGAAAATGGGTCTTACTGAAAAAAAATATTTGTTTTCAAGTAAATCGTTCTTAAGGTCGGTGATTATTAACACTAAACGCTTTCAAACTAATTTGAAAAATTTGGTCGAAATCAGATGACTATATCTGCAGGCTGCCATAGGACTTATCGGTCGGAAAATGAGTCTTAGTGAGAAAAACTTTTTTGTTTTCAATTTTATCGTTCTTAAACTTGGCGATTGTTAATTTGATATGTTTTCAAAAAGATTCGCGAAATTTGGTCGAAATCAAATGTTCATCTGACGGAAAATCGATTTAAGTTAAAAAAAGTTTTTGATTTTTATCCAAGCGTTCTTAAACTCTGTCATTTCAAAAACAGCTTTTGCAAGGGTATAAAAACTTCGGCACAGACGAAGTTAGCGTGGCCTTCTCGTTTCCTGTAATTTGGTCACACTCTCATGCAAGAGCTTGGTAGGTCCTGAGCAAAATTGGGCACAGCTTAGGCGTGGAGTGATCGTCTACCTGTCTACCACGTTTATTAACATAAAATAATTTCAAAACTTTACTAAATGTTTTCGACTGATGGGATCGTAAAATCTTCAAGCTCACCCGACAAGTATGGTTAATGTGAGCTAGTTTTAACTTACCTTTTAGCTGTGGCGGCTCGAATTTAATAAGAAAGTGTACAATTTGAGGCCTCTAGTGTCAATACATTACCATTGTATTCCTTGTTTTCCAAACATTGAAAGTGTGCCATGATTTGGACTCGAGTTCAATCCTCATTTTCAAAACACTCGTCTCCATATTTTCGCATTTTAAAATGTTTATTTGAAGTAAGTTTTATATTTCTGACAGTAACAAGATAATTTTTTTCCGTTTCCCCTTTTTTTTCTCTTTATTATAATTTATATTTATATATATATAAAAAAAAATTGTAATTGGTAAAAGAATTTGATTTCATTTTCTTTGCTTTATAGGTAGTACTATGTGTGTGTGTGTGTGTTTGAGAGTGTGGCTGTGGGTGTGAGTGTTAGTATATTTAAGAGTAAATAACATAACAAAAATGTAGAAAATGGGAATTTCTTTTTACAAAGAAATCAGATTCAAGAATATCACTAAAATTGCATATTATTATTTTTAGTTGTTTATAAATTGTATGTATCTATATGTATATAGGTATATATAAGTATGTAAAATATTGCTTGTGAAACGTTTAACTTGACATTCGTGTATGTGTGTGTGTGTGTGTGTGTTACAATTGACTTTTTGCACCCCAAAAAAAAAAAAAAGAACAAAGTGTGTAGCTTACTTTTTACTTAAAGACCCGTCATACTTTTTTTGGTGTTAACAAACTTATTTAGTAGATTCTCGAGTGTGTGTGTTTGTGTGTGTGAAAGGGTGTGCTGGTTGTGTATGTGTGTGTGTGTGTGTATGATTCACTGAGTGTTATTTACATGAAAATTATGTTTCTTGTTTACTTTTTGGTTTAACTACTAGACTACAGACACATTTGTTTTGTCAGCTATATCACTTTCGAATTATTTAATTATTATTGATTAGGTTTTATATGTTTATATACTAAAGAGACAGAGAGATAGAGTGACAGAGGGATAGAGTGAAAGAGAGACAGAGAGAGAGAGAGAGAGAGAGAGAGCGAGTGGGACTTACTCTTTTTATGCTTTTATTTCTGTTGTCGAAGAATTTCAGTGAGGTTTTTAGAAGCGTTCTTTGTTTTTTTATTTTTTTTTTGTTTGTTTTCCATTTTACTTTAGGTAAAAGTATTTATGTATATATTTTATATGTATATTTTATGCCATTTTTTTTTTGTTTTGTTTTTGTTTTGATTGAGAAAGTGTTTTTTTGGCGTGCAAAATCAAATCAAAATATTTATCCAAATTTTTAGTTTTGTTTGTGCTTTAAAAATTTCAAAGGCCTCTGATTAAAGTAGCAAAAAAAATGTTATTTTTGTTTTTTTTTTTAGGCAAGCAAAATGAACGAATGTAAAAGTAAAATTTAGGTAATTTTTTAGTTGGCATATTGTTTGTAGATTTCACTATAAATATTTGCGTGAGTGTGTGTGTGTGTGAGTGTGTGCTATGTGTGTGAGTGTGCGTAAGCGCTGGTTTAATGGACTTAGTTCATTTATAGATATATATATATATATAAATATAGTTATGTATATATATTTAGTAGTTATAATAATAAATCAATGCAATAATAAAGCTGAACCGCATATAGAATAGAAATTAAATCGTATGATGGATTCTCTTGTTGTAGTAGTAGTTGTTGTTGTTGTTGTTGTTCTTGCAGGCTCATATATGCAGAGAGAGGCAGGCAGACAGAGAGTTAAAGACAGAGAGAGAGAGAGAAAGAAAGGGGGACAGATAGTGACAGATAGAAGTAGCTTTTGTTGCTTTGTTGTTTGTTTCATGTTGTTGTTGTAGCTGTGCGTTGTTTAGTTTAATCATTTATTAATACGTTATTTTTATCTATTTTTGGTTGTTTTTTCTTGTCGTTTTTTTTTCTGTTTAATTTTTGTTTATTTATTTAACTGGCGGCTATTGTCAATTTTTGTATTCAAAAATGAGAAAATCCCTCCAAAATAAAACACAACAATTATTGTTTGCGCCTTTGGGGTATGCAACACTTTAATGTTTTGCCAACATATCCCCATCCCCCGCCCCCATTGACAGCCCCTGAGCCAGATCAAGTGTATATGTTGTGGGATGAGACTCGTCTTTTTTAAACTTTTGAAGCGGGATAAGAATTTTTGTGGTGTTATTAACAGAGAGAGAGAGAAAGAGAGAGAAAAATAAACTTAAATTTGTAATTTTTTTTTTTTTTTTTTTGTGTATTTTAGGAAGCAAAGCCAATAATTCAAATGCAAAATACACTCAGAGAAATATGGTGGTTACATGTACAAAAATTGAAGCATTTTTAGTGCAGTTTGCTCTATAAGTCTCTTAAAAATAGAGTAGAATTAAATGAGAGATTTTTATATATATGTCTATTCTTTATATAAAGAATTTAACTTTTAGGTTTTAGGTGCGTATTAAGGTTGGGTACTTTGCACAATAGTAAGCGTATTTTCTCTTACAGTCACAGCAAGAAAGTCAAGTAGTCAAACTGTAGTGCTGAATGATTGGTATGACTTCAACTTGGAAATTTATCATCATTACAAAAGCCATCTTCAAGTTTTGTAAAAGAAAACATAAAAAGAAAGTCGGTCGAGACCGACTATAACATACTCTGTACTAGAGCCCTGCATGAATGGAGTCAAAGTGTTCTTTGACTCAGGTTTTAAGAAAAAAATTCAAGTAAATCAAGTTAGAAATTGTTTTCGTTCGTGTTAGTCAGCTGAAATTCCCAGTGACTACAAACAGATCAAGCGTCAAATAGATCAAGCTCATGTGGTTCATTAGATCAAGACAAGTCAGAAAGTGGGTCGAACTAAAACATCTTCAGTGAAAACTCGGAACCGAAAGACTTTAAGAAAGATGTTATGGCAAGATATTGCCAAGCATGATGTGAATACAAAACAGAAAGGATTTGCGAGCACTTATAGCAGCGACCCAGTCCGTTAAGCGGTTCAGATATTAATATCGTCATGATAATCCAAACTCATTATAAAACTTAGTAAATTTCGCGATTTTTTTATCATTCGATCTTCACTATCTATTTTTTTAGCTGTCTTCACGACAATATAAACAAAAATTCTGCAAATTTTCGCAGTTTTTTTGGCTGATCCGCCTATTTACCCATCGACAATTGCCAACTATTAAATCTTTACGATAATCTAAACTCATTATGAAATTTTGCAAATTTTCGCGGTTTTCTTTGGACCGATTAACTTTCATTTTCCATTTACCCATCTACAATTGATATTTATCCAATCTTCTCAATACAGTAAACGTATATAATATTTTGCAAATTTCGCGGTCTTTGTACCATTTAAATAAAAGTTGTTAATAGATATTCTTTTATTGGGGAATCAGAAATAAAATCGGTACATGTTTTTGACGATTCTGCCCCATTTCACATATTGTATGTTTGCAGAATTAATGTTACGCTTAAGTGCACATTTGTGGAATCTATGTAAATAGGCTCTGGACCTAGCAGCTGACGCCATATTGTTGCCTCTTAACGTGCTGAAGTTAATTTACAAACGAGAAGGCAAAGCTAACTTCCATGAGCTATTTGAGTTGAGCATGATTGATCTAGTTGCTTTGTTGAGCTGATCTGAGCTGAATCATTTCACACAGATCATATAGATCATGGCTCATTAGTTATATTGAGTTATAATTCAATGAATCAATAATTTTGTGAGCTATGGGTAGAAGTTCATTGATTTTTGATATCAGAAACAAAGTTTGTTTCAATTCATGCAGGGCTCTACTCTGTAACCCCAAAGTTCGAATATATATCTGATCAATTTAAGTTAGAAGCCACTCAAAGTAGCAAAAAAAAACCATAAAGTGTGTGAAGTGCTGCCCATCGCCATTGCGGCAGGTGCTGCACATCATCATTGTTTGTTTCCCTTATAGCTCGACTATCGCTCATCCGATCTTTATTATGATTACTGATTACTAAATATGCGTTGAAGGTACGAACCATCTATCTACAAATTTGTGGAAGATGTGACGTTTTTCACAAATTGCGGGAGCGGCAAGGGGCGAACTTGATCTGCCTGCAAGTATAAGAAATATATCTTCCATACATGTCAAACCTCTATCTCTTACCAGCTCTGAGATCTCTTCGTTCATACGGACGGACAGACGGACTCGGCTATATCAACTCAACTGTTGATGCTGGTCAAGAATATTTATACTTTATATATCAAATGATTGCAAATGATTCCTTTTCACAAACTGAATATACTCTATGTACCAGAGACCTGCAACAAGCAATTTATTTTCTAGTATACTCGCGCATTTACACAGCTTGTTTGTGCTCGCCTCTTTGGTTTGACACACACGAAATGATCGCAAGCACATTGAGACTGTAGACTGCTTAGAAGCAAACTAACAGGTCACTGACTAGCAGCTGCTCACGCGAAAAAGCTAGGCATCACGACAACGGACACCTGCAGGAAATGCAAGGAACCTGGAGACGTCGAAACTTTGGAACGCCTCATTTGCAGCTGGCCAGGGATCGCTAATACAAGATTAAGACATCTGCACTCCCCAAGTCTTACCTCTCTTGAAGAGGCTGCAGGGATCGTCAAAGATCCTCTTGGATTTCTAATGGTACCCAGAAAAATCACCAGGCCTCACTAAGGACCGCAAGGTCTATGTGTGGACCTTACATAGGGACAGCCGAAACTACCTACATTGAGTCAAAACGGGTAAGCTTTTTTTTGCACACGAGTAATAATTGAATAAGCATGGTAAAGCTGTCGGCTATACGTGTTTCAGCGAGCTTTACGGTAGCCACGTACAAGTGTCAAGCGAGTTACACACTTAAACACTTAAACTCTCTCCGTCGAATACATGCCAAAATCATGCTATGTCTTTTGCTCTCACAAGTTGTTGTTTTTGCTTGCTTCTAAGAATTGTGATCGCCCACAGCCTGAAGTAAATCTTTGAATTCGGCAACATGGAACTCGCGGCGACTTGTGCAAATACACGAGCTCGCGTAAACAATGATGCGTAAATACACGAGTGCTTTTGCATTTTTTCTTTTGTGTATACTTCTTGAACGAGCTCAGCGGGCTACGAGCGTTGAGTTTACTTGTTTTGCATTTGTAGCACTGGTGAACGAGCTTACTCGTGACAGCTCGTTGCAGTTCTCTGCTATGTAGCTTTGGTATAGAGTATAAATACTTATCTTGCACTTTATTGATGGCAAGCAAGTCATCAAGGATGTGAAAATTTGAGATTATGGTAAGAATAAAAGATACGAAAAATGCTACTAAGGGTTCCACACTGAATCTTTGGGTGTACAAAGAATTACCAGAAAAAAGAAGTTCGGTGTGCCGAGTTCAAGAAGGTTTACAAAGGCGGCAAAGATGATTAGAATGTAATAGACGACAAGCTGCTATGAATAAGTATGCCAGAAACCAATTCAATAAAAAAAAACTTCTCCAGTCAAACCATTTTCTTAGCGTCATTTATATACCGCTTTGCTATCGCTTGGCAATCGCTTTGCATTCTATGCAAAATGTCATCGGAGCTCAAGCAAAAGGGACATCGTTTCCAGTTCTATTCAATGCGTGTATTTCTATGCTTTGCTCTATGTTAGTTCCTTACAATAACGTGCAATACATTCCATTCAGAAATTATGATTGATTGATTTACTTAGGCTGGAATGACGCTGTCAATTTTTAGGCACAATTATTGTGACAATTTTTCATTACTGGACATTTATCTCAGCCTCTTTAAAAACATTGTGCGGCCAATTCAAGCACACTTTGATTCACTTACACCAACGACTTTTCCTCATAGACCGAAAATTGTGACTAAAATTGTCTCAAAAAATAGAGGGTGTCATTCCAGCCTAAATGTGTTAGAAATTCTTGTTTCAAGTGGATTTTCGTTTTTGAATTTTTACATAATTCAATTTTTATTAATTCGAAATGAACTTGCCACATCATCAGTAAGTTTTGATTTGGATGATCCTGGAACCGATTCTAATACTAACCAATGCAGTCTCGTACCCCGACAGCAAAATACCCTGTAACAAGTAACAACATTAATTGGTTGCTCAGATCTTATTGTGGTTTTCAGAATTTATACTCAGAGATCAAACTTAAAAGTGGAAGCTCTGGAAGGAGGAAGAAAAAATTTCCAAATCTGAAACAAACTTGATCTGGGTACGGTCTATTATAGTCTCTGAGATCGACGCGTTCATACAGACAGACGAACATGGCTAAATCGACTCGGATTTTGATGCTGATCAAGAATATATATACCTTATAGGGTTGAAGAAGTTTCCTTCTGGCTGTTACATACATTTGCACAACTTCATGATCCCCTTTTCATATATTTAATGGGAACAGGGTATAAAAACATTGAACTTTTTAGCAGGCTTTAGGTCAATAAGTTATGCTTGTTCATAACTTTTATAAAAAGAACACACAACAACTGTTTCACGAACCTCCCGACTCAATCATCAGCAGTCTTTGCCTGACTTCTGCCAGTTGGCAGAACCAACCTCAACGGTCAACGCCAAGTCACAGAAGATTTGAGTGTGTGTGCGCCCTATATCGGTCCTTATGCGTTAGTGCGCAAAATTCTGTGCCCTAAATAAAATTTCATTTGTCACTTGGAACCCTAAATATATGAAAACAAATAACTCGTTTCGTTCTTTAACTTTTCTGCGGTAGTTTAATTCTAGAATTTTATTAAACTTTGCATGGGATTCTCAAAACTGAGCTAGAAAAAGTGATTAAAATTCAGCCAGCATTTAGAAAAGTTACAAAATGTTACCAAACCAAATTTCTCTGAGTGTAATAAAAGCAGTTCTGTACATACTTACACACTTGATTGCTCTCTAGAGCGGGGGTATATCGATGGGTCGACTCATCGACTGAGTGTGAGTTGGTGTGTGTGTGTTGGGGTGTGTGTGTTTGTGTGTAGGTGTAGGTGTAGGTGTATGTTGCGTTAAGTTTGCGCGGCTTTTGCTCTTGTCATTGATTTATATGCCTGTCAATTAATTAATGACGTTTTTTTGCTGCTGCTGCTGTTGTTTTGTTGCTGTTGCTGTTGCTGCGGTTGCTAATGTTGCTCTCGTGCTGTTGTTGTTGTTGTTGTAAACACTATATTTACTTGTATAAATAATTATTTTTGGTTTTTAGTGATTTCGCTTGCTTTGTATATCAACAAATTGCTTAAGTGTAAACTTGACTCTTGCTTGTTGTTTTTTGTTTTTTTTGCTTTTGTTTTTGTTTATAAATATGTTGAAGGCTTCGTTCGTTAAACTTGCATTATTATTAATGTTATTATTAATAATTGGTGTATGTTTCAAAAAATTGATTTACGTTACTCGCATTTATAAATTAATTTCATTTATTGCTATGAACTGCGCCACGTTTCCGATTTTAGGCATATGTCTGTGTATATATACGTGTATATATATGTGTGTATATATATTTAAAAATTAATTTGGTTTCGTTCATATATCAAAAAATTATTATCATTTTGAATTGTTAAATCGATGCGCGGAGAAAATGTTGCTTTTGCTTTTTGCTTTTTTGCTTTTTGCTGATTGATTGTTTTACTTTTGTTTTCGTTTTTTGAGAGAGTGAGGGAGATTCAAGTTGAAGTTTTGAAGTTAGAACCAAAGGGAGAGTTTTGAGTTTGGAGCTGCGCGCAGAGTTTCTCGTCGTTTGTGTCGCTTTCGTTTAACCACCACCTAAACTTAACGCCTGAACTATACGTGGATCAGCTTTACTACCCTCACGAAATTCTTCTAATGTTAATTTGCCATCATGATTCTTATCCATTTGATCGAATATTTTGTCCACCCGCTTCTGCGGCGTATTCTCGTCCTCCGACTGCGGCTGCTGGCCCTGTATCGCCCAAGAAAGATGAAGTCGGCAGAGAAATATGGTCACGGATATCAACTTACCACCATCTGATAAATGGCATCCACTATGTTGTACATTTCCTCGCGCGTTATGTAACCATCATTGTCCACATCGTAGAGACGGAAGGCCCCTGCAACACGGAAGAAAGACAAGTCATCCAATTGCTTAAGCAACACAGCGAAGCACTCACATTGCAGTTTCTCATCCAGGTTGCCCTTCGATGTGACGGATAAGGCGCGTATAAACTCCTCAAACTCAATTGAGCCATCCTAAAGGAGAGGGGGAAGGGCAAAAGAAAGCACACACACACACACACACGCGCACAAGCACAACAAAGCAAATCAGTGCAGACGCCAGACAGTTGACAGTTTTTGTGTGGGTTCCAAGCCACCGCCAGCCATAAATAATAAAAATGAACCGAAATTTATGATACCCCAGAGAAGGGCAAAAAGTCCTGGCCAAAGAATAAACACGGGAGGAGCAACAGCAGGGACAGGCAGGCAAGCAGGCAGGCAGGAGGGAGGATACATAATAATTCTCCAATGACGTTGGCAAGGCATTAACCTGCTTAAATCAGTTTCAGTTTGAGCCAACTTGTTTATCTGCTTGTTTGTCACGGCAAATGAAAGAAATTACTTCGAGGTAAACATGCCTTGGAGTCGTACATTTAGCTAACGTGGGAAAGCTTAAATTCTAAATAAATTCCTATAAAATTGAAGCAATAAGACAAGTCATTTACAAACCAAACGGTTTTCAAAATCACCATTTTTGATTTCAAAAGAAGAAGAAGAAGTGAATCTTTATGGGTTCCCCACCATTTTGACGCATCTTCACTGAATCCGCTCTCACATTTTATAACAAATTTGTAGATCTCGATAAAGATTGATGATTCTTCTTCCCAAATTCAATATATTGAAGGGTTGGTGGTGATTCCAGATAATTTTTGTGTGCTGAACACGAATCTGTTTTTAGAAATGGTCCATCACGTCGAGATTTTAAGTAATTTAAGCTTAAAGTTGAAAAAAATGCCTATTTTGACGCCTTTTTAGACGCTTTTTGTGGGGAACCTATACTTTTGTTTGAACTTTTTTTAATATTATTGTAAATTTCTATTTCTTAGCTATAAAATAAACAATCCCAAAGAATTGTACGATTATTTTTAGCGAAGATATACCATAAAAACGATAATAATAAAAATAACATAATTTTCTACTGCCCAAAGCTATGCCTTGCAAAAACAGTACAACAGGCTAGTAATTTATTTATAATTTCAAAGAAAATTTTCAATAATTCCCTTTGCCGTTCGTTCGGATTCGGCGTTAAACTGTAGGTCCCTTTCTCTTGTGCGGAAGATTATAAGCCCACACACCAAAAGATTGAGAGAAGCTGGGCCTGGCCCAGGGCTGTTGAGCCAATTAAAAAAAAAAAAAAAATGCCTTTCCATAATTTCACCAAGTTTGATGAAAGTCGGACAACTATATAGTATAGCTGCCATAGAAACGACATAGTATTGATAAGATTGATCCAAATCGGATGACTATAGCATATAGCTGCCGAAGAAACGATCGGTCGAAAAAGTAGATCTAGTAAGAAAAACTTTTTTTATTTCAATGCGAACGCCCCCAAACCTCGTATTGATCAGTTTTCTATGCTTTCACATAATTCCACCAAGTTTGATGAAAATTGGACAACTATATAGTATAGCTGCCTTACAAAAGTTAGGTCTGAAAAAAAGTCTTAGTAGGAAAAATTTTGTTGTTTTCAATGCTATTGCTCCCAAACTTGTTACTGATCAATATTATGTGCTACCACACAATTCTGCCAATTTTGATCCAAATCGGAAGACTATAGAATATAGCTGCCATAGGAACGATCGGTTGAAAGAGTAGTTCTGGTAAGAAAACCCTTTCTGTTTGTACTTCCCAGCTAATAATATTATTAGTTTCCACACAATTTTTGCGGAGTTTGGTCAAAATCTGATGCATATATCGTACTGGCAAGCAAATGGCCAAAGTAGTGGCGCCATCTATTGCTGAGTTTGGGAAATAACTCGCCGAAAATCATTTAAAACCTTAATTTATATAAATTTTACAAACTGCAAGGGTATATAAACTTCGGCCGTGCCGAAGTTTGCTTTCCTCTTTTTTTTTTTTTAAATCAAAAATGGTGAGTTGGAAAACCGTTCGACTTCAGAAATTTTGAGCAGGTGGGTCATTGAAGGCGGATGACAATCAAATAAAGGCAATGATTAATGGAAACCGTCTTTAGAAGGTGACGCATTGCGCAGCCTTGATATTCTCAGTCGACCTTAATACGATGATTCTAGTGTAGTTTCTGGATTAAATAGGGCAGAGCTAAAATTCTATCGAAAAAGAACTAACAATAACTGTGTGGCCCTGGCTGTTGTGTGTTTTCAGCCCTGGGATTCAATAAATTCTAGCACATTCTCTTTCTTGTATCATGTAATTATGGGTAAAGGTTGTTCATTTTACGGAACATTCAAAGTAAGTCAACTCACACAAATTGCTCAGTTGTTCTGTTGTTCAGTGAACCAATTGACGGATTACTGACTCAACAGTTCACTGAACTAGTTACTAAACTAGCTACTGAACAGCTCACAGAACAAGATACACTGAACAGCTGACTGTCACTGATCAAAAATTAACAATTGAAGAAGAGCATGTTAACTTGTTTAGTTCAGTGAACAACTCATTTTTGTTCACTTACTTATGAACACTAGTATCATCTTCCGAAAATTTCGATTTCCATTCAAATAGCCATTGTTGGTCACTGGAACTGATGATGATACAATTTCTTACAAAGGGGAAGACAAGACGAAAACTACACTAATGTTGTGCTACACTTGAATCGTATGGTAATCGTGTTGTTGATTTTCTAAAAGAAGGAATTCAGCTCAACTGAAAGAGTATTCAAGCCGTCTCTGCTGGCTTTCAAGATCACCAGTTTTTAACTATACATAAATTTGAAGGAATTTTAAACATTTTTAATTAGTTAGCAACAAAAAAAAATTGTGTAACTTCACATCTGTGAAACAGGTTAAATAAGTAAAAATATAGCTTAAGCCAGGGGTCGGCAATGTTAGCCGAAAAGTCGGCAGAATGTAATTGGTTTAGCTATGTGTTGAGCGGAATCAAACAACGAGCTTTAAAGCTCTCTGCTCGGCAGCGGCTGAGAGTAAAAGTCAAAACGAAAGGAGAGAAGCTTTTAAAAAACTTTATACTAAGGACAAAGAAAAATTTAGAAAAATGGAGAGCTCTTTAAGAGGAGACGACTTCGAAAGTCCTTTTTTTCTCATCTACCAGTGGCAGCTTCTCTGCTCGCATTGCCGACCATTGGCTTAAACTAAAGACAACAAAACTTAAAAAAATATACTGAGAGATTTAAAGCGAAGTGACTTAAAGCTCCAGGGTTTATCTCAGCTGCCAGTGGCAGCTTCTCTGCTCGCATTGCTGACCCCTGGCTTAAACTAAAGACAACAAAACTTAAAAAAAAAGACGAAGAGCCTTCAAGCTCTAAATAGGAACTTTCAAAAGTCCGTGTTTATTCTTAACTGCTGCCAGTGGCAACTTCACTGCTCGCATTGCCGAACCCCTGGCTTAAACTTAAGACAAATCATTAAAAACAATCTTTCAGTTATTATGGTTCAGTTTGATTGGCTGGCGGAAGCTTTTTCCCCTTGATTTTTAACTTTTTTTTTTTTGTTTGTTTTTTATAAACTTATACTCACATTATTCTCATCAAAGACACGAAAAACCAGTGAGGCAAATTTACTTGGATCACCTTGTGGAAAGAATTGTTTGTAGATTTTGATAAAACCCTAAAAAAAACACACACAGAAATAACAAAAACAAATAGACCAAATAGAAATGCCATAAATATGAATAAACGTAAACACACATCAATATTAGCAGAATCAATTAAGGGGGCGTGGCATGCGTGTATGTGTGTGCGTGTGTGTGTGTGAGTTGAATAATGTTTGAGCATTAATAAATTTTCTTATCAACAGCAGACGACAGCGGCAAGAATAACAAATGTCATTAGCAGCCGTCGCCTGCGTCTTCATAAGAGTGGAAATGGCGCCCCATTTATACGTGTTGCTGTTGTTGTTGTTGTTGTTGTTGGGGGAAATTAGTGCTCATATATTGAGAAAATTAACTTAATTAACTCGTTTGACTTGAATGAATTGGCCCGCGTTGATTCATTTCATACATACTTGCTCTGTTAGTAATCCATTCGGACAGTCTTTAAGAAATCCTTTGTGCCTGTTTTTTTGTTTTTTTTTACAAATTTAGGAAAACAAAAAAAATTCATTTAATTCTTGGCATTCCCCGTTGTTCAGTTGTGGCTCACACTCACCATTGACGTATTTCTTTTTCTGTAACTGCAAAGAGAGAAACAAAACATTGGAATATCAATTAAAATGCTGCGGAAATTCGAGAAATACGAAAACAAAGAGGAAACAAATTTGATTCAAAAATGTATACAAATTGCATAAACGAACAAAATATGCTGCAAGAATTTTAATAAATCCACATTTCCATAATTGAACGAACGGCCAACATCAGAAATTTATACAAAATGCAATCAAATGACTAGCATAGAGAATACTAATGAAATTACCATAGCTTGACTTACATGGAATTTAAATTATTTATTAAAGTTAAAATTTGACTAAATCTTCTATGGCAATTTATGGATGACATGGTGACAGCTTTAAGTGTGGTTGTTGAGCTAGGAAATAAAAGCTGCAAGGTGTTGAATGTGCGCTAATGACAGGGTCATTTATGCCAGGTCACCTAAAATGGTGCAACTGAACATGAAAGTTGCCAACTAAATGGAGTAGAACTTAAATTGAGTGTTACTTGGAACTTAAAATGCCCGTCTAGATACTTAATAGGCATGATCTTTCAGTTAATTGCTGTTCAAGTTTATGAAATTGCCTAAATTTTGAATTTTAGGCCGAAAAAACAAAAATTAACAGTTCGTTATAATTCAAGTGACAATGTAGGGAAGCTGAAACAGTATTTTAGGTTTATTTTTCATATTTCACAAGCTCCCGCAGCGTTTTTTTTTTTTGTATTAAGAAGCGTGCCTCTTTCTCTCCGCTCACGCCGCACCACAACAATAATACTAAAAAAAAAAAAACAAAATGACCAAGCCAAGCCTGAATGTAATAAACTCGGTACCTGCCATAGCTGGTGCATAGCTGATATCTTTTAAATGTGGCGCCAACCGAACTTTGTGTAGTTACTACCCATCGCCGATCTCTCAACTGTGTAAACTACGACCTATTGCCGCTGTGGCGCCACACGAACAGTGTAAAGTACTACCCATCGCCTAAGAACTTTGTGAAGTACTGCCAAACACAATCTGTGTGAAGCATTACACAACGCTGCTGTGGCGCCATACAAACTGTATGAAGTACCTTTCATTAGCACTGTGGCACTATTCGAACTGTGTGAAGCACAACTCCCTGCCGAAGTGTGTGAAGTACTACCCACTGCCGATGTAGCGCTATAGAAACTGTGTAAAAAACCACCAAGTTACTACAATGGCATCACACGAACTGTGTGAAGCACTCCCAATCGTCGAACTGCGTGAAGTACTACCCATTGCCACTGTGGCACCTGAACTGTGTAATTCACTATACAACTTGAGAATATTATATTGGCTTAAGATTTGCTCTTCTCTGTTGACTTTTGACACCGTTTTTTTCGGTTTCGAGACTATAGTCTTGGTTTTAAATTGATTTGTTTTTGTTAGTGGAGTTTTATCTTAAAGTCTAAGCTCTAAAATTTCTTAATCAAAAGAAGTAAGGATGAAATATTGACCAGGTATATTTTTGATGTGTGATAGGGGACTGTCTAAAAGTCTTAATTTGTGTCACCCTGTGACATTGGGAACGGCCGCCAGATTGGAAAACGAAAAGTGCTCCCTGTCTTGGAATTGTCTAAAACAAAGTTATACAGGCCTGTTCCAATTTTCAATTAATTTGCTCGAATTCGATTTGGTTACCTTTTCCGGTTTTCACAATTCGACAGACTTACTCGATTTGAATTCACATTGCTTTGAGTCGGTGAATTCAAAAGTAAATGCATTTTTTTATTAAATGGTGTCAAAATAATGGCTTACAATTATTTTTGTAGCAATGTTTAGTGTATTTAGTTACTTTCTGCAATCTCACATTATTTTTTTTTTAAATTTGTTATTTAAAAATAAATAATTTTCATGAAAAGCTTTAATTTTTTTCCGAGCCAGCCAAATCGGATTCACATATTTTGTTTAACCTGTTCCGGATTTCAATTTTTTCTATTATTTCGTATACCCTTGCTAAGGGTATTATTATTTTGCCCAGAAGTTGGCAACGCATAGAAATACTAATTTCCGACCCCAAAAACTATATATATATTCTTGATCAGCGCGACGAGCTGACGAGTCGATTGAGCTTTGTCCGTCCGTCTGTCCGACTGTTTCTACGCAAGCTAGTCTCTCCTCTTTACTAATCCTATTTTTACTGCACGCTGCTAATATGTCGGAACCGACCGGATCGGATGACTATATTTTATAACTGCCATAGAAACCATCGCACATTGTTTTTTTTTTTTGCCTTTTTTTGGCATAAACTCTAGTTGTTAAGATATTGACCCCGAATTTGGTTTGTACGCATATTTTGGACCGCAAAAACGACTTGCAAAGATTCACTCAATTTAGACCAAAATTTTATATAGCTGCCATATAACCGATCTGGCAGATTTACTCCAATCTTGTAGTTTCTTATGCTACTGAACTGAAATTTGGTTTGTACTCGTATTTTTAGCTTCTAACACGACTTACAAAATCGGATTCAACTTGGACCATTATTTTATATAGCTGCCATATAACCGATCTGGCCGATTTGCACCAACTCAGATGGTTTTAAAGATTTTCAACTGAAATTCGGTTTGAACACGTATTTTAAGCTTTTTTAGCGATTTATCGAAAATGGTTCGATTCGGCATACTATTTCATAAAGGGTGCCATATAACTGATCTGTCCGATTTCCTCCAACTTTGTGGTATTTTACGCTATTAAGCTGAAAATCGGCTTGCACCTTTATTTTTAGCTCTAAATGCGACTTACAAAACTTTTTTGTGTTTGACGCTACCAAGCAAATTAATTTTTTTTCTCTTTCTCATGTAATCGATTCAACTTAAGCACGAATTCAGCTGCAATAAAGCCTATTTTTCTCGAAAAGTCGCACGTTGTAGCAAGAAGTGTTAGTTACTCATAAATCTGCACACTTTCGTTAACAACTTTGCATTTAAAACCTTGTGCAACGTTGTGCCATGCTTAACTATTATTCCACAAAACACAGCTACACTGGTTCGGGTCAACCTGAAATTACACATTAACAACACGAGGCACAATTGGGCGACCGAAAACAAAATGACAAACGCGTTATCAACTTATAATCTTAAATATCTGGACTACAAATTTGCATTTTTACAATTTTTATTTTGCTTCTAACTTTTTAAGCAGACGCACTAAAAGTTGGAAAATATTTTCTGCCAATTTCACAAAAAACACGTGGCACACAAACAGCTGACTTCAACAGCCCGTCAGCAAAACAGTGTTTTATCTAATAAGAGTATGTAAATATTAAGTTAATATTTGAAATTTGAAAAAAACAATTTTTTGGGGCTTATGCCAAAAAAAGGTAAAAAAAAGCCACTGTGCATCGGTCGATGGGGACCATGGGTCTTAGTGAGAAAAACTTTTTTGCTTTCAATGCCAATGCATCCTCAAACTCGGCCATTATTAATATTATATGCTTTCAAACAGATTTGCAAATTTTGGTCAAAATCGGATGATTAAATGGGTATGAAAATGGGTCTTAGTGAAAAAACTTTTTTGGTTTCAAATAAATCGTTCTTAAGCTCGGTGATTATTAATATTAAGTGCTTTCAAACTAATTTGAAAAAGTTGATCGACATCGGGTGACTATATATTATGGTTGCCATAGGACCGATCGGTCTTGGTAAGAAATTTTTTTTTGATTAATTTTAGAGTCTTTAAACTCGCTGATTACTAATTTTATATGCTTCCAAATAGATTCGCAAAATTTGGTTCGACACAGACGAAGTTTTTCACTTATTTTCCCATTTATTTGGTTTCCGCACAATTATCTTTTAATATAAACATTAAACTGTATATAACATTTAGCTTTGCGACATAGCGTTACAAAACTGATGCCTTGAATCGTCCCGTTTTTTGCCTGTAATCACCCTAGTTTATGCAGATAAAACCAAGCTATCCAATAAATCAAATAACAAATGAGAAGTTTAATTATAAAAATTATGGAAATTTATTTTTTGATTCTTTTATGTGTTTGTATCAATAATATGTCTGACGCTTCGTTGTTTTCTAAATCTTCTAGGTCTTCATCATCGTTAACATTCCCTATATCTGGATATGAAGTTTCATCTGTATTCTTATCTTCGATTACTATTTTTTGGGCGTTTGTGCAGCTCGACCTGTTGCAAGTATTTTATAAGACCAAGCACTCAAGTCCAGCTTTTCGACACCCACATGACTTTCCACAGCCTTTCGTACATTTGCATGAAATAGTATTAAGCAAGCTTAACTTTAGCTTCAATTTCACCAGTAGTATTTTGATTAATACGCGTACATTCCCAGAAAGCAGAATTTTACAAAAGCTCATCCGCTCAGGTTAATATAACACATTAAATTATTATGACAACTTTGCAACAAGCTATATTAGTGTTGTTAGATAAAATGCAATTGAAAAGCTTAGGGGACATTGTCTGCGGGCATAAAAGGTGGTGCTTCAAAGTTTAAGAAGCTATAGTATTGTAACGCTTTGTCGTACAGCTAAATGTTATATTTAAAGTTGTTGCAAATTTTATGCTTTTTAAATTGTATTATGAGATTGACATTTTGACTCAAATTTTGAACTAAAGCTTTTTAGACAGTTCACTACCACATATCAAAAATCTGGATGGTCAATATTTCATGCATCGAAAAATTCCAATTTGACTGGACTATGTGTGTTCTAGCTTATTCTCATTCTCATTCCTTATATCTTCAGAAAGAACAGTCGCAAAATTTTCAAATATTTTTAAGTATTTTGGTTTATTTTTTGTTTTGCAGTTAAATAGGGCTTGCGACCTAACAGGTCCAAGATGTAAGGCAGCAACGTAAGGGTTTTCTTTTTCAATTTTACAAATTTTGATAAAACATTAAAAAAAAATAAAAATTTGAATAAATTCTAGGTATTTATTTAATTTGGTTTATGCTTTAGACTCTGATGTGTTCGGTGTGGGAGATAACTTTGTAATGTTAGGTATCACCAAATCAAACAAGAAGAAGTCGAAGAAACCCGTATGCACGAGGAAATAAGAAAACTATTTATTTCATTGAACGACTTTGCCATCCGGCAGAATTTTATGAACTGGTCTTGGAAGTAGTGAAGTGCGAACTACTGTGAATCAAGAGTTTGTCAGCCGAAATCATCACTGCCAAATACCCCCAGAAGTTGAGTTGAAAATACGTTTGAGGTATGTTTATGTAACCTTGTGGCAATTTGGAACTTAATCATTTTTCTGAATCTTAAAAATTTTACGGACTAAGCTTTTTAATATTTTGCAAAAAGTTTAGAGTTATTTGATGAGAGAACTCTTTGCTATGCAATAAAAGGGAATTTGACAATTTTCAAGATAAACAGGCATGTTCTCAATTCCACTTCCACGGCAACTTTTCGTAAGTGGAATTGATTCGTGTATTCGCAACAACAAAACGAAAAAGCTTTTGGTTTCGAAAAGTAATGCTTGTTGGTCGGTGGAATGAAAAGTAAATGAAAAATAAAATAGATGTACTTAAAGTTAATTTTCCTTAATTCTGCGATCCATTTAGAAATTGTTAGTGAAATTTGAAGAAATTTTTTGTTTTATGTGTCCAGAATTTAGCATTGCCCAGCCAAACCGAAAAGTGAAACGTAAAAGCATGATACAACAAAGAAGGTATGGCACTCACAGAGTGCGCCCTCTGTTCGGGCCACAAAATATCAGTCTGCAGTTGACACTTGAACCGAAAGGTTGTTTCAACGCACGTTTTGTTTTAGTTTCCGATCGCTTTGTTGTTGCTTCATTGCTTTTTTGTTATACACACATACTAAATTTGTGTGTACAATGTACATATGTGGGTCTTTCACTCTCCGTCTCTCTCTCGCGGTCTCAGCAAAAGCGCTTGGGCCACAATTTTGGTTGAGTGCCATACCTGTATTAGTTGTATCATGCGTAAAAGTCAGCCTCTTTCATCTTCGACTGTTGTGGATTCTCTTTTATGTATCTAGTGCCAATCTCGTTTGGACTAATGGTAAAGTAAAAAGAGAGCAATTTCATTCGGAATTGAGAACACAAAAACGAAACCGAAGCGAAATTGCGTTCGATTTACTTTTCAAAAAGTAGTGGAATTTAGAACATGCTTGAAAATGATTGATTTTTTTAAACAAAACAAAATATTGTCCTAAGGCCCAAAAGTCGCGCTTCAAGCTCTCAATCTCTTGGCGTGTGTGCTTGTAATTTCCGCACAAGAGAAAAGGACCTACAGTTTATTCTGTCCACACAATGGTTCCCTTTTAGTTTTTAAAGGGTTAACAGGGAATAAACATGGCATCGGAATGGGCCCAAAGTGGCCTAAGTGGGAGAGCGACATGTCGCTCTTAGCCATCGCAACCAAACCTAACCTAAGCTATATTTAAATTAAATTGAATTCACATTCACTGGATGGAAACTTTCCAGAAAAATAATGTGTAGATTGGTTTTGGGCTATAGTTTGATTGGAAGTGATTTCCGTGACAGACTTGGGTACTGGAATAAGGCAAAGGTTGGATCTCAAATTCAAAACAGAACAATAAATTTTACTCCTGTAGTAACAGAGACGTCCCAAAAGAAAGCGTCTTTGTGTTGTTCAATTAGCAATGAAGATTACCTGACCTAATCACAATATTAAACCTAATATTTCTTTAGCTAACTTTTAAAGCTATTTTAAGCCATTTTTAGGGTTCGATTTAGCTACTTTTGAGCTTTAATTATTGTCCAACACTGAAACAAGTAAACTTTCTTCTTGAAAGATGTTGATCTCAACATAATTAAGTGTTAGTAGCGCAGTTAGACCAAATTTAGTTTACCTTAAACTTCACTTTTGTGCTTTTTGAGCTATTTATGTTCTTTTCCACTAAAATCTTAATAAATTTACCTAAACAATAGGATTTCACTTCTTTTTTGGTTAAACAAATTAGAGTTTTTTTGCATGTAAATCGCATGAAAAATTGATTCTTGTAAATATTTCAAATGGTCTTCAATTAACCTTTTTGGTTTCATGTCCCCAGAGTTGGGTCAGCTTATGAACTGACCCAGGCAGGCTCTTTGACCCCTAAATAGTGGTACATACATACAAATATCCCTTCTATAATGAACCGTTTGCAAATTATTTCTCATTGTCTCCTGGCCACGCCCCAGGCAGCAGCAGAAGCAGAACAAATTTGGGTTTGCCTTTCAGGCATAACCATTTTATATATATGTATGTGTTTGTACGTGTGTGTATTTTTTGTTTTGCGTTGGCCCGGCCTAATGGCCATTTACAAAACGTTTAAGCGCTGGTCCCAAGGGAGCCCAAAGGAGCTGACCGTGTGAATGGCCCACATGCCTGCGCTGGCCGGTGGGTGGGGACCCACGAAACATAAATTCACGCAAAATTACACACATTGGAATTGCTTTTAAGCATTGGACTTGGCTACGGCTAACCCACCAGGGAAAAGAGACAGAGAGAGAGATGACTATTGACTTCGCCCGTCCGCCTTCGTTATGGTTCATATTTCATTTCGTGGTTTTTTGCCATCATTTTTCATTTTGATTAGCTGGCAAAGCATGCTTCAACAAATCGCAGCAGCATTTGCATTTTAATTAGCCCGCGGGGCAGCTTCCCCTCAGCACCCCCCCTAAACTTGTCCCGAGGCGTGTGTCAATTGAATGAAGTCAACAATTGCTAAGGCCGGCAGAGAATTGATGGGTAATCGATAGCCTGGCTAACAGACAGACATTACGCTTGTATGTGCCATTGTGTTATTGACGTGTGGCATATAAAAATATAACGGCATTTACGAGCAGCAATGTGTGCCGTTTTGTATGCGAGGGGGATTTGGTAAATAAAGCGCATATTGCTCATACGACTTGTTGCCAGCGCCAAGTGTGTGTGTGTGTGGTGTGTGTGTGTGTGTAAGTGTGTTGTTGTCAATGGATGTTGCCTGGCCAGACTGTTGCATTGTTATAGCCTGACGCCACCCAAGCATAAGAATCGATCAACTTTGTATGCAAATGGAAATTCCTTCGATTTTTTCTCTCAAGCGAAGAGTTTTTGACGCGAAAACAAATTCGCAAAAGCCAAACAAAGGATACATATTATAAAAATATAAAAATGTACTTGTTTTTCATTTTTTTTGTTAATCAACATTTTTACAATCACCGATTTGAGGTTTATTTAAACATGAATAAATAGAAAACTAACTGACGGGCGGATTTCCTTAAAACTCATAACGAATTATTCACTGAACCTAACGCTTAATTTGCCCATTTTGTTTGCCTTAAGTGGGAACACAAAGTAGTTTGCGCATAAACATTAGCCAAGTAGCATATGCCTAAACAGACAAATTTTTGCCCAGTGGGAACAAGTGGTATGGCGCTCAGCCAACATTTTGAACTCCTTTGCTCAGAGCGCGAAAGAGAGCGAGAGAGTAAACGACACACATTCACAAAAATTAGGTATGTGTGTTGAACAAAAAAGCAGAAACCGTAATCATTATAAGTTTTTAAATAAAACTTACTCCTTAATGATTATTTTTGATTTTTTTTTCAATTGCTCACACAATGATGATTATTTTTAAGTAATAATCTTAAAACTCAACAATAATGATTACAGCTGAGTTTTATTTGTTTTGCTTAAAAATAAAATTCAACAAGACAATACGACTTTATCATACGAAAATTTTGGAAAGATTGTTGTATATTCTTTCGAATACATAAAATGCAATTTTTTAGTTTATTTATAATTTTACATTGTAAGTAAACTGTTTATAAATAAAAACATAAGAATAAGCGAAAATTACAAAAATTTTATGGAAAAATATTTTTAATCTGAGATTAAAACAGTAACCGAAACCATATTCTTATTACTAACCAAAATTAGCAGTTTAAAATTTGTAACCAAAACCGTAACCGATTTCGAAAAAAAATTTTTTTATCGGAATGGGTTGAACTATATAGCCTTATAAAAACATTTGTACCAGCATACATAAAACAGAGCGCGGAATTATATATGGGAGATTTTTACAAGCTTTGGTTGGAGCTTAGACTTACAGTCCGTGCAGCAAAAACCTACCACAGTTTCATCTACTTCTACTCTATATAAGAAACAGTTTGATGTTTGATTCACTGATTGGCAATCAACGCAGAGCGCAAACGGTAAGAAAAAGAAGGCTGAAATTTGGACAGGAGTTTCCATTAGTGGTGAAAGTGCGTACCAGAGCTCGCAAATAACTGTTAACACTATTAGCATGTCTATGAAAAACTGTTCCGTTACAGACACACCGAAAAGAGGTTGCAAAAAGACACTTTCAATTCTGTTTTGCTCAATAGCTGTTTTCGCTCAACCAAAGATCGCTTTTTTCGTTTCTGTTTTGCTCATGTCTTTCACTGACCGATTTGTCGAGAGCCGACTTCCAAAGTGTCTTCTAAGAATGTAAGCGTGTTTGTGACTGGGATGCCTGTGTGTGTATGTGTGTGAGTGTGTTTGTCTCAGTCAACGATCTTTGTACATATGTGGAGTATGGAGAAATTTATTTTTATTAACCTATCAAATGAAATGCAGAAAATATTAGTTTTTGGTAATTGCTTAACGCCTAAAAACCATAATTATTTAATTATGTACATTGTACATATAGTACATAAGCCCACCGCCTACCACACGAACAAAACAAATATCTTTTTTTGCTGACACTTTTTTGTGTTTTGCTCATTTGAAGACAGTTTTTCGTGAGCGCTCGCTCACAAGTGTCCCTCTCAGTTCTAATTGACAGAATGTCTCGTTTGTTTTGATCAACCGAAAATGCTCAACAGAAAACACATGAGGAGGGGAAAAAAGTGTTTTGTTCAGTGAGAGACCGAATCGGCTTTGTTTTTTTCTGTTTTGTCAGTGGCTGATCGCACTGAAAAAACTGTTGAGGGTTTTTTGCGAGCTCTGCTTGAAACTCGTTTTGTAAGGATAGAATACAAAATAATTTGAAATGGGGAGGTAACGATAACGATAACGCTGGCTGTGTATATAAGCGCGGTCATATTTCAGATGTCACAATGTGGGATTTATGTATTTTAATTGCACAGACATACTACAATTGCTCCGAGGGACGAAGAGGAAGATGACAGGATGAATGAACAAATTAAAACAGCTCATCACGAAATCGATAATTATAGTCCCAAAGCAATTGATACTAATGTAAAAACTAAGTTTCAGTACCTAAATTTGGATCTAGCCAAAGTTGTTCATTCGGTACCTGCAATGCAACTGAGCGTTGAATTTTCAGCGAATGTGAATGATTGAATAAGATCACAACTGAGTTTTTGCATAAATAACTTTTTGTTAAACTAAACAAATAAATAATAAAAAAAAACTTAAAGTTGCATTTTATGTGTTCGTCTTGGTTCATTTGTTAAGAATATACATCAATCTTTCAAAAATTCCTTACCATAAAGTCGTAATTTCTTGCTGAGTTTTATTTTTAACAGAATGTGACTGTTTTAGCGACCTTAAGATTTCAATCATAGAACTTTTTAGCGGGCTCTAGGTCTATTAGTTATGATTTTCATCATAACATTTTCTAAAACAAGACACGCACAACACCACAAAGGAGGCTGGTTGATCGTATAGCTATTTCACAAAGTACCACAGTTTGATCATCAGCGATCTTTTGCCCAACTTCAATGAGTTTTTATACGCTACCTCATGCCAGAACTGCTAAGATCGCTTGGAAATCCCAAGTCAGACTTGTAGCAAAAATTCCGCCAACTGTAGCTGAACGCTAAGTCATAGAAGCTTTGTATGTGTGTGCGTGACCCGTATCGGCCCTTCTTAACTGCCTTCTTAGCCTTCATAATTTTTAAGCAAAAAAAATAAAACTCAAGCATAATCTTTATTGTTGAGTTTTAAAAATATTACTTAAAAATAATCATTACCAATGAGCAATACAATTAAAACTTACAAAATTAAAAATCATGGTGGATTTGCATAGATTATCCAAAAATAATCATTCTGGTATAATTCTTTTTCTTCTACGGCTATTCTAAGTGGGTGATTTGTTTGATTAAAAATATAGAAAATAATCATTATTTACGGTCCCTGCAAAAAAGCCATGAAGAAATAACATTTGAGAGTTTAACTATTATCCCTTTGCGACTGTTGTTGGTTTCATTTAGAGAAATTAGAGAGTTAAATCCCATTCAAACTTTTTTTTTTTTGGCATTTTCAACCACTTCTTGGTAAAATTTTCCAAATTTTCTGTCGTAGTGCGCGCCTGCATCACACAACGAAGGTCTATGTCAAATCTTAGATCTCTACACAGAAAAAGAAACGTCGAGATATTTTCAAGCTTTTTAATCTTGGAGTAAGCCCGGGATGAGCTTGAAAATTCAATCTCATTTTACAGGATATTCTACACAATTCAAGCTTTCAGGGATTGGCCCAAGCCTTTCGAACTTGTAGCATTCCAAATGTGCTTACTTCAATCCCCTTCGAGATCACATGTTTATAAATAAGCAAGCGAGAGCGACAAAATTTAAGTACAATTTGTGACATGCGGCAACAAGCGATGGAGTTGGTGGTGTGCGGGTAGATGCCATTCCATTCGTGTTTAGTGCGTATGGTCGTGGGTTCGAATCCCAGTTGAGCCCTAAAAGCACGGTTGCACAAATGGTGTTTATTTTTCCTGTTGGTGCACTGGCACTTTTTTATTGGAATTGGATCTTTTGCATGAAGCCCAAAAAAGACGTAGAAAGTTTCAAAAATTCGGCGAAGTAAGACCACACATAATTTTGGGAATACAAATGTGAGTTAGCGACCTTTCTAATTGTAGATGTATGTTTCCGGCTCGAGGTCAGGATGATAGAAAATTAAACATTAAATAATTTTATGTTTTTTTTTTCCGATATATTTCGGTTGCCATACGGCAACCGTCTTCAGGGCAAAAAATTTTTACACGTCTGCACTGTGTGACGTGACAAGATGGCTGTCCTTAGGAAAAAAAATATTGCGCGAGCTTGCTTGAGCAGTGAAATAGTCAGTTTAATGAATAAACCAGAAATCAAAAGTTATTTAAATTGTATTCCTGAAATTATTAAAGATTTGAATACGGAATTTCAATCAGATCGAGACTAGAATCGACTTTAAAATCAACACAAGACACCAAAATTTGATTTTATTCAGAAAATTGAAGTGTTCGTAGTGATTCTAGATTATTTACATCTGCTGAACACGAATCTGTTTTCGGAAATAGTCCATCACGTCTAGATTTTTAGTAACTTTAGCTTAAGGCGCGTTAGCTGTTTAGGCGCGTTTAGTTTGGAGTCCGATATTTTATTTAGACTCCCTATTATATTATCGAAAAGCATAACTCTTTAACTTTCAAATAAAGTATCTCAAACAATTCTACGATTTTTTTAAGATAAAGAGGAAATTCAATGTAATGTAAAATTGGCTTAAACAGTACCTCCAGGAGGGCCAGGGCCAAGCTTCTATTAATCACTTGGCGTGTGAGCTTATAGTTTTTCGCACAAGAGAAAAGGACCTACAGTTTAACGCCGAATCCGAACGGCAATAGTTAGAGAATTTTTTCAATTCAATGTATATCTGGCAAATAGCAGCTATATAGGAGATGAGAAATCGTCCCTTAATGAATATGTGAAAAAAGGATTTACTCGTAGAAAATATTTACAGATTGGAAGCGCTATTTCTTTAAGTCTTTTTGATAAGATCAAGATGTTATATTACTTTTTTGACTTACAAACCAATTTTTATTCAGACTTCTTAAGACTTACGTTGTTTTGTTTTACCGTTTTATCTTTGTAACCACTCATCCGATTGTTTTGAAATTTGGACACAATACAGAATTAAATCCGAGGCATCGAAAATCTCAATTTTAACATTTTATTGCTACTGTAACTAATTAATACATAAAATACTTTTTGGTGTTTTTTGTACGTTTAATTATACTCAAGAAATGAAATGAATGTATAATTTAACGATTTTGTGAAAGAGATATTTTTTATTTTATTAAATAAAAATATAACATGAATAAGGAGAAGAATATTTTTTTGGCACTTTTTTAATGAAAATCTCTCTTTTTTGAAATTTGTTTGGTGTAATTTTACTTTTTCAAGTGGCAACCGTGCCTAAAAGTTTTTATATTTCTTTGTTTTTCACATGTCTTAAGTAAACCAAAACTGGTGTGGTCTCTTTGAAGTGTATAAGTAAAGGTGAAAGGAAGAAGAGAGGTATCTTTCCTGGGTCAAATCAATAATACATATAGAGCTCAAAAATCATCTCGAACATGCTTAAAATGATCCTGCATGGGGATTAGGTTGTGCTCGAATAGTTTGCCTAATTCAATCTATTTTAAGATTACCTCGGGATAAATGTAATCCTTTTTAGGATTAAGAAAGTCGGCGATGGTTAATTTGATATGTTTGAAATTTTTTAAATTTTTTGTAGGCGTTCTAAAACTCTGACATTTCAAAAACAGCATTTGCAAGGGTATAAAATCTTCGGCACAGACGAAGTTAGCTTGGCCTTCTCGATGTCGACTCCAAAGAATGGTTTAGATAGACACATAATGCCTCTGGGTGAACTCGGCCTTAACCGAGCGGCCTACTTAACCTAACCCCATAAACTATGTATATTCTTGATCAGGGCGACGAGCTGTGTCGATTGAGCTTCCGTCAGTCTGTTTGTCCGTCTATCTGATATGTCGGAACCAACTGGATCGGATGACTATATCTTATAGCTGCCTTAGGAACCATCGTTCGAAAAATTGTCAATGTAAGTGTCCCCAAGCTCGGCCATTATTAATATTATTTGCTTTCAAACAGATTGGCCAATTCTGGTCAAAATCGGATGACTCTATCCTCAAGCTGCCATAGAACCGATGGATCGGAAAATGGGTCTTAGTGAGAAAAACTTTTTTGTTTTCAAATTAATCGTTCTTAAGCTCGGTGATTATTAATTTTAATCGCTTTAAGACTAGTTTGAAAAAGTTGATCGACATCAGGCGACTATATTTTAAGACTGCCATAGAGGCGATCGGTCGTAAAGAGGGTCTTAGTGAGCAAAAGTTTCCTTTTCCATTATATCGTTCTTAAACACGCTGATTGTTAATTTTATATGTTTCCAAACGGAATCGCAAAATTTGCTCGAAATCTGATAACTATAGGTCGGAAGTAAGAAATATGTTTGATTTTAGTATTAGTGTTCTTAAACTCTGATATTTCCAAGCCAGCACTTGCAAGGGTACAAAAACTTCGGCATAGACAAAGCTAGCTTGGCCTTCTCGTTTTCATTTTGTCTCCTTACATTTGTCCTTTTTGCCTTCTTCATCGATCGCTGGTTCATATCCGGCTCAAAGGACCAACTAAATGTAGGAGTCGATTTCCTTGGGATTTCCCATTTGGGGAATTGTCACTACCGACTGTGGACTCTAATGTCCACATCTTTACAGCGCTCCAAATTGAGCATTTGCCTGCATCTGCGGCTTCTGCGTTTAATGTTCATTGATCTTTCTCGATTGCCAAGAACTTGGCATTAAAAGTTTTTTTTTTTTTTTATTTTGTGTCAAAATTAAGCACAAGATTCAAACATTTTGCAAGACTATCCAGAATTATTTCTCTCTCTCTTAGCATAAATTTACAATTTTCGAAACTATTTGACATTAAAGTGCGCAAATGCACATTTTTTTTGTTTCTATTCAAATAAGCAGCTTATTTTCGTATACTCGAAACTGTAAAGAGGCTCTTACACTTGCTTTGCTTGGTTTCGCCGTGGCCCCTTTCAGCCAAAAAAAAATTAAATGCAAGTCACAAAACTTTTAGAACCTTAAACTTTGTGACTAATTGCTTTTCCTTTTTTGTGGTTGTTGTTGTTGTTGTTGTTGCTTTTCCTTAAGTATTTTCTTATGCCTCTTTTTGCCTTTTTTGCGGTCCAAGACGGTGGAGCATATAAATAATTACCGCCGGGCACCTGAGTTCCTTGGGGGTGCTTGAAGCAAGTGGTGACAGATTGCTGCCAAGTTTTCACCGGTTTCTCTGTGCTATTTTTATTTTTCTCCTTTCCTTGTTTAATGGCTTCGCTGCCCTTTTTAGCTCGCAAGCAATTTGTCAGCTCAATCAATTGTAATCCTCTTTTTTGTTTTCTGCAATCTGCTGCAAGTCATAAGTTTGGCACGGCTTAAAGTTTTCCAATTTCTGTGCACAACCGATGGGAGTATCTCATATATATGCAAAAATGCAGACAAACAAAATGAAAACAGAAAATTGGGAAAAACGGAATCCCTGCTGAATCAATATTTATGCTTCTGTCCATCAATTGAGAGTAAAAGAGAACTAAATAAATAAATAGCTAGAAATTTGATTAGTTTCAACGAAAATCCCTAGCAATAAAAAGGCAAATCCCCCTAGACACGAATTAGGGTCAAGGCAAGATCTGTAGCTGTGAATGTGAAGGTTCACCTACAGGTGGTTGGGTTTTTGGAAAAAAAAAACATCTTAATTGATTTCTTGACAGAAAAATAAAAGCTTTGAATGAATCTCTAAGGAAATGGGTTAAATGCCATTAAATTTGAGCAAAAGCCTGGTCGGGGTCACCAAAAAGTACAGTACACTCAGGCTCAAAAACACTATTTGAAATTTGAAACATATTTTAAGTATGAATTATTCTGAAATTTTACTGCCTTATTAACCTCTAAGAAATACGGTTAGAGCAGGGCAATTGAATGCCATCTATATTAGGCAAGAGATTGGTCGGGGTCACCACAGTACTATTGGAAATTTGAAACATATTTTGTGTATGAATTATTCTAAAATTTTACTGCCTAATGAATCTCTAAGGAACACGGTAAGAGCAGGACAATTGAATGCCATCAATTTTAGGTAAAGGACTTGATCGGGGTCATCAGAAAGTACAGTACACTCAGGCACAAATTTGAATCACATTTTTTGTATGAATTATTCTGAAATTTTACTGCCTAATGAATCTCTAAGGAACTGGGTTGGAGCAGGGCAATTGAATGCCATCAATTTTAGGTAATGGACTTAAACGGGGTCACCAAAAAGTACAGTACACTCAGGCACAAATTTGAAACACATTTTGTGTATAAATTGTGCTGAAATCACAAATAATTTGTGAAATTAAAAACGAAAATTAATTAATCAGGAATCTAAAACATCATATAAAAATAATGGTTTTGCGGGAATGGTTCTTGGCTTGACACAAATAGCGAAATAGTTTATCGATGTCACAACGTTGCCACGACATAGTTTATCAAAAAGTTTTCATTTCAATGGCTTGTTATGTATATCGTTTGCTGAGATTTGGCACACTTTTTGTCACTTAAGCTTAAGAATTCTCATTTTCATTCAGAGCTTATAGAGATTAATTTAACAATTTTAAGATTTAAATAAAGAATAAGAAAAAAATTTTTTTAGGTAATCTAACAAAATAGTTCGAAATGGTCTAAAATCTTGCTTCAAGAATAGGAATCAGTTAATCAGTTATCAATTCGTAAAGCTTTTAGTTTTGTTTAGAGAATTATTTATGGTTACCCCAAAACATTTGTAAAATCATGTCGTACATTGGAAAGTCAGCTCACCCCAGCGCTTGGACTCAATCCAATTTCACACAATTTAGTTCAATTCTCAATTCTCAACGCGTTTCGATGCGCAGACAAAATGCAATTAAAAGCGCGTTGTAAACATGCATATTGATTGCAACGATTAAGCAAATATTTCATGTAGCCATAGTCATGCCAAGATACAACGAGTAGGTATGAATGTGCACCCAATAGTCGGGGGTGTAAGCAGTGTGTATTAAATATGCAGTTCCACATGGGGGCACGGTTCCAATCGAATGCCAGCGACAATTGCCGTTGAATTCTCTCTGCGGCTACAGGAATGCAAAAACAAAAAAAAAAAAATGAAAGGGAAAGAGAAGTCAACAGTAGCGTCCAGCTAAAAGCTGAGCAAATACCCACAGACTGGGGGCCGCTTTAAACAATTCCCAGCCAAAGTGCAAAAGAGGAATGACTAAAGGTGGAGCTAAAAGTACTCCAGTCAATGACTTGAGCAGAAAACAAACAAAGTAGCTAATGGGAAAAATAAAGAGAATTTTAAAAGCACTTTAGTTCAGAAATGATTAAACTATAGGAGAAGAGATAAAGCCAGGGATGAAGCCTGTATGATTAATCGATGATCCTACAGAAAAGCTTGATCTGGCCAAAAAATCACAGTTTTGGGATTTTATCTTGAGTTGGCGCATAAGCGGTTTTGTTTGTTATATCATTCACAAAAAGTCGTTTATTTTTATTAACTGCAAAATCGGTTGAGGGAAAGATCGTAGTGATTTTCTGAAAAGCTATACAAAAGTTGGTGTCTTTTAATTAGACCTTTGATGTATTTTTATGTGTACCTCAAAAGTGCGACGCCCTAAAAAAAACTCATCAATAGTAATAGACCGTTGTTAGATTCGTCGAGAGCGGGAAAAAGTACGCAAAGAATTGCAATATGCTGATAACGATAAATCTATATCGGCTATTTATTTTGACGGTCGTAAAGACAAAACTTTAGTTTTGACCTCTTCTGAAAATATATCATCTCGCAACACTATCACTGAAGGATATCTCATTAATATCTGAGCCAGGATCAGAGTATATCGGTACTCTTGCGACTAATTCAGGGAAAGCAACATCGATTGATAAAAATATTGTCAAGTTTTTGGAAAAATATTTTTTAATTCCGGTCATCTCTTGTGGCAATTGGATGTGATGGAACATAAAAACGGAATCATATGTTTATTAAAAAGACATCAGGAACGAACTTTGGAAATGGTTTGTGTGCTTGCTGCATGCAAATGAATTACCACTTTGCCATTTGTTCTTAAGTCTCGACGGTACCACAACATGCCCTTATAGTTTTTCCGGCAGCATTGATAAAAAGCTCGCTTAGTGCCGAAAATCAATGAGGATTTACTAAGCAACGATCAGAAATATCTTTATCAAATATGCTCAATATGCTCTTTCTATTGGCAATATCTCACCAAACTTGGCACATTCACGATGGCTTACTTGCGCGAATAGGATTCTCCGTTTATATATTGGAACAGCTAAGCCAACAGAAAGCTTAAGAGAACTAGCTAGTTACATCATAAAAGTATACGCACCAAACTGGTTTGACATCAAGACAAAGTCTTCTTGAAAAGACGGTCCGGTTCACGTTTTTAACATGGTTAGGAGGAGTTTATATTTGAGAGATGATCTGAAGAGCATTGTTTTGAAAACCATACAAAGAAATTCATTCTTGGCTATTTTACAAGATGAAGCATCCCACATAAGGGAACTAGCTCTTCGAAAGATATTGATGGCGCGAAAGGAGAGAAAGGGAACGAAAGTTCGCGAGTTTCGAGCGTCGAACTATTATAATTTAAAAGATTAAGCAAACGAAAAGATCACGAAACCTCCAATGATAATGAAATACAATTACAAGGATATGGAGGACTTGATTTCATCAGGAACTAATTTACTGAAATTTGAAAAGTTTCCTTGCCACACTCAAGCTGTGGAGAGATGCGTCAAGCTTGTGTCAGAAGCTTCATTGTCTGTTTGTGGACCAAAAGCTAGGGATGGATTTATTCGAGCTCGAAAAAAAGCAAGGCAGGAAATAACATTTTTCAATACCAAAAATGAATTTTTTTAAACCAAAACTGGATGGAGGAAATGTCTAGCTTTAAGTATATTTTTATATTTCGAATATGCTAATCATATCGAAATAAGTTGTAAAAACATATGAAATGAATTTTTACTTGTACCACTAAAATTTTAGTTTTTTAAAAAGTTTACCAACTGAAGATATTGGTTTAGAAAGCTGAAATTTTGAGCCAATGCATTTTAGACTATGGGTCATCAATAAATAACTCTGGAAAATGCTCATGGCATTGCAGACCTCCAAAACATTTAAAGAAAATATTTTGTCAAATAACAACAACCCCGTAA
Source organism: Lordiphosa magnipectinata (assembly GCA_037044535.1). Taxonomy (NCBI): domain Eukaryota; kingdom Metazoa; phylum Arthropoda; class Insecta; order Diptera; family Drosophilidae; genus Lordiphosa; species Lordiphosa magnipectinata. The sequence goes on along the minus strand of JBAMBO010003226.1, from coordinate 247,122 downwards.
AAGAGGTGGCATTGGCTCGGCCTTAGTCTCACTGCAAAGGATTAAAAAAGAATGAATGAAAAGAGAATAGCAAAGATATTGAAAAGTATGTAAACTAGGCCAGGACCAAGGTTGCAAGACGAAAGAAGAAAAATCGTAAGTGGACAGGCCGCACTTTGGAGACACAATAAGGTGAGAGGGAGAGCCAGTAAGGGGGAGAATTTATGACAATAAAGAAAGAGGACAAAAAGAAGTATTCAGAGTACATAAATATTACATGGATTTAGTGACCTGTTTTGATTTTAGTAAAATTTTTTTTTTTTGCAAGTTCAAAAATGGTTGATTATAATTCAATGTAATCAACACACTTCAACAGAGCCAACTTACAACATTATTGGGATAGCAATGGTACGTCTGGACAGCGGCTGTTTCGGAATTGACCACAATTTACTCATCAACAGACTTGTTGCTTCCACACTTCAACCACTGACAATTAGCGCTATTTGTGTACTCAAGGATTAAATACCAAAATCATGACTTTTTGGTGACAAAAGTACACACGTTTTTTCCAAATTCATGAACAATTTTACACAATATTTCATGCACATTTTGTTCTCACTTATAAGCGGTCTAGGCTTGTCTAACACACATTGTGTAATCTTTAAAAATGTCTTCGACATGTTTCAAGAACGTTTTGTGTTCATCATGATCTACACCCCTCCCTAAAATAATCTTGTCTTAAGCACAACCTACTGGCTTTTATTCAATTAATACGTATTGTACTTTGCAATGAATTAAAATCTTTACCGTCAGCGGCTGAGATTTTCATTTACTCATCATTGGATGAGTCTCTGGTCACCGACACCACATGCGCCTATCGATATCGCTGCTGCGATACATACTAATTACAGCATACTAATGGCAGCAATGGCGTTCATCATATTGCTCATTTGGAAGACCAGTTTATCAATCTTCATCTTCAGAGTGGAGAAGTTGACGTCTTATCTCCGTTGGTCCACCGATATCTTCTCTTACTGCGGCTTCCGTTGCCTTGATGAGTGGCAGGCTCAAGATGCAAATAAACAATACGCGTTGTTGGGCGTCGCACGGAGCCTTGTATAATTTATGTCAGTTGGATGTCATCTTGGTTGCAGATTTCTTGTTGGAAATATTGTTGCTGACTGGAGCCTTGCTGAATCTGTTGTGACACATTGGAGCCTATCAGGATCTGTTGTTGCTGGCGCTGTTGTGGTGGTCCATGCCATTGTCTCCCAGCCACCCTTTTTCTGCTGTCTTCTTATAACATTTTTTTCCTGATGGCTTGGCAAAGTCTTCTATCTTTAAAACGTAAACTTGAATCGGCCTCAAGACCTCTGATATAACACGAAAGGCGGCATTTTAGTTTATACAACCATAAAGCACTTAAGCACTCACCAAGCAAAAAGCCCGGTGGTGCAGAGCGTAAGACTATTGCCTTATAACGAGAAAGTCGTGAACTTGAGTCACCTAGATAGCAAACATTTTTATACCCTTGCAAAGAAGTTTGCAACCCCATAAACTATATATATTCTTGATTAGGGCGTCGAGCTAAGTCCTGTCTGTTTCTACGGAAACTAGTCTCTCAGTTTTAAGGTTTAATAGGTAAAATAGGTCGGAAACCGGGTCTTAGTGAGAAAAACTTTTTTGTTTTGAATGTAAGTTTTCCCAAACTCTTTTTATTCTAATATAACATTCTTTCAAACAGATTTGCAAAATTTTGGTCAAAATCGGATGACTATATCTTATAGCTGCCATAGGAACCATAGGTCGGAAAACGGGTCTTAGTGAGAAAAACTTTTTTGTTTTCAAAGTTAACGTCCCCAAACTCGGCTCTTACTAATATTACTTGCTTTCAAACAGATTTGCAAATTTTTGTCAAAATCGCATGACTATATTTTATAGCTGCCATAGGTAACATAGGTCGGAAAACGGGTCTTAGTAAGAAAAACTTTTTTGTTTTCCATTTAAGTGTCCCCAAAATCTTTTTATTCTAATATACCATGCTTTCAAACAGATTTGCAGCTTTTGGTCAAAATCGGATGACTATATCTTATAGCTGCCATAGGAACCACCGGTCGGAAAACGGGTCTTAGTAAGAAAAACTTTTTTGTTTTCAAAGTTAACGTCCACAAACTCAGCCATTACTAAAACTATATGCTTTTACAAAGAATTGCAACTTTTGGTCAAAATCGCATGACTATATTTTATAGCTGCCATAGGTAACATAGGTCGGAAAACGGGTCTTAGTGCGAAAAACTTTTTTGTTTTCAAAGTAAACGTACCCAAACTCAGCCATTACTCAAATTATATGCTTTTACACAGAATTGCAAATTTTGGTCAAAATCGGATCACTTTATCTTATAGCTGCCATAGTTAACATAGGTCGGAAAACGGGTCTTAGTGAGAATAACTTTTTTGTTTTCAAAGTTAACGTCCCCAATCTCGGCTGTTACTTATACTTTATGCTTTTACACAGAATTGCATCTTTTGGTCAAAAGCTGATCTCTACCAGGCTTGTTCTCAATTCCACTTACTTTTCAAAAGTAATTCCGCAACAATTCCAAAACGTTTTCGTGTTCTGAATTCCACCTGAAATTGCTGCGGAACTACTTTTATGAACTAATGGTTCCACTGCCGCTTATCGATTGATAGCTGTGAAATAGCAGCTATTGGACTTAAGCATTTTCAATATGATTTTTATTACTTCAATAACAAATTCACAAAATACCGCGCGTTGTGATTATTGACGGCTCCCAATTGCAAACATTTGTAGGAACAACAATTTAACAAATTAAATTTAAAAATAATTGCGAAATACTTTTGGCAAAATTGTATCTTCCGAGTTTCCATCGCATTCAAATTATTAATCACAAGCGAAATCAACTCGATTTTGTTCGAAATTATCACTTTTTAATGGACTGACGACTTTTTGACCAACGATAGACGACTATCGATTGATAAGTGCCTATCGAACTGGTCGGAGCTTTCGCAATATGGAATTCAGGACACGAACTCTTCACGTTTTACTTTTCGCTTTTGCTGGCCTCTAAGAAATTAAAAGTGTTCGTACAATTTATTATTGAAAAATAAAATAAAGTCCGTCTGTAACATTTTAGGATACAAAAACCTCTTAAATTGACCAAAGAATTGTAATTTATTTCCATTTTGTGGGTGGCTTATATATTATATTAGAGCCAGGGCAAAACTGTGCGAGGAGAAAAAAGACAGGTATAATTAAGGGTCAAAAATAAGAAGAATAAGAACACGTCTGTTTGGTTCAACCAAACAAATAAGAATGAAATATTTTACAAATTTCTAAACTACGTTGAAATTCTAAGCCTACTGAGGATTTGAAAAATGAAATTAAAATGAAGCAAATTGAATTGAATATGGGGATTGTGAATGGCCTACTAGGCTTGGCCCCTTTGGATGAAGGAAATTCATTGACAAAGTGACAAATTCCACGCCTGTTGACGACATTTTCTTGAACTGCAGTTTTCCATGCCTATTGGATTACCAGATTTGGTAGATCCGCAGCCATTGCCGATTGATATTATTACACAGTTCGACAAAATCCAACTTTTTTTAAAAAACCCCGCATAAGACCCTAAAATTATGATAAAGTTTTATATATATCTTAATTTAATTTCAATAGCCAAAAGGCAAAACGTTTGAATCCGCAAAAGTCTTTCGTTTGACTTTTACCAGAACACGAATCAATTCCATCTTTGAAAAATTTTGTTTGGAAATGGAATTGAGAAACAGGCTGTTTATCTTACAGATGCCATAAGATTGATCGGTCGGAAAATGAGTCTTAGTGAAAAAAACTTTTTTGTTTTCAATTTGATATATTTCAGTTATATTATATTTCAAAAACAGCATTTGCGAGGGTGTAAAAACTTCTGCACAGACGATTGTCTCATTGTCTCAAGTTTTTACAGTACATTAGTACAATAGAATGGACATAAATTAATTACCTGTATCAAAATTGATGCATTGTTATGAAAAATTTGTAAGCTTCCGTAAGGTAGTAGTAGTGTGGTTTTTATTTAGAATACTGTACAAGTAAGTCTTAAGTGTAAAAACTAAAAGTGAAAGTTTTTCAGTCTAATTTATTCTTTCTTGTTTTCCACATGGTTATATAAAAATCGTCCGTTGAAATTAGCATAATGTAGCTACTGAATGATGCCTGTTATAGGTAGGTAGGGCCTAGAACAATTCGCTTATGAAGCTGTTGCGGTATTGCAAAGCGTTTTTGATGAACGCTGCAAGGGCTATCCAATTTACCCTGAAGTTCCTTTTCCGATAGATATAGACGCTGAAAGTACAACACACGTATCTCCTTTAATATGGGGCAGATTCCGGCAAAGTGAGCCACATCTTACTTGGCACACATATGGCAGAGGGTACAATCTTGCCGAGTGTTACTCCTGTGAGGTTGAAATTTGCGGCTTAGAGTTTCACATCTCGCCCGGAAATTAGCGTTTATCCTCCCCACACCTAGACTGTCATTGAAGTAATTTTTTGCTCCGAGGTTGAGATCCAGGGATTTATACTGAGTCCTCTCGGTGCTCCTTTTTGCTTGCGCAATAAATACGTCTCTTTCTACTTCGCAGATTTTGGCAATGATTGGTGCGTGGGTTTGTTGCCACAGTAGATGGTTTTCAAGGTCGATACTGACGCAGCACTCGTAAGCGATGTTAGACCATATTTCAAAGAACTGGGATCTTTCGCCCTGAAGTTGCCTAGCTATGATCTTCGGCAATCTTGAGCTATCCATCTTCATTATTTGGTTAACGTAGCGAGGGCAGACCAGTTTCTATAAATATTGCAGAATTTGGGGAAGTTGAGAGGAGCCTAAATACTCTTTTGATGAAGAAGGTGAGGAGGCGCTCGACATCTTCATAGGCTGAGTGACCCCATACTTGCGATCCATGGCACAGTATTAAACGTACAGCCGTTTGGAAGACAGCGTATTTTGAGCTAGTAAGCTTCCGTAAAGTTCTTGCAGCATTAGATGGCCTTCAGCAGTATTTTGGCAGCAAAAACTATGTTGCCTACACTTCAGCCAAACGACACACTGAAAAAGAACGCCTAATGATGAGGCTTCAAAATGAAGTTGGTCGCAATTCAGGTGGCCATTATCGAACGAACCGGTCCTGAATGGATGATTTCTAACGAGAAATTGCAAGTCCTGGAGGAAGTCATAACGCGGGCCGAGCTGTGTTTGATGGCATCAAGTGGTACAGGAGAGCCAATGTCGCAACTGATTTGTACCATAGAGGAATCCCTGAGCTTTATCAGCGACACAATTCACGGCGTTGGTGATCTATGGCCTGGAGCAAAAATCGAGGTCATAACTTAAATAATTTTGGGGTTATGATTCTGAACCACTTTTAAACTGGCTTTAACCGCTTTTCATAGGTCGGTCCAGAGGAAGATTCCTATGAGAAAGAGAAAAAAACGACTATCCAAACGATCCTTCCTATGGCAGCCATTGGATATAGTCCATAGATCTTTCTTTTGCTTGAACTTGAGTAAGCTTACTTGCATACTCCGCTAAAGAGTAAGCGAAAATCGACTTCGATTACTTAAGCCCGTATCAGACAGAGCGAGATCAAATTTAGACTAAACAACAGAAACGAGCGCTGCTTTTGGAGTTGTCGTAGGGAATTGAACAACTTGTCAAGTGAGAACATGATAAACATGGGCATGAGTTTGTTCTTATCTTCCATTCATGAAAGATGAAATGAAAAAACATTAATATTTTAATGATTTCAATCCTTTTAGAGATCTAAACTTGTATAAAAGCGAAGAGAACACACGAACGGGGAATGCTAAAGCTGCCTTTACACTTTTCAAATATTTTTACATAGTAGGTTGTCAAACTTCTCTGAAGAGAAACTATTATTAAATTGAACCTGTTAAAAGAAGGCTAAATTTTCTAAATATTTAGAATTATTTGCTTCCTGAAGTTCCGGATTCGAGCTTAAGCGAGCAAGTATATCTTCTGGTCCAATCCGCTTGTTTTCCGAAGCCTTCGATGGGTCTTCAGATCGCTGTCGCTTGGAGTTACCACGCTTTCCGCCTTTTTGGAGCGCTTTGTGGGCGGAATTCTGCTGTGCTTCTGGGTGTCCTCCGTTAATGATTTGCCGGCCTTCAATTAGGATGGAGATTCCATCCCCGTCGTGTTAGCCGTTGCATTCACTTCGGCCGTAGTACACTGCGAAGTGCCTTCTCCCTCGCTGTCAAGTGTCATAAGATAATTGAGTGATGCTTTGTACCCGGAGTGTTGGTGGCGCCAGATAGCGTCATCTGTCGCTTTTTTATTCAATGGAACTCATCGTTGACAGGCATGCAAGCACAAGCTTTTCTGCTGTCATTGAATCAGAATTCCCCGTTTTCGACCTCCGGTTTCACATTCACCCCATCTTGAAAATGAAGTGAGCCTTCACTGTGTGTTACTTGATTAATATATAAATAGCGACAATGAATTTCCTTCCACACCTCAAAAAATTCTGCAAAAATTACACAAATTGTATCTAGGAATGACAGTTGGACATGTAAAAAACGAAAGTCCCAAATAAATGGTGTTAAAAATTTCGCGGAATCTTGTAGGTAACGGCTTGCATTTTAAAAATCCCAAAAATTACTAGAAGTATAAAAAAAAATCGCTAAATTACTTTCAGTTAATGTACTTTAAAACTGCATTGGGGGGCCCATTCGCCTACAACATAGCCGGTGTGCTGGAATATGTGTGCAATTGAACTTTCTCAGCTTGGAGTGCTTTGCTTTTGAAATGTTCAACAGCACAGCAAAGCACTGTTACGAGATTTGAAATATGATATTGCTATGCTTTCGAAATTCTCACAGCAAAGCAATAGCACAGCATTGGGTTTTGAATTTTGCGCTTTTGCTTTGCATGTGAACTACGATTTCGTCAAAGCAGAGCACAGCCAAAGGCATACATTTCAGTGCTGACAGTTGTTCAAACCCTGAAAAAAACTACCAGTGTAAGCATACTTTGATGTGTCAAAGTAAGATTTATGTATACATAAATTATATAAAAAGGAAAGACCGAGGTCTTGATTTGACCTTTAAAGCCATACGTAAAATTATTTTTAATTTTTTTTGCACATTTTTCCATTTTGCTCCTCTAGTCGCTTCACACAATGTTGATTGATTGAGCAACAACACAAATATAATAAAAATTCCAAATAAATAAATGGGCAATAAAATAATTACAAGCCAAAAATGTACTCACAATATGTGTCGGTTGTTAAACGATCGATGGTATCCTGTTTCAATTTCGAGCTCTTTTTTCCCATGTTGTCGGTGTTGTTGCTGCTGTTGTTGTTGTTGTTTTTGGCTGCTGTTTCCTTTGGCTAAACTTGACTGCTATTGCGTTTAAGTGCCAAACTTTTTTTTTTTTTTTGCTGCTTAAGTTTTTCTTTATATATTTCCTTTTTTTAAGTATTTTAAAACTTTTTCATAAGTATTTTAATATGCTTTATAATTCTTTTTGCCAAAAAAAAAGAGAGAGAAGCCAAGAACACAAAAGTTCACAACACATTTATATTTATTAAATATTTTTCGATATTGGCATACTGAGATTAAATATGGCATACTGAGTTACTGGCAGTTTAAACAGAATTTGGGGTTTCTAGTGTTGGAAAATGGGATGGGTATTAAGAGGAAGTAGCGAGTGATGAGTAATTTAATTTTAATTTTGTTTCAGTATTATCCCAATGCTACAGGTACATAAGTATTATAAAGAGAGATCACAAGAGATAATGAAAAAGAAAATATATACATCAAATACAATCCTAGCAAAACTAATACAATGCTAAACTTTTTCTTAAACGTTTACAAAATCTTGGTTTGTCCATTGAGATGATTAGTTAGTTCCCAATAGTCTTAATGTTATACGGCAGGTTATTCCAATAGCTGGCAGATTGAATGAAAAAGTAATTTTCTGAGCTGTCCAGGCTTACACCAAGGCTGCAGACCTGTAAAATTTTGGTAAAGGTTTGGTCCGGAAAACTGTGGTAAAGTCTAAGGTTCGGTTCGCGGACCGGTTCCTGTACTAATCGAACCCAAAATTTTGGTTGAAGTCTGGGTTCATAGATTGTTAATTAGTTGATCGATTTTCGCCTCAACATTCGGTCAAAATGTAGAAATACAGGACAGGGTGGACCATCTAGTGTTTGGAATTTGAACTATTCATAATTTGACTTTAAAAACGTCAAATGTCATTCGGAATGCGACTAACATTTAGTTATAATCGCTATTCGCTTGAAGAAAGTTGGGAAATATTAAAATCATATTTCCAAAGTAATGAGTCCTCGACTCAAACTGTGCGAAATTTGAAAAAAACATTTAACAAAAAAAATGTTCCGAAAACTTAATTTGTAGATCAATTCGTGAAGCGAGTTCGTGAAACAAGAATGTTGGTGGATAAACCAACCTGTGTACCTACTCGTTCCTAAACATTGTACCGTTACAGTTTCGGTTCTCAGTGCAACAACTAGACTTCAAAGAGGACACTTAGTTAGGGGGGAAGCAATTTCCAACAAAAAGGAGTCTGGTCTTTCAAAACTTTTGTATTGTAAAATAGAAAAATTGAATCCTTTATTTTAAGGCTGATGTCAGAGTGCGCGCGAGAAGCGATGCGATAATATTGGGCGAGAACGCGCGATAAACCACTACTTTTTTTTTAAAGCAATCGCTTAAAAGGTGTCAGAGTGAGGGCGGAGCGATACGCGAGTGATTGCGATAAGGCGACAGCGATGCGAGAAAGCAGTTACCTACTGAAAGCAGTTACCTGCTTTCTCGCTTGAACTCGCTCAGATCGCAAGTAATTTTTGTTGCATTCTTAGTTTCTTTTTATTGTAAATCATCAAGATGGGTCATTCTTTTTGAAAACGAACGGTTTTAAAATTCATAATTTTGGATTTAAATAACCAAAAATCCAAAATTAGACTCCCACAAAAACGTGATTTTCGGTTTTGCAAAAAACCGAGATATGATATAGGCGTTCGATCTGCGAGAAGTGGACATTTTTGAAAAGCTCGAAAAATATAAAGCTTAATTGCCAAGTTTCAATCACATTGCTCTAAAACTGACTTCGTGGCAAAGCTTTATTTAAAAATATATTTTTATTTGTTTATAACTTCAAAAATTAATATCTTTTAAAGTGTAAAAGTCTCTATCTTTTTGAAAGCACTGTAATTTAAGTTATGTTTAGGGCAGAGATGGGCGCGTCGCGACGTTCACAACGCACACGAAGGCAGCGCTGCCTCGTGTGCATTGTGAACGTCGCGACGCGCCCATCTCTGGTTTAGGGCAATAAAATGTTTTAGTACCTATATCATGGTGGTTATCACTGAGAAAAAAATATATATAAAATTTAGCAACAATTACTTAATATTATTAAATAATTTAAAAATGTATTAAACTATGATTTAAGTAGATACAGTAAAGTACTTTTCAGCAATATCAACCCGAGACCTGTCCGATAAACCAAACCTGAGAAATCATCTTTTTAAAAAACCTTTTTTTCCATTTTTTCGTTTTTGACGATTTTATGAAACTGGTTAAAAAATTAACAAAAATTTATTTTGCAAAACCGAAAATCACGTTTTGGTAAAAGTGTCGAGATCTAATTTCGGATTTTTTTTTATTTAAATCAAAAATTGTGATTTTTAAAACCGTTCGGTTTCAAAAAGAATGACCCATATAATTGAAATATATTTCTCTCCTTTTTCATTTCGATTTCAGTTGAGTGGGTGGACACTTTATTTTTGTTAACAAAATTAAAAGATGCTCTTGTAGCAAAATATTCTTCGTCTGAGTCCATCACGCCCACACTAATAACTAAAATAGAACAATGCAACTAGCTGCTCTCAAGGAATTGAGCTCACAATAATCAAAGAAAATAAAGCTCGCGCTTTTTGAGTTGCATGCTCTCACTACTGGGCTCACCTTGTATTATTAAATCATGGTAAATTCTGACAGCAAATTAAAGTTGATCAATGCAACTCGCTTCGCTCAAAGCTTTCACTATGCCATCTTCTCGCATTGCTCATAGCAAGAAATATTATCGCTTCTCGCGCGCACTCTGACATCAGCCTTAGGCCCACATTATAATGTCATGCCAATGCTAACCTCGAAACTGAAAAGTACTTGTGTCATCCATTTCTGTTCAACTTAAAACTTAATGAGGAAAGCAGCACAAATAGTTTAGAAGCAGAACACTACAAATAGTTCAGTATTTTCACAAAACTGATTAATGGCATCAATCGTAATTAATTTTTCCGAGCCTAAAACATATTCCAAATTTAAGTCTTTGGAATTATTTGAAAATGACCGCCAAGATATATAAATGTATCGATATTTAAGTGTTAAGGTATTGGTATAAAATCGAATGATGGTCGCACTGTATAGAGTATGGACGAGAGAAGAAGCTGGGAGAAGACAGAAGCTGTAATTAAAATGACAAGCAGATAGAAAGAAAAATCCATATCGACAAACCGTGAAGAGAAAAACACTTATAGACACATTGAAAATAGAAAACTGTGTTTAAATAGTGAAATATTATGATATAATATAATTCTTTCTTCTTGAAATCTCAATACGGATTCGATTTCTAAAAAGCATTTTTTATTATCAACTGAAGTGATTCTGAACTATACTATAAAATAGTATTGAGAAAACTAGAAAAGATTGAAGGGTTCGGATCTAGTATTGAACAAGCGAGTGTTACTTAAGCGAGTGTCTCTTGGGCGAGTGTTTTACATTACCAAGTGGTTGTGTAGCGAGTGTCAATCTAGCATGCCTTCCTACTACTATTACAGTTACTGCTATGCTGGCCAGTGTGACTTCAACGAGTGTGGCTCCAGGGAGTTTTAGTCTATTGTCTGTTTAATTAGCGACAGACAGCGACGGCAGAAGAAGGCGCAACAGGAATATATAATATAATGTTATGCGAAACAAGCAAAATAGAGTATGAGCAGAACCTTGAAGCGCGCATTATCTCAATAAGAGTTAGCAAAGACTGGTGGAGAATAGTCAGAGATTTTAGATGAGTCAGTCCGAAAATAAGTGCGGAAAGAGCTGAATGGGATTTCAACCCTCAACAAAACGCCAAGGAGTTTCAATATGCACCGATGTATATCGCGGATCCAGACTTAGATGCAATGTTAACAATGGAGGAACTATTGGCAGCACTAAACAAAGCTAAATCCAACAAAGCTCCTGGAGAAGACAGAGTTGCGTATGTGTTTTACAAAAATGCCCCGCAATGAGATGCTTAAACAAATAGTCACAATCAGGGGTGTCCTGGAAATCTCTAGAGATTTTGGTATAAACGATAGCACTTCGAACTTAACTTGGAGTACTCTATTTGTGAAGTGAAAATAATAAGTCCGGCTACAAGATCATGTGGAAGGGAAACGGTACGCATTAAATCTCCTTGGCTTTCAGCAGGCGGTTTCAAATTTCTCAACTTTCGTCATCTAATCTAGTAGCCCGGCATATTTGTGCCCTTTTACATATAAAGTCAAACAGCTATAATATGAAATACTAACGTTTATACGAAAACCTCTAGAGATTTCTGGGACACACCCGTATATACAATCTTTCATCAACAGTATAATATTTCCAATATATAAACGAGAAGGCCAAGCTAACTTCGTCTGTGACGAAGTTTTTATACCCTTGCAAATGCAAATGTCACAGTTTAAGAACGCTTACATAAAAATCAAAAAATTTTGTAACTAAAACCTATTTTCCGACAGATAAACGCCTGAAAAAAGTTTTTCTCACTAAGACTCAATTTCCGACCGATCGGCCCTGTGGCCGCCTTAAGATATAGTCATCCGATTTCGGCCCAATTTTGCGAATCTATTTGAGAGCATATAAAATAAGTCATCACCGAGTTTAAGGACGCTAACAAAACTAAACAAATAAATTTTTTACCAAGACTCATGTTCGACCGATCGGTCTTATGGCAACCATAAGATATAGTCACCCGATGTCGATCAAATTTTTCAAATTAGTTTGAAAGCGTTTAATATTAATAATCACCGACCTTAAGAACGATTTACTTAAAAACAAAAAAGTTTTTTTTCACTAAGACCCATTTTCCGACCGATCCGTCCTATGGCAGCTATAAGATATAGTCATCTTATTTTGACCAAAATTTGCAAATCTGTTTGAAAGCATATAATATTATTAATGACCGAGTTTAATCATGTTAACATTGCAAACAAAAAAGTTTTTCTCACTAAAACCCATTTTTCGACCTATGGTTCCTATGGCAGCTATAAGATATAGTCATCCGATTTTGACCAAAGTTTTCAAATCTGTTTGAAAGTATGTAATATTATTAATGACCGAGTTTAATCACGTTAACATTGGAAACAAAAAAGTTTTTCTCACTAAAACCCATTTTTCGACCGATGGTTCCTATGGCAGCTATAAGATATAGTCATCCGATTTTGACTAAAATTTGCAAATCTGTTTAAAAGTATATAATATTATTAATGACTGAGTTTAATCACGTTAACGATGAAAACAAAAAAGTTTTTCTCACTAAAACCCATTTTTCGACCGATGGTTCCTATGGCAGCTATAAGATATGGTGATCCGATTCGGTCGGTTCCGACATATTAGCAGCGTGCAGTAAAAAGAAGACTCTGTGCAAAATTTCAGCTCGATAGCTTTAAAACTGAGAGACTAGTTTGCGTAGAAACAGACGGACAGACAGACAGACGGACAGACAGACAGACAGACAGACGGACAGACAGACAGACGGACGGACAAAGCTCAATGAACTCAGCTCGTCCCCCTGATCAAGAATATATATAGTTTATGGGGTCGGAAATGAATATTTCTATGCGTTGCAAACTTCTGGGCAAAATTATAATACCCTTTGCAAGGGTATAAAAAGGAGATATCAATGACCCGATGAACTACCGAGGTATATCCTCTATGAACTGCGCAGCGAAGCTACTAATGAGTATATTGTTGCCGAGACTAACAAAGTGGGTGGAAAAGCACGATAAATTAAACGAGTTCCAAACAGGATTCTGGCGTGGATACTCAACGGTTGACAAAATATTCAACTTAGCCTCCATAGTCCGCATTAAATTTGCAGAAAAAATAAAAGTTAATGCTTATTTTGTAGATTTTAAGGCTGCCTTTGACCGAGTACCTCGCAAACATCTTATATACAAGCTCCAATGACAAGGTGTATATACAAAAATAATACAGTTTATCGAAAAAGTATACTCGTAAACGTATTGCGCTATTTGGACTGGGTGCGAGCTTTCTGAGAAGTTTGAAACAATTAACGGAGTAAAGAAAGGATGCCTTATGTCACCGTTGCTTTTGCGATGTATTTAGATGATCTGCACGAGCACTTAGAAGGTGGCCTGTATATCGACAACACAAACATTTGGGTATGACATTGAGACGTTAGCGGACAATCACTGAACCCTCTAGCAAATGATCCAATACCTCGAGAAATACTGCATATTGTGGGGCATGGAAATTAATAAGGCAAAATTAGAGATTATATTGTTTAGAAAAGGTGCAAGACTGGCAGTATTAGAGAACTGGACGTTTCAGAAGGAACAGGTAAAGGAGGTACCGGCATGTGGCAGCCAGGACAAAAATCTCCGTGTGGGCGAATTTGAACAGTGAACTTAGCATCTAAATAGAAAAATGTTAACTTAGTCAGCAGAACGGTATACTGCTATGGAACTCAAAAGTCTGGGGTGAAGAAATAAAGGAAGATGCATAGGATAAATAGTATACTCAAGCTACCAGATAGCACACCGAACTACATATTGGGAATTGAGGCAGGGGTAGAAGATGGACACATCATCTCAAGTAGCTGTCAAGAATATTATTTGAGTATGAAGATTTTAGAATCCTGCATATCCTTGCTGAAAAAATTATGCGAAATTATTTGGGGTGGTTTGCGAGGCTGGTTGGTTGGCATATTACTTGCAGATTGAATTGACCACAATGTTCGGTTCCTAAACGCATCTAAAGCAGACAACCTCATGCAACACATGAACAAGGCGTCAGTAAGTGCATCAAGAGTATATAAAGACCTTAATTATGCAAAAGGGCCCACATACTGCAACGAGTCTTTCAAGCAAAGCGAGATAAGTTGGATAATAAAGGCCAGAGGAGATCTTATATGGTTAAACAGCTGCCCAAGAAGAATTTTAAATGAAGGTATATGCTCACTATGCAATATGGATGAGCAGCAAAATAGAAGCAATATTGCGGGAATTTTGTTGGTGATATTGTACGTTTACCGAAGAAGAGGTGCTTATGGCCCTGAACGGGGGGATGGGATGAAATAATCTGGCGAACTATATAGAAATGGCTACTTATTATTGAAGAAATGTCATAAATGAAAATTTTTAAATAATATGCAGAATTGGAAATGAAAAGCTGTAAGCTATGAAAATTGTCAAATGAAAATAAACATCTATTTATCTATCTATCTATCTAATAAGCGAATGTTACTGCAGTGAGTTTTACCGTAGAAAGTATTGCCTTAGCGCTTGTTGATATTCAGCAGCGAGTGTTCTTTTAGCGAGAATTGCTTTAGCGAGTGTTACCCCAGCGAGTGGTACTCCTACGAGTGTTACTCCAGTAAGTATTCCCGTTGTGCATGTAACTCTAGATAGTGTTACTTCAGCGATTGAAAGTGTCACTCTCTAACGAGTAGCAAGTATAACTTTAATGAGTTTTACCTCAGCTACTGTTACTGTAATCAATCCAATAAGTATTAATCTAACGCCTATTACCCTTATTGAACAATTGAGTGATTCTCTAACAAATAATACTATTGTAACGAGTAGCAAACGAAACAAATGTCACTCCCTCACCAAACAACCCAATCGCGAGTGAGCTTAATGAGCATTAAACTACCTGTATGGGGTGATTCCCACTTACCTTCAAGGTGAAAAAGAAACACCTGTCACCCACTTAATAATTATCTAGCAAATTGACCTCCAACCTCTTACACCATGTAGCAGTAAATGATTGATAGTTAGTCTTTTCCTACTATATTTCCTTATCCCAAAATTATAACATACACAAAATTTAATTGCCAACTTTCTAGCTGTTGCCCCATTTTCAAAAAGAAAACATAAAACACCATCAATCATGCATCAAACAGGTACTCAAAAACTATGGGCGTGGCTGATCAATTAGTGATTTTTTTTCCCCCCCAGACGAACAAGGCATAAAAATACACACAGCGCCACTTTTCAGGTCAACTCTTGACTCAAACTTTTCATGACAGTTGCCAACAAAAACAAAAAAAAATGGAAAAAGTGAAATACATATAAAAAGGGTCGAGCGTGGGTTGCTGCAAACAAAAGCGCATAAAAAAAACAGAAAAAAAAACTTAACCCTGTGCAGGAAAAGAGGCCTGAGGTGTGGGCGCCTACTGCTGCTGCTGCTGCGGTTGACGCGAAGAGCATAAAAATAAGTTGCCATTGTTTTGCCAGGCCCCAGAGACAAGTAGGAGGACATGGATATGGACATGGACAACAATGTAGCCCGCAATGCGCCGC
The DNA here is from genome assembly GCA_037044535.1 of Lordiphosa magnipectinata. Lineage (NCBI taxonomy): Eukaryota > Metazoa > Arthropoda > Insecta > Diptera > Drosophilidae > Lordiphosa > Lordiphosa magnipectinata. The sequence continues at coordinate 231,499 of JBAMBO010003226.1, read as the reverse complement.
ATAAAAATGCAATGAAATAAATGCTGTTAATTTCAGGCGCAAAATACACACACACACACACACACAAATGTCAAGTGCTGAGAACCAAAAATCAAAAACACTCCACTCCACTCACTGACACACACCAAGCAGCCACTTGGGCTATAAATATATTTTTCAAAAAACACTAGGCAACAAGGTCCAGTATATTGAAGCTGATTTTCGTGTGCTGAACACGAATCTGTATTCAGAAATGGTCCATCACGTTGAAAATTTTAGTAATTTAAACTTAAAGTTGCAAAAAAAGACTATTTTGACGCCTTTTTAGATGCTTTTTGTGGGGAAACTATACTATTTTTTAATATTATCGTAAATTACTATTTCTCAACTTTAAAATAAACTATCCCAAAGAATTGTTAGATTTTTTTTAGCGAAGATATACCATCATAACAAAATTGTCTACTGCCCAAAGCTATGCCTTGCTAAAACAGTAAAACAGGCTAGTAATTTGTATTAAATTTCCATGAAAATTTTCAACAATACTTCGGGGCAGCAACAATATATTGTGTTTTTTTGTGAAAACGTAAACAATTTATAAAAATGGTATATCTTCATGGAAAAAAATCGTAGAATTGTTTGGGATAGTTTTTTTCAAAGTTAAGAAATAGTAATTTACGATTACATAGCAAACCTGAGGATTAACGAAAACAAGTCGTAGTCTTCTGAAACGTTTGATGTATCTGGGTCATGTATTTGGCACAGACGGGATACACTTAGACACGGGTAAGGCAGCGGCCCCCTTGGCGTCGCAGGTTTGTTCCCAATTTCGCATCAGTAGTGCGTGACCAATGTCGAAATTGCTCCGCAAAGCATATAGTGGAGGCAACAATCAGCGTTCTACGAGTTAAAAACACTCCTGACTGAAGCAACTGTCTTAGTGTGCCCGGATTTTTCCAGCTGAGTTCACGGTCCAGACAAATGCCAGCGATTCTGGACTAGGCGCGGTGTTGACGCAATAGCTGGTGGATGTCGAACGTGTCATTGCCTATGTAAGTCGTCGCCTTAATCTGTGACCGAGTAGGAGTGTTTGGCCATCGTGTGAGCCATCCCTAAGTGAAAATGTTACCCTGAAGGTTACCGATTCGATTTGGTAACCGACAATTTGACGCTCAAATGGCTAAATTTCAACCGAGAGTCCGATGGGGCATATTACTTGGTGGGCCCTAGATACCAGCAATACCAGTTTGATGTGCGTGATCGGCAAGGGAGTTCAAATAATTTGTTACATGGGTGGAGCACGTTCCTTTGCGAAATGCAACTACGTCCCATTTAATACGTGCTTTCAGGGATCAGGGAATCTTGGGTCAATTCAGTCTTTCGAAATTCTTCGAATTCGACAATGGTACCGAATTTACGAGTGTCCCGGCTTTTCTCCGCCTACCCGCTATGCTGTTCGACATAGTAACACCAGGATCGGTCACTTCTCCACAAACCCAATCGAAAACGGTTGAACGACTGAAGGAAGTGTTCTAGATCGTGCAGAACAACGCTTTGAAAGTCAGCGTTGGCCAGAGAGACCATAGCTGAATTCTCTTATATTGGTGAAACAACAACATTTATCGAAAGCTGCGGAAGGATTCACCGCCAAGCTCGCTCCGAAGTTTGGCGGACCTTTTAAGGTCATCAATTACTTGTCTCCGAATATACTTAGAACGTATTCAAAAGGACGGATTAAGACAACGTAAAACAGCAAACATCGCGCAGCTGAAAGAATTCCACCACGAAGACCACTGGAAAGACGAGAATCGAAAGCACACGAAAATCATCTAGAACCACCTCCAACACTTTTCATGGATTCATGGGACAGGGGAAATTAATGGGAGCCCATGGGAATAGCAGCACGTTAGACGGCGGATGCGCAGCAGTTAAACGGAAGCATCCGTTAAGTTTGAAGCAAAGGATAGTTGTCGCAGTAGATCTAATGAGATGAAAAGGCAATATCGCGGGCAGAAGCCAAAAGAGCGTAGTTGCTAGACAGAGAAAAGTGCCGGATGGAAGGTTTTGGAGTCTCGAACATTCTAAAAGGAGACACGGGGAGAACTATATAAGGCGTCTGCTGACGGCAGAGAGGGAAGTGCCCAAGAGTACTACAGACGGGAAAACGAGTGCGGAGCCCTTGAACAGGATACGGAACAGTTCACGTGGAAGAACTTGAATAGGATACGCAATTTCCTGGTGGAAGGATCTGGACTACAATCGGTAAAGGTAGCTGTGTGCAAGTAGAGCCTGTGTGTCGAACGTAAATTCGACGTTAGAGGTGATCATACATCCAGATCGTGGGAGTTGTGCAGAATAGGTGAGTCTACGAGTCAAGCGTTTGTTTAGGCGTGGCAAGGCGTAGTCTTTGCCAACGAAATCCTGCGATTATGGCGGACAAGCCGAATAGGAGGAGTACCCTGCGACTTGGCAAGTATTCCTCAGATAGGTTTATAAGTGAAATACCAAAGTGATCAATAAAGTGAACCGCGTCGCTGGTGCATAATAGGAAAAAGAATCCCAACAGTCTTATTACTGCAAGTCCAATATAAATTTGTTGGAATGATCCTCGATTACCCTGAGCATAGCCTGCATTGGTTTTCGGGTCGAAAAGGACTCGTTACAGCTACCCTTTGGCAACGCTAGAAATGTCACTAAAAAGATTTTTCAGCATCTAGCAACAAGCCAAAACCAATTACATTCTAGTTATGAATATTATCAGCTTCCACACAATTTTGGGGAGTTTGGTCAAAGTTTGAGGAATATATATATATATATATTTATTGCTGAGATCGGGAAATAACTCAGCTAAGAATGTTTGACGAAAAACATTAATTTATATAAATAATACCAGCATCAAGGCTATATAAAGCCGAAGTTAGCTTTCCTCCATTTTCCCCGTTTATTTTTGGCAAAAGTTTTGCGATTTTGTGAGCGAATTTGGTCGAAGAACCGGTTTCAAAGTGAAAACGGGTGTAAGGCTGTATAATCCGTTATATCAAATGATATACAGCCTATCTCCAAAATAATCAGCACCAGTAAACCTTGAGTTTGTACTTAAATTTTTACTACTCGCATTTTACTTTCAACTTTTTGAAAAGTTTTCCAACATTCGTTTTATCTAAAATCAAAATGGACGACCTTCCATCGACTTCAAAAGCAGCCAAAGTTGCCAAAGCAGCAGCAGCCGCGGGCGACGATTTTGCTCCCAAAGACGCCTCATCTTCATCAAAATCACTTTCCACTGCAGTATCAGGCGAAAGGGAAAAAATCATCGATATATTGCATGCCATTTTTGATACGGTCGATGCTGGTCTAAGTCGGGAAACTGCGGAAATTTGCCTAAAAATGATTGAATTAAGCATTAACCCCGATTCTTTATCTGAGATGATTAAGAATGTTCAAAAGAAGGATGAGCCGCTGCTAGAAAATATTCAAAAAGAGGAAATGACTGAATTAAGCACTAGCCCCGATTCTTTATCTGAGGTGATTAAGAATGTTCAAAAGAAGGATGAGCCGCTGCTAAAAAATATTCCAAAAGAGGGTCAGTCGATGCTAGAAAAATATTTTGAAAGCCTTGAAATGGCTGGTGTAGAAGAACCGGGACATAAGGATGATGTTGATGATTGAAGAAAGTGTTTTAAAAAAATGTATGGGTGATGCCATTAAAAATGTACCGTGATTAAAAGAACTCAGTGTGTTCGTTTTCAATTTAATGTAAGTTGCCCTTATGAGCTGAGTTGATATAGCTATGTCCGTCTGTCCGTGCGTCTGTTTCTATGCTATCTCCTCCGTCAGTTTTAAAGCTATCTTAACCAAACTTTGCACGAAGTATTTTTGGTACGAATACGCTGCACATTTGTCGGAACCGGCCGGATCGGATGACTTTAGCATATAGCTGCCATAGGAACCATCGGTCGAAAAAGTAGTAGTTAGTGAGAAAAAATTTTTTGTCTTCAACGCAATTGTCCCCAATCCTCGTATTTCTAAGTTTTCTATGCTTTTACATAATTTCACCAAGATTTATGAAAATCGGCAAACTATATAGTATAGCTGCCATACAAAAGATAAGGATATAGATACAAGTCTTAGTATGCAAAACTTTTTTGTTTTTAATGCTATCGCTCCCAAACTTGTTACTGATCACTATTATATGCTACCACACAATTTGGCCAAGTATGACCCAAATCGGATGACTATAAACTATAGCTGCCATAGGAACGATCGGTCGAAAAACTAGTTTAAGTGAGAAAAACTTTTTTGTTTTCAATGTAAACGCCCCGAAACCTCGTATTTATAAGTTTTCTAAGCTTTCACATAATTCCACTAAGTACGATGAAAATCGGTCAACTATATAGTATAGCTGCCATACAAAATATAGTTCTGAGAACAAGTCTTAGTAGGAAAAACTTGTTTGTTTTCCATGCTATCGCTCCCAAACTTGTTACTGATCAATATTATATGCTACCACACAATTCTGATAAGTTTGATCCAAATCGGATGACTATAGCATATAGCTGCCATAGGAACGATCGGTCGAAAAAGTAGTTCTAGTGAGAAAAACTTTTTTGTTTGTAATGGTAGCGTCTTTTTACTTTCCAATTATGAATATTATCAGTTTCCACACAATTTTGGGAAGTTTGTTAAAAATCGGATGGATATAGCGTATAGCTGCCATATAACAAACTGGCAAATGGTCAGAGTAATGGCGCCATCTATAGCTGAGTTTGGGAAATAACCCAGCTTGGTGTTTTTATAGAAAGATATATTTTTATCAAGTACTTTTTCTTAGCTTAAAAATAAACTTTTCCAAACAATTCTGCGATTTTTTTAAATAAAGTAAAGCCACTTTGAAAACATTGAAGTTTGAGTGGAAGAAATATGAAATTAGGTTAAGGGTGCTCAAAAGTATGCAATGGATTCTGTGCAACAAGAAATGTTGGTGTTTTTGTAGGAAAATATACTTATATATATATATATCAAACACTTTTTCTTATAATAATAAAGTCAAGCCATTTTGAATACACCAAAGTGTATGGATGAATGGCAGAAATATGAAGTTCAGTTTAGGTGCACATAAGTATGCAATGAATTCTGTGCAAAAAGAAAATGTCCGCTCAGTGTGAATCACACTGAAGTCTTTGTTTGTTTACAAAACTGTAAGGCACACACACACACACCCTCGCAATCACCCACGCAACCACTCTCTGACTCACACCAAACAGCACACGTTCACTTGTATGCTCAGGCTCAGTTGCTGACTTTGTTTCGTTCGTGTGTTTTTTTTTTGTTTTTTTTTTGCATTTGCTAACTAAACACAGTCAGGTGGGTGAGCGCGTGTGTGTGTGTGTGTATGTGTTATCTTGTCCGGGGAACACACCAAAGTTGCGCCCTGTGTCAGTGTTACGTTTCTTGAAACTGTTCACACTAAAAAATATTTTTACGTTTATTTCGTTCACAGCTGCCTGCTAATGCAGTGCCAAGTGTGAGTGAGATGGCTACATTTCTATGTAGGTGTGTAACTCGACTCTTTTATCTGTCTGCAGTTTTACTGCTGCTGCAGTTTTGCCCTGGCTTTCGTTTTGCATTGCCTCTTCAAAAAATCGTTTCAGCCTGCGCGTATGCTACACTTTTTTCTTAGTTTCTCACTCTATGTGAGGGCGAGTGTGTGTGTGTGTGCGTGTGTGTGTGTGTGTGTGCTGGAACGAACAGTTATTCGCATTAAATGGATTGTAACGGACACTCGAAATCAAAATGAATATGGGAAAAATAAACAGTAGCACGTGGGTAAATTATTTTTTATTTCAAATGAAAAACCACATACTCACACACACACACACACATAGAAAGAAATTGCAATCAACTTGCCACATTTTAAGAACGCTGAACATTTCAATCGATTTCCTTTAGGGGACAGGTATTTATAAGTATATTTTTTAAATTGGATGTGCACTGTGGTGGTATGCAAATGACTGGGACTCAGGTTTATTTCCGTCGGCGGACAAAACTTTTACCCCAACAAGTCGTTCTTTTTTATAACCCAGATAACAGCACATAATTCAAGTCAGCTAATCTGTTGAATGGGGTGCGCGCGGAAGCCACTTGAAGTTGTAACTCATTGAACAAAATGTACTTTTTCTTGATTTTATCACTGGAAGTACTTGACATTGTTTGTTGTTTGTGCAGCAAATGCCACGCTTATCCCAAAAATAAAATTGACGTTATGAGGGCTGTTTGCCAAGCCAGAGAGAGAGAGAGAGTGTGTGTGCTGTTTTAGCCATCATTAAACACAATTTGGCCATTTTTAGTATAATATTTGGAGTGTTTCGACTGTTCTTAAGCTTCGATTTCTTTTATTTTAATTCAACAAAGCGAAAACTTTGCTTGATTGTAACTATGAATAACTATTGATGGTAATCAGCTTGTTATGCTGATTTCATTGAATTGTAAGTATTGTGAGTAATCATCCCAAAAATCCCAACAATTCTCCCTTCAAGGCACCCAACCATGCGCACAGAGGCACCAATGAAGGCACTTACTTATCAAGTAGTGTTGGGTAAAGGTTGTTAATTTCACTGAACATGTCTCACTCACTCAAATTGCTCACTTGTTCTTGTTCACCTGTCCCAGGTCTATGCCGGAAGGTTGAGTGAGCGCACGAATTTTTTTGTTTTTTTTGTTTTGCCGTCGGGATTTTAAAGGTGCTGTTTTTGTTGTTTCTGCATGTCATTTTTGTTCTACACACATTCCTAATTTGTGTGAATGTGCCTCGCTTACTCTCGCGCTCACTCTCCCGCTCTCTCTCGCGCTAAAAGCAAAAGCGCTTAGTTCAAAATGTTAGCTGAAGGCCATTCCTGTAATAGTTGTATCATAGTACAGCCCACAGAACAACACACAGAGCAAGACAGACAGAACAACTGACGTTCAGACAACACACCTGGAGCGAAGGCGACAACCGCAGTAACAAGAATGCTGGCAAATACCCGGGGGCCAAAACAACGAAGCAGGCAGCTCATAGCGAGTGTGGTCTCCTCCATTGAGCGACGGTCTGGGCGTCCGCTATGAACATACCATCATACAGCCGTCAAAGCAAGTCGGTATATAGACGCTCTGCGCCCTTAGAATCGCCAGCTGTTTCGGAGGAGGCTGCTCTAATCGTTGCTGGAACAGTCCCCATAGACCTACTAGCAGCGGAAAGACGAAGTGGACGCACAGGAAGCAGGACACAGCGTGATTCCACAGTTTCGCAATGGCAGAGCTGATGGAATCGCGGAATGAGCGGTAGATGGACGTACCCCGGCTGATACCGAACTTGAAGCCATGGCTGAATAGAAAACATGGACAAGTAGACTTTTACCTGTCCCAAATGTTGACGGGCCACGGATGCTTCAAGGCGTACTTGCACCGGTTCAAGCACGGGGAGGATCCCTATTGCGATCACTGTGGTGGCGAAAGCAGTGAAGACGTGGACCATGCCTTTTTTGTGTGTCCACTATATGCGAACGAGCGCACAAGAGCCTCACACGCGCTAAATATGCAGCTGACGGCCGGAAACATCATACAATGTATGTTGTCCAGCCAAAGTAGGTGGCAGACAGTAGCCAACATGGCCGCAGAGAGAAGACTCGGCGTGCAGCCATCACGGGTTGAGCGCGGAATCTTTCTTCCTTTTCAATTTCTTTTGCTTACCCTCCTTTTGTTAATAGTAAATGTAAAATTGGCTCAAACAGCACCTCCAGGAGGGCCAGAGCCAAGCTTCTCTCAATCTCTAGGCGTGTGTGCTTATAATTTTTCGCACAAGAGAAAGGGACCTACAGTTTAACGCCGAATCCGAACGGCAATAGTTCGAGAATTTTTGCTTTTTAATGGCTAGTTAGCTGGCGCCAGTAGCTGGGTGAAGGTGACCGGGTGTGTGAAAGTTTTTTTTTTCTAAAGAACGAAAAAACTTTTTCTATTAGATGGTCCGAGGCAGGAACGAACCCACAACCTCCCGCACCAACAGCCACACATACAACTGGTACGCCACACGCGGCATGTTCACACATGTCCGCATATGTTCACTTATTCTGTTTCATGAACAACCCATCAACGAGAAATGGCATTTGGAAGGTGAAAAGCTTCAAATTGTTAAGGCCTATAAATATCTGGGAATATGGATTCAAAATGACGCACAATTTAAGTACCACTTGAAAGATAAGCTGAAGGACGCGAAAACAGCAATTAACTGCACCTGGAAATGCCTTCTCAGCAAACGAGACGTATCCAAAAGCATCAAGTTTAAGCTATTTTGTGTATTCGATCAAGTGCTACGGAGCCGACTCCATAAGAGGAAGTTGAAAATCTGTTGAGGTATTTTATATAGAAACTTTTTCACCTGCCTCAATACACCCCAAATAGAATGTTGTGCTTAGAGACGGGACTATCGCCGTTGCAACTATTTATTCAGACTGACAAAGATTTTAGCAATACTTATTTGCAACGAAATAAAGAAGTGCCTTCAAGAGTGGGAAAACTTAGCAGCTACCCATGATGAATTACTGAATCTCGAGGACTGTTCGTCAAGGAGACTCTGGTCGAGAAAAATCTTAATGAAAATAATCGTATAGGGCGCGCTTTATCCAAGAATCACTTAGAAGCGCAGAAAGAACAATTTATTAAGTACTTAACTACGATATTCGAGAGAGAAACTATTTTAACGAGATCCGTTTAATCTTCATGGCCCGAAGCGAGCTTCTGGGACTAAACTTCATGCCGAATATAACGCGAACTGATACAAACTGCACTCTATTCAATTGGCAGGAAAAAGAAACCGTTATTCACTACATCGGAAAATGCTCAATACTACGGAAACATAGAATAATGCTGCTAGGCATTATCGATACTTGATGTCTAGTACTCGATACTCACTACTCGATGCACGCACACACACACATATATATAAAACACCTGCTTATATGTGAAATGGCAAAAGACATAGGTGTACCACAAAAAAAAATTTGTTTTAAGTTCAATCATTATACCCTGCTCCCATCAAAAATGGGAAAAGGGGATCATAAAGTTGTGCACATGTATGCAACAGCCAGAAGGAAGCTTCTCCATATAATGCATATGTATTCTTGATCAGCATCAACAGCCGAGTCGATGTAGCCATGTCCGTCTGTCTGACTATAAGAGATAGAGCCACCAATTTTTGCATGTATGTGGGTGTATACCGTACCCAGATCAAGTTTGTTTCAGATTTGGAAAATTCTTCATCCTCCTCCTTTTATCCGCGTAAAACTGTCAGAGCCTCAATTTTTAAGTTTGAATTCTGAAAACCACAATAAGATCCGAGCAAAAATAATTTATTATATAATATATTTTGCAGTCGGGCACTCTCTCTCTCTCTCTCAGCAGCACATTTACTTGTTTTATTCTTAGTTTAAGCCTTATAGGATATTCTACTACTCAACTCGCTTCGAACTTATATCCCGAGGGAAAAAACCAAGAACATTGTAAGCAAGATGAGCACAAACGTTACCAAAAGCAGTGCATGAACGGTTTTTCTCATTTGTTCTCACTTCAAGAACAATTTTTTGATATCGAAAAAACTCAAGTCGAGTTCATATTGTTTCTCCCAGGGATTTTGTTATGAAAAAAAGTACTAAAGCCACAGAATATCTTAAAGCCTTATAGCAATGCCATTCAGCAGAGACTCATAGGCAATCGCACATCGCAAATCGTAAATAAGTAAAACAGTAAGTGAATGTGCCCATTTTTCCGTTTTCAAGAACATTTTATAATCGACTTGGAAAAAAATTTGTTTGATTTTGCATCAGTTGTGGAGCGGATTCCTCACATTTTGAGGGCCGAAGGAATTGGCTGACCGGACATACCTCATTGAATTGGTAAAGAGGATAGATAATATGCTGCTGCTTTTAAACTCACATATGTAATTCCATAGGATCAGATACCCTGTTTATACACAAAATAAATATCATGATAAATGCCCTCTAAACTATGCAATGAAAATTAATTATAAAAATTGAGAAAATTTGTATTTTATTTTTTGAATAAATATACTATATTTTGAATTCCTATAACAGCTCCTACAATCTAAGTGAATGTACAGTGCGGAATATATATGACGCTGCGATATCTGACTATCTATTATCCAGTTCAAATATATAAATGTTTAAGATATAAAGTATAGCATACTTTGAAGTGCATTTATCATGATATTTTGTGTGTGTGTATAAACATGGTAAAAGAGACATCGGCTGTACAACAAACTGAAGCGACCGGTTTGGCTTGACTCGACTCTCCTCCCCACGCTCCACTTGTTTCATTTAAGTCTTTCAGAAAAACACAGAAACATTTTTGTCGGGCTTGACTGGGAATTGAACCCGTTACCCCTTCTGTACTTAACGAACAACGTATAGAATGACGCGCTAGCACATTCAGCCATTGCACACTTTCGCAGATTCACATCTAGAGGGCTACTTCTACAAGATAAGAGAGAGATCTGTGCAGAAAACCGGTTTTGGTGTTGTACAAAGCAAAAATTATGCGATTGAGAACAACACAAGGCAACAAAATTATACCTTTTTCCAGTATATTGAAGGGTTGGTGGTGATTCTAGATGATTTTCGTATGCTGAACACGAATCTGTTTTCAGAAATGGTCCATCACGTCGAGATTTTTAGTAATTGGAGCTTAAAGTTGAAAAAGAGCCTGTTTTGACTTTTTTCAGACGCGTTTTGTGGGTAACCTATACTTCTGTTTTGGCTTTCTTTGATATTATCAGAAAGAACTACTCCTTAACTTTGAAATAAGCTATCCCAAACATTTCTACGATTTTTTTCAATGAAGATATACCATTTTTAGTAGTTGTATCCGTTTTCACAAAAAATCGATTATATTGTTGCTGCACCAAAGTATGCAATAGGTGTTGTTGATAATTTTCATTGAAATTCTATAAAAATTACTAGCCTTTTGGACTGTTTTTCTAAGGCATAGTTTTCGGCTGTAGGCAATTTGAGAATGTTATTATATATTATGTATTCAAAATGGAATACCTTTGCTAAAAATAATCGTACATTTCTTTGAAATAGTTTATTTTAAAGTTAAGAAATATAAACTTCCGATTATATAAAAAAAAAGTCAAAACAAAAGTATAAGTTGCCCACAAAACGCATCAGAAAAGAGTCAAAACAGGCTCTTTTTGCAACTTCAAGCTCAAATTGCTAAAAATCTCGATGTGATGGAACATTTCTGAAAACCAAAAAACAAAAATCATCTAGAATCACCACCAACCCGTCAATATACTGGCCCTTGTTGCTTAGTGCAACTTTACTCAATCCAGGAACATTTGTTGTCAAGAATTTTGACCACATCTTTTTCTTATTTTAAGTTGAAGGCAACTTATTTTCTGACCAAGTTTTTTCCCTCTGTGTACTGGTGGCCGGATTCATTCGTGTTTTTCACACAAACACGAGCCGAACCTACGATTGTGTAAATTGGTGAGCACTGAAAAGCAACTAAATCGGCTGTAGTCTCCCTTGTTCACTAACACAAGCACATTTTACTGTCCTATTGGCTGGCCCTGTTGTATATGTTCTTACATCAATCCCTTATTAGGATCACATGTTCATCTATTAAGAAGCACCGAAGAACCGAAAAATATAAGTACTCAGATCAATTTTATGTTGATATAACCTTTAATAAAATGAACTTTCTAAAAATATAAATTTTTTCATTTCATTTGGCAAAAAAATAATATCATTCTGATCCAATATATCATTTGCAAAATTGATATTGAATAATTTCAGAATAATATTAAAAATGTAATAATGATATGTTAAAAAATATCGATTTGAAATTTTTAATATATCAATTTGATATATTTTCATATCGGAGTAAAATTGATATGAAAAAATATCAATTTTTTCGGTGTAGCATTTAAGGCATGTGGCAACAATCGTGAGCAATAATGCAGTGCGTTGATATGCCATTCCATTCGTGTTCAGCGCAAGGTCATGGGTTCGATACCCAGACCAGACAAAATGTATAAATTTCCAATAGTAAATGCAAAACGAAAGGAAAGGCAAGGAACGGATCGTTCATTAAACTCGTGCATGCTTGATATGATTCAGCTTTGGGATAAAAAAAAGCTCGAATTTTTGTGTTTAATTCAATCTTTATGAAACTACCGCAGGATTAGAAAAAACACTAAATCAAATCATTTAAGCATGTTCTCATTTCCGAGTGGTTTTAAAAAAGTGAAACGATTGGAATTCCGAATCGTTTTCATTTTGATATTCCCTTTTCCAAGTGAAAGAGAAATCTATTTTCTTTTCGAATGAATGTTAGAATCGTTTTCGATATCTATGGATACTTCAAAAACTTCAAAATATATGACTTATAAAAATATAATTATTTGATAGACGAATTGTATAATAATGTATTGTCCATCACTTTTCATTCCACTGACTCAAAGGCAAGACTTTAGAAACCGAATAATTTGATTGTTTTTCGGAAACGGGAACAGAACATTCCGATTCCGCAAGATCTGATTGATGTCGGAAATGGGAACAGATCTGAATATATATTTTTTCTCGGCTCAAAAATATGACTCAAAATGACTCAATCTAAGTCGATGAAGCAAAGTTCCTGAAGTTTTCATAGTAGGCTTAAAAGTCAAGAGAATTCTACTAGATTTGTTGAACTAAATTAGTCGAATCACACTTGGTGTGAAAACTTCATAAAGTTTGCTTCGTCGTATACATCGTCTAAGAAACAATATTGAATAGCGAACGTTTTGGTCTTAACGGTTGATTTTAAGTTTAAGAATGTGGCGTACTTAATTGCAATTCCTTTACTTAAATGTAAGCCTAGAACAGGTGGACGAATAACTTGCTTATAACATTGACAATTTGAAGATTCCAAAAGATGTGGCTCAAAGCCAAACCAGAAACTAGTGTCTAAACCTAGCTCTTTGTTATTTGATACCTCAAATAGCCGTCAGTCTAAATATTTTTGTTGAGTATTGTTATTATATTTTTTCCAAATTCTTTTTTTACTTAAATTTTACCATTTTCCTGGCTATTCATTTCATTAAATTGTGTGTTTATATTTTCCTTTACTTTTTCCACTTTGTTATCGTTTTGTGTTTGTGTTTTTTTTCCCGTCGTTTCTGGGGCCAATTATCAAATAATTGAAGCAAATTAAAATGCACTTTGTAAACGTGTTGTCACTTTAAAAGAGCCCAGCAGAAATCCTGAAATAAACTGAGAACACGAAAGGTATTTGGGGACTTTAGTTGCATTTATGATTATGGGGGGGACGAGTGAGTGGAAGATGATTGCGTCCATTGACGGAGAGAGAGAGTGAGAGAGAGAGGGAGAGAAAGCGTGAGGTGAGCGTGGGAGACGAGTCAACTTATTTTTGTTTACATAATCCTTCCACGTTGTCTCGCTGTCTGTCTGTGTGTGCTTGTCTCCCCAGCCTCAGCCTCCAGCTCATCCCTCAGCTTACCAGCTACGGGTGCTGCTGCTGGTGCTGGACCGCAAAACGTAAATTTGGGTCAAGTTTTGTAAGCATAACGTATTGCCAGACCCCCCCACACTCACTCGCACACACACGCACACAAACACACACAAGCACACAGCAGCAGAAGAAACCCTTCTTCAATATTTAACTCTGCCAGCACACAAAAGTATGCTATACAAAATGCTTGTTGTTTGTCACTTTTACTTTTGTTTTGTTTCTTTGTTGTTTTTTCTTACTTAAAAAAAATTCTTTAAAAAATTCCAAAAAAAAATTTCTAATTTTTTTCAAAATTATTATTATTAATGACTTTTGTTTTTGTTGTGTTCCTTTGCCTATTTCTGTTTAATTTTTGCTTATGACTTTTACACACACGCGTTGTGGGCGTTGCGTTTGTTTGGCGGTCAAATCAACGACTGGCGTCTGGCAACCCAAAATACGAATCTCCGACTGGCACTATCAACACAATTTGGTGAACTTCTTGCCTGCCTGGCGGTGAGTTTCTCTGGAACGTGCGCTTATATAACACACACAAATGTGCAGAGCTTTCCACCACACACACAGGCAAAGGCTGTGCTCTGCTGGTATGTGTGTTAGATCTGGCTTGGTATTGGTGTTAAAGGCCACAAGAAGAAAAAAGAAATAGCCCCAGCTCGCCTGCCAAACAATTTTATCAGTAGAAAATTAATCGTAAATTTCATTGAATGAAATCAAAAAAAAAAAAAAAAAACAAAAAAATATATAGAAAAACACATACACACACACTCACATCAAAATAATAAAAACATTTTGCCATTGCGTGTCTTTCAATGACGTAACCCCGCATATAAAACACTCAGAACTGAAAACCACAAAAACCACTAGGTGGGTGGCCCACAGAAGGAGAAAGAGAGAAAGAGAGAGAGAGGAGTTCAATTGAGTTTTGCCTGGAGAACAAAAAAAAATAAATTTACATTTTTTGGCCATTCTTGTTGTTGTTGTTGTTGCTACGCTTGTTAATTGCCCAGTGGCCGCATTAGCTTTTTATAACCCAAAACCCTGAGGGGACAGGCAATATGAGGTGTTAATTTAAAATAGAGAGAAAAGAAAACAAAACAAAATGACAGCAAATAAAACAATTTTCAGATTTTTTATGAGTTTTCAAAACATTTGCAAACAGCTTCAAAGTGAGGCAAATTGGAAATTCTTGAACCATATTTCAAATTCTTGATTAATCCAGTCAAAAGTTTCTATTAATCTTCACTGTGCAAAAACTCAAATGATCCTTATAGGCTAATTACACTGAGCACATCTAACATCCCACCTCATGAGTCATAAACATTTGCCGTGGCAAAATTTGTCAACTTTATTGGGCTTTTAGACTTTAACCTACTTATTATTTTGACAAAACAAAAATTTACAAATGTTGGCATAGCAAATAGTTATTTAAGCAATTTAACTGATGATGTAGATTGTTAGATGTTAGATGTGCTCAGTGTGAAATGCCTATTACCTCGACTATTGCTGTGCTTCCAGATTGTACCCAGCTATAATTCGACCTCCTGAATGGTTTACACTCCCAAGGCAGTGGTCGTGGTCATTTCATGCAACTAAAATGAAACAAAGCGCTATCAAATCTTGAACGCTTTTGTATATTAAACTATACCCAAAAAAAAATTGTATCAATCTGACATGTTCCGGTTTTCACTAAAATGAATTCGAATTTTTTACATGTGCTCTTTTCTTTTAAACAATCAAGAAAATCCATATCAAACAATTAGTTACCACTTACTCTTTACTGGACGGATAGAAATTAAAACATTTAAATCTGATAAACCCAATCAATTTTATACATCGAATGCAACAATTTTTGTCGAAAGTGAAAACCGGAACAGGCCTGAATATCAATTTGATACTGAAACTAGTACCATGTTTTACTTTTTATACTCTGTACCGAAGGTACATAGAGTATATTAAGTTTGTGCAAAAGTATGTAACAGGGAGAAGGAATCGTTTCCGACCCTATAAAGTATATATATTCTTGATCAGCATCAACAGCCGAGTCGATATAGCCATGTCCGTCTGTCCGTCTGTCCGTCCGTCTGTCCGTCCGTCCGTCCGTCCGTCCGTATGAACGAAGAGATCTCAGAGATGGTAAGAGATAGAGGTTTGACATGTATGGGACATATATTTCTTATACTTGCAGACAGATCAAGTTTATTTTCAATTTTTGCCACGCCCCCTCCCGCCCCCGCAATTTGGAAAAAACTTCATATCTCCTACAGTTTTAGATCGTTCATTCCTTCTAGAGATACCTTGTAAACAAAATTATTTATCGATTTGCTGAAGGAATGATAAAGATCGGATGAACGATACTCAAGTTATGAGCAAAAAACGGCCAGTTAACACCACCCACCCCCCCACCAACAACCACAGCAACATACCCTAACCGTTCAACACAGGCAATCTTAGTGCGAGAGAGAAAGAGAGAGAGAAACTTAGAGAGCGCACCGCGTTGTGCGCGGGGTGTTAACTGGCCGTTTGACTCCTGAGCAAATGCGAGTGTAAGGGTACAGAGTATGTTATAGTCGGGCTTGACCGACTTTCTTTCTTGTTTTTAATCAATATAGGCCTAGAGAGTATCAAATTTATATTTTGGGTATTAATTTGAAACGTAAAACCTTAATGGGTTCCAGCAGAAGCACATCCTTACAGTGACTTCTAAGCATGCAGAGCGACAGAACAATGTTTTCCATAGTCCGGTGGCCACACCTGACGAATTCGTTTTATTCGTGTAAAAAAAATACATTTTGTAAGAGTTCCAAATAGAAGTAAAAAGTCTTTCAAATTTTATGTTTTATTTTTAATGGCAAAGAACAAACTTGAAAAAAAAAAACAGTATTAAATTGATACAGTCTTGTATTAAAATGATACTAAAAGTTTGAAATATCAAAATGATCAGATAAGACCTAGTATCAAATTGATAGCAAACAAAATAATACAATACAGTGTCATCCTGATACCAGTTAGTATCAATTTGAAATTCTTGAAATATCATTTTAATACTTTCGAAAATATCAACTTGATACTGGAATATTAAAGAGAACTTGATAGTTTTAAATTGATGACTAAATAGTGTTTTATTTTTTTTTGAGTGTAGAATCTGAACACATTTTTTTATTGAAGACTTTTGTTTCCATTACATCACTAACAGTTCGGGAGATAAACGGCAAAGAACCCAGCCGTACCGAACCACTAATTTGTGCTCGTACACCGAACCGCGAACCAAACCAATGCACATTGGTCGCTCCCATAGGCCAAAAATAAAAAAAACAAAGTCAAAATGTTGACTTTAAATGTACTAATTCTTATTTATAATTGGTCTAGCCATTTGAATTTATTCATCTTTTTGATTTGCTCTATCTGTCTTCTTCAAGAATAGCATCGAAAGAGAGAGCATGATATTCATTGGGTATTGCAGCGTAAGCAACGTGCAAGCGAAGCTCTCCTTAAAAAATTTGTTAAACTTATTTAAAACAAGTGTTTGTGCAATGGAAGTGATTAATATTTTAAATAAAGGTATTAACTTTCTTTTTACAACAAAAAGTATATGTAGTATATGTTGCGTTTTGTGTAAATCATTATTGTATTTAGTACATAATTGTGAACGTTCCTAGTTTGTCTTTTCTGTGTGTTGGTTAGAGTTTTAGTTGTGAAGGGATTATTGGGGATGAACAAATCTTTTTGTATAATATTCTTAAGCATTTTAAGAATATAAGAAAGTTTAATTCAAGTGCCGTAAGGTGCCGTGCGGCTTGCAATATACGAAAAGGTAACCTAACCTCAATTTTAAAAAAGCACCTGCTTCTGCTGTGTGTTGTTGTTATCTTCGGGCTACAAGATAAATCCAGTAAAATTTGGTGACTATGCTCTTCAAACCGCAAAGCAGCTGATTGACAAGTACCCCTGGTTTTATCTCCCCCCATCGGTTCATAAAGTTTTACTTCATGCTCCTGACAGTATAAAACATTCTTTGCTTTCGATTGGAGAGCTTTCAGAAGAAGCCGCTGAAGCAAGAATTAAGGACATTAAAAAATTCCGACTGCAACATACATTCAAAATTTCAAGGATCTCTTCAAATACAGACTTATTTAACAGACTGCTTTTAAGTTCTGATCCATTTATTAGTGGACAAAGAACACTTAAGTATAAGGAAAAGTCAACTCTACTAGAGTCAACTCTTTCGTTACTTGATGAAACCATTTAAATATTATATAATTTTTTATTATTGTTCGTTTTGTTTGTTATAACTTTTTTGGGAAGGTGGGCGTGGGGGGTGGAGTGAGTAATCACTCCCACACTTTTATATTACAGGTCCAAGTTTGTAAATAACTTACAATAAAAAGTTCAGCCTGTTATGATTACAAGAAATGAATTTATGACTATGAAAAAATCGTCCCTATGGAAGCTATAGGATATAGTGGTACGATCTGGCCAATTTTTGTAACATATATTTATAATATTTTTATAAATTTTTGGTAAAAGTCAATGTTACAACTGGCTAGCTCAAGGTCTATTTTTGGTTGATTATAAGCCTTTTTATAACCAACACAAACCAACAGATATTAATTAACAACATTTTGGAATAGCAATTGGGTATGTCCGTACAACGATCGCTGTTTCGAGAATAACCAAATTCTCTCATCAGCGGACTTGTTTTGCTGTTCACACTTCAACCAAGCATCCAGTTAGTATTTATACTCTGAAAAGGGGCGAATAAAGACATAGGAATTACACTATTATAAATTCGCAGCCCGAATTTCATAGCGATAGCACATCTAGAAGTATTTATGGCCGCGGCTCCATACAAGCCCGACCACTGTGCAATGTTCTTACGAAAATACGACACCGAACCGAAAACCGTAAGTTTAAGTGGGATGTTTAAGTGGGATACTTAAGTGAAATATAACATATAATAAATATAATAGTTATAACTAGACATCGGATTTTGCATATTTGCATATTTTGAACCGCATGTTCGATTTCAGTTCTGATTGCACACATCTTAATTTTATTGATCTATGATCGAAGTCCGCTAAAAATAATTTTGCATAAATTGCATATTTGCATAAAAAAATAAACAAAATATGCAAAAAACCTTTGAAAAACCTTATGAAATTACATGTTTCAGTGATAACAATTTTCTGATTTTGTTGCAAATCTGTTTGAACTTGTAAATCAACGTCAGCAATTCAAATTGTAATCAATTTAAATGCCGAATTTGAGTGATAAAAACACATTTTAATTCAAAAATGGCTAAGAGATTTGCCATCAAACTGTTGTGGAATACATATTTACATACCAGGCATCCGGAGTGCGTTGCTGCGCCCCCTTTAGAATTTTAAACACAATACGAAGCAGTGAAGCTTAATATACTATTGTCATCTATCAAATCTTCATGATAGTCTAAACATGTTAAATTTTTTTTCTAATATCACGATTTTTTGGTTCGTATGATCTTCACCTCCTATTTACCCGTCGATATACCCGTCTTCGTGTCAATCTAAACTAACATAAGAATTTCGCAAATGTTAAAATTTCTTTAAGCCGATTGACCGACACCTCCTATTTACCCGTCTTTAATTGCCAACTATTAAATCTTCATGATAATCTGAACTAATCATAAAATTTTGTATATATGGGCATTTCCACCAAAAGGTCCACCAAGACCAAAAAATTAAAAGTGCTTAAAAAGACTCTGTCTTATCAAATTTTCAAGGTGAAACAATTAAATTGAACTAATGTAAGCCAATCTTACATATAATCAAAACCCACTTCGAATTTTCGGTTTCATGGCTGCGCTAGCGCGAATTTTCTAGTTTGGACATAAATATGCCACATTTTTTTGATAAAAGTGCCTATAGATTGCACTTACTTTTGCTATCTAAAATCTTTCTGAGAGTACAAAGGGTTATCAAAGAGTGCATAAGAAACCATGAGAAACTATGTGATTGCGATTAATCGTAAGTTTTTGCTGCGCATTATACAGAAACCACATAAATAAAATGACGGAAAAAAGTGTCGCGTTCGCAATGTCACGAATCCAATTTTATTTTGAAACAAAAAAAATAAAGAACATTTTTCGATCAAATAAATTCTAATACACAGATAAATTATTCAACAAAATTTTAAACTTTAGTCGCACTAAATAGTTTTGGCATATCTCACTGAGTTTTGCTTTTATATTGATAGCCAAAAACACCACTTCCCTTTTTTGTCGCGTGCAAATCGCTTTTTGATTGGCTTTATCTTGGAACCAGCACTAGGTGTGCTTTACTTTTTTTCCACTAAATAAAGTGCTTCGAAAGTGCTATAAGTTAAAGTAACAAAAGAAAATAAAATTATTTTAATTTGACTTCTATTCCACTTTAAATGCGTACGACTGTCGCGTTCGACATCATGGAAATACCCATATGCGGATTTTTGGTCCGCTTGATCTTGACCCGTCAATTTACCTGTCTACATTTTAACCATTTACGCGTCCACAATTGCCATCTATCACATCTTAATGATTCCCAAAAAACTCATAAAATTTTGCAAATTTCGCGAAAAATCAAAACTCAAATAATAATTTTAAAAAATTCACGATTTTTTTAACTTCCTATATTTACCCGTCTACAATTGCCATATATTAAGTCTTCATATAATCTTTGGTCATATGAAAAATTGGCAAATTTTTACCTGTTCAATCCAGATTATTTTTTAAACATTTTTTATACAATTACATATTTTGCATATTTATTGCATATTTTGCATATTTTTTTGCATATTTGTTTGCATATTTTGCATATGCAAAATACGTAAAATTTGCATATATTGAATATGGGAATTTCCACCAAAACGTCCAACAAGACCAAAAAATTAAAAGTGCTTAAAAACACTCTGTTTATTAAATTTTCAAGGGGAAACAATTAAATTGAACTAATGTAAGCCAATCTTACATTTAATCATAACCCTCTTCGAAATATTCGGTTTCACGGCTGCGCTTGCTCGAATTTTCTAATTTGGACATAAATTTTGAACATTTTTTTGATAAAAGTGCCTATAGATTGCACTTACTTTTGCTATCTGAAATCTTTCTGAGGGTACAAAGGGTTATGAAAGAGTGCATAAGAAACCATGAGAAACTATGTGATTGCAATTAATCGCAAGTTTTTGGTTCGCATTATACCGAAACCACATAAATAAAATGATGGAAAAAAGTGTCGCGTTCGCAATGTAACGTATCGAATCATATTTTATTTTGAAATAAAAAAAATAAGGAACATTTTTCGATCATATAAATTCTAATTTACAGTTAAATTATTCAACAACATTTTAAAATTAGTCGGACTAAATGGTTTTTGAAGATCTTGCTGAGTTTTGCTTTTATACTGATGGCCTTTTTGACCACTTCCATTTTTTGTCGCGTGCGAATCTCTGTTTGATTGGCTTTATCTTGGAGCCAGCGCTAGGAGTGCTCTAATTTTTTCTCACTAAATAAAGTGCTTTGAAAGAGCTATAAGTTAAAGTAATAAAAGAAAACAAAAATTATTTTAATTTGACTTCTAGTCCACTTTAAATGCGTACGACTGTCGCGTTCGACACCATGGAAATACCCATATGCAGTTTCCAATGGAAAGTGGTTTATTAAATTAGCATAATTCCAAATTTTCACCTCAATCAACCTTCATTTAAAAAAGTGCATAAAATCCGAGGTCTAGTTATAACACAGTGATACAACGAAAATATACTTTCGAAATGACCTTGCGTACGCTGTAGAGCAGTTCGAGTAAAGCATTTCCTCATACTTGGATTTTGCCCAACGCCCCCACAATCTGAAGTTATGGCCCGTGACCGCTTTTTGTTTTTTTACCTCATTTAAATTGATAAACCTCGCGCATGGACTGTCTGATTGTTTATAACCTTGTCAATTCCGATAGCGACTAGAGGAATCTTATTATTAAAATTAATGGTTAGAGTGAATGAATCCGATGTGTCGCTTAGAACAATCAAGGAAATGAAAATTATTTTATGATGTTTTTGTACTTATGAGGCCGAAATAAAAAAATAATTGTCCCAGAGGGTAGGTCGGACATGCACCGTTCGTTAGTTAGGGGCACTTAAAAATTAGAAATGGATTATGAAAGTATTTATCATTTCTAAATCGTTTAGATAAAATTTATGGAAGAAAAATTATTCAGTTTTAACGTAGAAGTTAAAGGGAAATCGGTGGAAACGGCGCTACACTCCCTAGTAGCCACCATCGAGAAGGCACTGTACCATCAGGAATTAGCCCTGGGAGCATTCCTAGATATATCTGGTGCATTTAACAACGTCACCACAGAAGCGATAATGCGAAGCCTAAGGGCACTAGCAATACACAAGGCATTGTACTCCTGGATATACAACCTGCTGAGCTGCAGAAGAGTACAAGCCGAGTGGGGTACCACAATCATGACGAAAGAGGCACATGGAGGAACGCCTCAGGGCGGAGTCCTGTCGCCCCTTCTATGGAACCTTGTGGTCAACGAACTATTACGAAAATTCCGCAGGAAAGCACCCAAGATAACCGCATATGCTGACGACATAAGCATAATTATCATAGGGAAATGTCCATCGACTCTTAGCTCAATCCTGGACTCTACTCTCAAAGAGATACTAAAGTGGGCCACAGAAGCCGGACTCAGTATCAATGCGGAGAAGACGGACCTGATTCTCTTCACCAAGAGATACAAGGTACCGCAATGGACTCCACCTACGATAAATGGAATACAGCTAACGCCAAAGAACAACGTAAAACACCTTGGAGTAGTAATCGACAGTAAACTGTCATGGAGACTCAATGTGGAGGAAAGGGTGAAAAAGGCAACCAATGCGCTATATGCATCCCAGAAGATGCTAAGCAGCACTTGGGGCCTATCACCAAGTCTAACACACTGACTCTTCATCTCAATAATACGACCGATACTACTACATGGCATATTGGTATGGTGGCAAGCCACGGAGAAGTCCACATATCTAAAGCTGATGGAAAAGGCCCAGCGGCAGGCATTAGTCTGCATAACGGGGGCGCTGAGGTTCACTCCAACAAAAGCACTCGAACACATCCTAGGAGTCAACCCCCTGGATATCCAAGCACGCCTCCTTGTACAAAAGACGGCCCAACGTCTTTGTGCGGCAGGCACCATGGCGCTACAAAGCTATGGACACAGCACGGTGGGTAGAGTGATCAACAGTAGCACGGACTACATGATCCCAAAAACCAACTTCACAGGTGCATCAGCATTACTGGGACCAGAAGACTGGCGTACAGGACTGGCCCAGGAAGCAATGCACCTATTTACAGACGGCTCCAAGATGGCCTCAGGAGTCGGAGCCGCTGTATACTGCATTTAGCCGGAATTGAGGCTCTCCTATAAACTGCCAGACCACTGCACCATATTCCAGGCGGAGGTCTTCGCAATAAGGAAAGCAGCGGAATTGGCAGAACAATACGCACCAAACAACCAAATAAACATATACGTTGACAGCCAAGCGGCAATCAAAGCAATGCAGAGACACACCATTAACTCCAAAAATGTTCTGGCAAGCAGGGAGGCAATAGATTCCCTCAGCATCTCTAGAAAGGTGCAAATCTACTGGATTCCCAGCCACCGGGGCATTGATGGAAACGAAATGGCTGACAGTCTTGCAAAAGACGGAACCGCACTTAGCCAAGAAGCAACACTAAACATATTTATCTCCGTACAGACGCTACACAGCAAGATGGAGGAGATAGCGGAGAAAGAAGCAGAGGAAAAGTGGAAGAACACAGCCGGCTGCAGAATCTCAAAAATCATGTGCAAGACAAGAGACAAAAAACTCACGCACTATATGCTACAGCTCCAAAGAAGAGACTGTAGACTGCTTATAGGCATACTAACTGGTCAGTGCCTAGCAGCTGCTCACGCGAAAAAGCTAGGAATCACGACAACGGACATCTGCAGGAAATGTAAGGAACCTGGAGTCGTTGAAACTCTGGAACACCTCATCTGCAGCTGCCCAGCGATCGCTAAGACGAGACTAAGACATCTGCACTCCCCAAGTGTCACCTCACTTGAAGAGGCGGCAAGGAAGTCTCCCAAACAACTATTGGCATTTACCAAAACGTCAAACATCCTCTTGGATATCTAATGGTACTCAGAAAAAGCCACCCGGCCTCACTAAGGACCGTAAGGTCTATGTGTGGTCCCTACAAAGGGCCAGCCGGAACTACCAACCTACCTAACGTAGAAGTATCGGTGAATTCCAATATTGTGTGTATCATAGCTCATAGTCAAACTCATTTGAGTAGGAATTTGCTGACCACACATCAAACACCAACTAGTAATTAGGCTTACAGTCTATCGAAAAAAAAAACTACTTTGTGCAAATCGGTGCAAAACAAACTTATGCATTTTGAAACGACCTTCAATTTCGCGACAAGCTCAAATCGAAACAAGCCGAAACTATACACTTTCTATCCCATTCTTACAAAGCAAACAAAAAAAAAATCGTTAAAATAGTGAAATTTTTTTAAAGCTATACAACTTTTTTAGTCAAATAGTTTTCTGACCACTTTTGATGCAAAATTATCTAAATATATCAGCACAATAATTTAAAACAAAAACAATATGGCGAATACATCAAAGTTGCACTTATTTTCCAAAATAGTCATCTACAATTCTCAAGCAAAAACATTTCTTATCTTTAATTTCCCGTTGCTTCTGAGTTCTCAATTCTTGGTCTCTATTTTGTGCTTTTTCGTAACAGTGGAACATTTTGGTATAACATATGTGAAAATATATTGTTTTTCTGAGAACTTTTTTTTCCTCTTTCATCGTCTAGATTGCTGAAATTTTTTTTTAAATTTCCACTTTGGTCAGCACTGGCTTAACTATATTATTCTATGCGAGTTTGCCTTAAAATTTATTATAAAAGCCCATTAAAATTTTCCGTTGAACAAATGTTATCCCAATGAAGTGAAAATTATTCGCCCATTTCTAAGTACACATCGGCGATCTAGTATTTTTTTTGTGTATGCTAACATATTAGTTATAGAACATAACATAAGTGCCCCTATATGTTTGGCGTGCTCTGTTTTGTTTGGTGTCAGATTCAAATAATCTTTTTTAAATACTTAAACTTTCATGTTTTACAATTTCTGGGCAAATATTAAGCGTCTACGAATACTGTTACCTAGTAAAAAGATAAACTAAGCTATAATGAATAGCAGTGGGCAGTAAGTGGTTAAGGCTTGTGAAAAGCTGATTGCTCTCTTGGCGCAAGCGTTTGGCGCTTGCTCATTTTGGCGTTGCGAGTGTGCGATTATTGACTGACACGAAGTTTAATACTTAAGAAATTGCTTTTCAAGTCCACAAATAAGGCCCAATGATAACTGCATAACCATGATTGTAATAATACCGCAATAAAATACCATGGATGACCAATGATGAAGAATAGAGAAACCACTATAACGAGAGGGGAAAAGAAACTGACATCAGCATGCGAATCCACTATAGCAGCGATTGGCAATGCATAGCCCGCTTGGGCCCAGACGCTCAGCTTGTTATTCTGTCTAAAAAGTAATTCGCAATAAAATACTCGGTGGAGTCAGCGCATAAGAATTTTTTTTTTGTAGATTTAAGAGCTTTTCAAAGTTGGAATATTTTTCAACTAAGAAGAAAAAAAAAGTTCTTTAAAGGGAAAAGATACATGCATGTCTCTCAAAAAGCACTTAACCTAGATACTTAATTTTTTTCCCCTGTTTTAAAGCATGAATTTAGAATACTAATTTGTAAATTAGAAAAAAAAAATATTAATTTTATTTAATTAAAATTTTTTTTATTTTTATTTTCAATAATTAGCTTGACTTTTAAAAAATTCGCAAAAAGTTAAAGATTATATTAAAAAAAAAACAAAGTTAAAAAAAACCATTGCTACAATTGTGGCCGATTGGAGCCATTTTCATGCCAACCCGTGCTGCCAAATCGACCCCAGAAGAGCAAGTTTCAGAGATGTTGCGCAATAACCATTTGGTTTTTACCTTTAATCTGTTAACAATTAAAACATATATTAAGAAGATATAAATGTTATGTTTTAGGGCCAAGCCACGTCCCCTTGCTTACTCCGCCCACTTGTAAAAATTTAACTTGTATATATATGCATTAAATGAAATATATTAATTGTGATCGATGAAATTTTCAATTTTTCAACTAGGGCAACCAGTTCAGGTGAATACTTTGATTTACGATACGGAATGGGTCTCACATTGATGAAGTTATAAAATATTGGAATCCGATGAAGCTTATAACATGTTGAACAATGCACCTGCCGCTTCCCCTGTGTTCCGGCGCATTTAGATTCAGTTCAAAATGTGTAGAAAATTAAGGTATTGGTTCAACTCCTGATGTAGACTTAAATTTCTTTTATTTCTTATAAAAACTTGTGTTTTAAAAAAATAAATAGTTTTTGCTTAATATTATTACAATAAGTATTTTAAAATATATTTAAGCCATTTACATATTTTTTTTTAATTTTCTTACAAAATCGTAAATTTTGATCAAAAAATCATAAGTTTGAGTTTACCGATTACATTACGCCCTATTTTGTGGGCGTAACCTAAAGAACTTTACGTCAATCTTTGAAGTTTGCAGATTATTAGGAAAAAAAGAATCATGTGGATAACTCAAATGGTTTAAAAGTCATGATTTTTGCAAGGTGTTTTGGGAAAACGAGCCACTGTGCGGCGCAGCAAGTGCTATGCTCGACCAGCCAATACAATATGTACTGGGTCTCGTGAAAAGTAGTGCATAATTATTTTTTATTTAAAAAGTTAAATTGAACAAAAGTGTTTATATGGACACGTGAAACTCCAACCTCAAGAGCTTTTGACCTGTGCTAGCATCAACCCCTTTAACAAATCTTTATAACTGGAACAAGTCATTTTGCTTTTGGGATTCTTTGCCGAATATCCGGCCCGAAGGACCAATTGGGATTGTGCGCCCCTTAGAAATTCAATAACATGCAGATCAACATATTTTACTTGTGAATTTAGTGTTTCTCCCAGCCGCTTACTTATGCTTTTGCTCTCGCCCTGTTGAAATACAATTGATGTGGAGCGTTTTCAAGGTCCTGTTGCAGAGCATAAGCTTGCATATTCAGTCGATTTTACATTGACACGTAATTTACAAGCTTCCTGCTCTCTGCCTCTCTTACTCCCCAAAACTCTGCATAAAATGTCTATAAGATTTTGCATATTTAGTCTCTAAGTAATTTCCTCAACACCCACAAGTGAATTGAAGCCAATGAAGTGTATGTTTGTTGTCCTTAAAAAAATAAATACCAAAAGTGGGTCGATTCCGGATTTTCTTAAACCAAGCACGAAAAGATTGACTTGAGTACGGATTTTTCAATCCCGGCATTCTTGTCTAGATCCCGTCTTAAGCTCGGGAGAACTTAAATTAAGCTCGTTATAGGGTTATTTCAACAACACATAAAATTGATTTTATCCTGTTATTCGAGCTCCACTTGACGCCTCATTCGTATCCATTTAAGAATTTCCGACATTGATTTAAGCTTGGTTCAAGAAGCCCCGAGATTTAATTGAGCTCGATATTCAACTATATTCAATCTGAAAAGGGATTGCTGAAAAAATTCCCGAGATTGACTATAGCTCGATACGACAAAAGAGCATACCACAAGGACACCATGGGATTTTTTCAATAACCTTTTTAAATTTCGAAGTTGGAAGCACTAGTTGTTTGCACACAACCGTAAAAACAGGACAGAAACAACATCACAATGGAGGCTGAACCTTCCGGTTCCATCTTCAATAGACTTTGGCCATCGGCAGCTGCCTTCTCATGTTGAGAGTGCTATAACTGGTAGGGAATTAGTTTAAAAACCCCTAAATGCATGTGTGAGTACCCATTTAGCCTGACTGTATTAGTGGTAGAGATTTTCTCAGTTTAGTTTCGAACTTACTCATTCGCTTTTGCATAGGAATTCCGTACTTACTTTGATCCTGATGCAGAATTATTGGATTTTCAAGTAGGATTTGCACTTGAAAAGAGCCTTTAACAATTTATCCACGAATAAAACAAATTGTTCCAATTCTTTCGTACTAATTTCAAGTCGAATAAGGTACAACTCGTGCTTGAAACTTCAAGGTGAAGATAGAGATCAAATCAATTTTTTTGAGCATGATTTTAGCTCGCCTTTTTTCTGTGCAGAATAAAACGGAGATGGCTAAATCAACTCAGCTCGTCATGCTGATCAAGAATATATACACTTTAAGTAGTCGGAGACGCTGCCTTCTTTGCGACAATTTTAATATACCCTCTGCAAGTGTATAACGAGTAAATGTCGAAGCGTCTGGCGCTTAAATCTGGCCCAAAAGAATTTATTATAAAATTAAATTTATTTAATTTTTTTGTTTTATTCAAGTAGGCCTGGGCTATAGCTCAAACAACTGTCAGCCCACATGTGCCTGTGTGCTCTAGCTTATTCTCATTCTAATTTCACGTTTCAAGTAGAACAGTCCCAAAATTTTTTAAATAAAACCCAGTATATTTCCCGAAACACAATACAAATACTGAAAATATGGACAAATCAACTGAACAATCGAATGTCATGACTTTGGCTGAACTTTTAAATGGGAGTGATAAGCGTAAGAAGCAGAGGACGTCGCCTCGTGCATTTCAGTATGAAATTCCGCCACGCACACCAAGGCCCAGATACAAGGACAACCAGCTAACTCGCACTGGCATGAAAGATATTCTTAAACGTTTAGAAATACAAAAGAAGGAGCGAAACGAGCAGAGGGAAGAAGAATTACGCATTAGACGTGGTCTCCCTTGTCCAAAACCAAAACGGAAAATGCCTGCTATCAAAAAAACAGTTAGAAAGAAGTCGCCGAAACCGCTGTGCAAAAGACCTACAGCAAGAGGCAGGGCAAGGTCCAAGCAAGCAAGGAAGAGATCTACCAGTAGAAGTAAAAGCCGAAGCCGAAGCAGAAGCCGAAGCAGAAGCAGAAGCAGAAGTAAAAGTAAATTCAGAAGCAGAAGCAGAAGTACAAGAAGTAGAAGTCGAAGTACTTCGAAAAAACGAAAGCCTTGCCCGAAAATTCGCGCCTTGGCGAGGGCAAAAAAAGGAGTAAAGAGATGCCAAAAAAATTTAAAGAAGAAGAAGCCTACTTCCCCTCGAAAAAAGACTTTGCGGAAAAAAAAATGTAAATAGGAGGATGGAAGCGTTGTTGGTAAGTAGAAAGTGACTTAATCTAGAGAACTGAACTTTAGCTGAACGACTTTCTTGCACAAGACCAAAAAACTTGGCAAGACGGCAATATATTCTTTCCAAAAAGCCACACTAAACTAATTTTAAAACTATCCATTCTATTAGCAGGATGTTACGAACTGACCGTTATGATGAAGAAGAAGAAGAGGAGGAAATGGCAACCAGGTGGCCATAGCACAGATATTTGATGAGAGAACCATGTAACCATGTAATGAACTGACAGTTATGATGAAGCGGAAGAGGAGGATATGGCAACCAGGTGTCCATAGCACAGATATTTGATATTCCACTAAAGGAAATTTGTCCTTTTTTTTCGGCCAAAATGTCAAAATTTGTTCTTAATAGTTCATAAATTAATCGGTTAAAGAGACTGTTACTGAAGAATCTTTTAATTTTGAAAAGGTCGGAGAATCAATAGTTCAATTCAAACTAAATCACGTAAGACGTACCCTCAAGGCTTCAACACTAAACCGCCATAATATACTACGGATGACCAATGGTGGGTGTTTGAAGTTGAACATGAGGTTTTAACCACGGACCTCCAATAGCGCTTAGGAACATATTCTTGCACATAAGACAGCCCCATAAGCGTGAATAGCATAATAATAATGTGCAATATATGTTAATAGCTTAAGAGACAAGGATCATGACACCACACTTGAAAAGACCGATCTGGTTGGATCCGCCTCTGCTGCAAGCGCGGTTAACTTTGTGCCTGTTGCTACGCACACATACGCAATGTCAATATGTGATTGTGTTTTGTGCCGACCACAGCTCTTTCGTTGTGCCTGAAAATATTGGGGAATCAAAATCACAATAAAGGAATAACTGACAAAGCAGTTCAAATGTCGATATTTAGATCAAATGAAAATCTTTCAAAGCATTGGTTGCTGATCTGCTTTACTGTAGTACAATTGTCGTTTTTTTGTTTGTTTTTGTGTCATTTTAGCACCGTAGCATCGTAGGCACCGCATCGTTTTAATCTTAATTAAATACTAGTTTGTACCCTTTGCAAGGGTCTTCAGCTTTTCTGAATATGTAAACATTGAACATTACTTTATGCAGGGCGGTATCCACGGGTCGCCAAAAAATTTCTTGTGAAAAAGTTGATTTTCCGCAGATTCTTAACAGAGTCTGCTAAGTCTATGTTAATAACACAATAACACAATTTACTCTGTCGATAAACTTTACAAAGAAACCTTGCGCTGCTCTGGCGCTGTTAAATATGCCAGCGAACTTATAAACAACAGAACATTACAGGATTATGAATATAACATATTAAATGTGCTATTTAAATATATTTTTATTATTAAATGAAATTAATAATAAATTAATTGTTATCATTATGACTTTTGACAATCTGCAGTATTAGCGCAGTGAACGTTGGTAGCTGCCTCTTCCGACATTTTCCTTAAAATTGTGTTTGGCACAATCAATGGCATTCAATGCATTGGCACTTAACTAACACCTCGCACTTGGCTGCCACGGCAAAGATTTCATTTATCTCGATTGGAAAGTAATTCGCGCATTTCTGGCGATTTGCCTCCGTAAAGTTGGTCAGGTCAGTTTGATGATCTTCTGGATGTGGCAACGTATATAGCTCCGCTGAACTCGAAAACGGTATTGGGCAGCGGTCCCTGGGTGGTCACATAGCACTTGTCCACGTAGTAGGGGGCCTTGTCAGGGAAACGTCAAGAAATGGAAGTGATTTATAAAGTTGAAGTTTGGTTCGCCCATTTCTTACCTTGATATAATTGGCATTGATGTAGGGCACATCCTCGTTGCCCGATCCGCGTTTGCTCGGTTATCTTCAGGGGATCAATTGTGGCTGCACTATCCGCTATATTCGCTGTCCACTGTGGTCGTTTGACTGTCGCGATCATGGGTCACCGGCGGTTGTTCAATGATTTTCCTTTTGGTCTGGTAGCTGTGATCGAAGATATTGAGGCGAATCAAATCGAACTGATTGAGGCGACTGGAGGTGCTTAGAAATGTTTGAATGCTGGCCAAATAGATTTCAAACTCCTCGCTGGTGGTTTGTGGTGGCAGGAGACGTCACATGATATTGCGCACACCGCCACCAATACCCTCACAGGTGCCAGACCAGACCGTGCTCCGGTCCGCCGTGCTGTGACCTAAAGGCAACTTACATTGAATTGAAAACGAACACACAAACCACTAAAATACGGCTACAGAATTTTTAATATCACGGCACATTTTTAATGATATCCCCCAAAAATTTTTTTAAAACGATTTCTTCAATCATCAACATCATCCTTATGTCGAGGTTCTTCTACATCAGCCATTTCAAGACTTTTAAAATATTTTTCTAGCATCGACTGACCCTCTTTTGGAATATTTTCTAGCAGCGGCTTATCCTTCTTTTGAACATTCTTAATCACCTCAGATAAAGAATCGGGGCTAATGCGTAATTCAATCAATTGTAGGCAAATTTCCGCAGTTTCCCGACTTAGACCAGCATCGACTGTATCAAAAATGGTATGCAATATATCGATGATATTTTCCCTTTCCGATGAGGGTACACATAACACTGATGCTGCAGTGGAAAGTGAAGTCGATGAAGATGATGAGGCGTCTTCGGGAGCAAAATCGTCGCCCGCGGCTGCTGCTGCTTTGGCTGCTTTGGCTGCTTTTGAAGTCGATGGAAGGTCGTCCATTTTGATTTTAGATAAAACGAATGTTGGAAAACTTTTCAAAAAGTTGAAAGTAAAATGCGAGTAGTAAAAATTTAAGTACAAACTCAAGGTTTACTGGTGCTGATTATTTTGGAGATAGGCTATATATCATTTGATATAACGGATTATACAGCCTCGAACATTCTTAGCTGAGTTATTTCCCGATCTCAGCAATAAATGGCGCCAATATTTTGAGCATTTGCTTGGCAGTTTGTAATATGGCAGCTATAATATATATTCATCAGATTTTGACCAAACTCCCCAAAATTGTGTGGAAGCTGATAATATTCATAACTAGAATGTAATTGGTTTTGGGTTGTTGCTAAATGCTGAAAAATCTTTTTATTGACATTTCTAGCGTTTGCCCAGGGGTAGCTGTAACGAGTCCTTTTCGACCCGAAAACCAATGCAGGCTATGCTCAGGGTAATCGAGGATCATTCCAACAAATTTATATTGGACTTGCAGTAATAAGACTGTTGGGATTCTTTATACCATTATGCACCAGCGACGCGGTTCACTTTATTGATCACTTTGGTATTTCACTTATAAACCTATCTGAGGAATACTTGCCAAGTCGCAGGGTACTCCTCCTATTCGGCTTGTCCGCCATAATCGCAGGATTTCGTTGGCAAAATTTATATAATATGAAACGGCCACACGAAAAAATTCCTCAGCAGTTTTTATACCCTTGTAGAGGGAATATTAAAATTGTCCAGATGTTTGTAACGCATAGAAGGAAGCATCTGCGACCACATAAAGTATATATATTCTTGATCAGCATGACGATCTGAGTTGATATAGCCATGTCTGTCCGTCCGTCCGTCTGTCCGTCTGTTTCTATGCTATCTCCTCTGTCAGTTTTAAAGCTATCGTAACCAAACTGTGCAGAAAGCCTTTTCGTTCAAATACGCTGCACATTTGTCGGAACCGGCCGGATCGGATGACTATATCATATAGCTGCCATAGGAACCATCGTTCGAAAAAGTAGTTTTAGTGAGAAAAACTTTTTTGTCTTCAACGCAAACGTCCCCAATCCTCGAATTTCTAAGTTTTCTATGATTTTACATAATTCCACTTAGTTTGATGAAAATCGGACAACTATATAGTATAGCTGTCATACAAAAGTTGGTTCAGAGAAAAAGTCTTAGTAGAAAAAACTTTTTTGTTTTCAATGCTGTCGCTCTCAAGCTTGTTACTAATCAATACTTTATGCTACCACACAATTCTGCCAAGTTTGATTCAAATCGGATGCCTATAGCATATAGGCGCCATAGGAACGATCTGTTGAAAAAGTAGTTCTAGTGCAAAAAACTTTTTTGTTTTCAATGGCAGCGTCTTTAAGCTTCCCAATTATGAATATTATCGGTTTCCACACAATTTTGACAAGTTTGATCCAAATCGCCAGTGGCGCCATCTATTGCTGAGTTTGGGAAATAACTCAAGTAAGAATGTTAGACGAAAAACATTTAAAACCTTAATTTGTACAAATTAAAGAAGCTACAAAGGTATATAAACTTCGGTCGAGCCGAAGTTAGCTTTCCTCTATTTTAATTATTACAATAAGTATTTTAAAATATATTTAAGCCACTTACATAATTTTTTTTAATTTTCTTTAAAAATCGTAAATTTTGATCAAAAAATCAAAAGTTGGAGTTTACCGATTACATTACGCCCTATTTTGTGGGCGTAACCTAAAGAACTTTACGTCAATCTTTGAAGTTTGCAGATTATTAGGAAAAAAAGAATCATGTGGATAACTCAAATGGTTCAAAAGTTATGATTTTTGCAAGGTGTTTGGGGAAAAACGAGCCACTGTGCGGCTCAGCAAGTGCTATGCTCGACCAGCCAATACAATATGTACTGGGTCTCGTGAAAAGTAGGTGCATAATTATTATACTCTGTACCGAAGGTACATAGAGTATATATTGAGTTTGTGCAAAAGTATGTAACAGGGAGAAGGAATCGTTTCCGACCCTATAAAGTATATATATTCTTGATCAGCATCAACAGCCGATTCGATATAGCCATGTCCGTCTGTCCCTCCGTCCGTCTGTCCGTCCGTCCGTCCGTCCGTCCGTATGCACGAAGAGATCTCAGAGATGGTAAGAGATAGAGGTTTGACATGTATGGGGCATATATTTCTTATACTTGCAGGCAGATCAAGTTTATTTTCAATTTTTGCCACGCCCCCTCCCGCCCCCGCAATTTGGAAAAAACGTCATATCTCCTACAGTTTTGAAGATAGATCGTTCGTACCTTCTAAAGATACCTTGTAAACAAAATTATTTTTCGAGTTGCTGAAAAAATGATAAAGATCGGATGAACGATACTCAAGTTATGAGCAAAAAACGGCCAGTAAACACCCCCCCACCACCCCACCCATCACCACAGCATTCTATTGAACGGCAATCTTAGTGAGAGAGAGAGAGAGAGAGAGAGAGAGAGAGAGAGAGTGAAGCTTAAAGATGAGCGCGTATAACTCGTGAGCAAATGCGAGCTGCGACGTTAAGGGTACAGAGTATGTTATAGTCGGGCTTGACCGACTTTCTTTCTTGTTTTTTATTAAAAAAGTTAAATTGAACAAAAGTGTTTATATGGACACGTGAAACTCCAACCTCAAGAGCTTGTGACCCGTGCAAGCATCAACCCCTTTAACAAATCTTTATAACTGGAACAAGACATTTTGCTTTTGGGATTCTTTGCCGAATATCCGGCCCGAAGGACAATTTGGGATTCTGCACCCCTTACAAAACAATTAACATACAAGTCAAGATATCTTACTTGTGAATTTAGTGTTTCTCCCAGCCGCTTACTTATGCTTTTGCTCTCGCCCTGTTGAAATACAATTGATGTGGAGCGTTTTCAAGGTCCTGTTGCAGAGCATAAGCTTGCATATTTTGTCGGTTTTTCACTGACACTAACATAAGATCCACATGCTTCCTGCTCTCTGTCTCTCTTACTCCCCAAAACTCTGCATAAAATGTCTATAAGATTTTGCACATTCAGTCTCTAAGTAACATCCTTAACACCCACAAGTGAATTGAAGCCAATGAAGTGTATGTTTGTTGTCCTTAAAAAAATCAATACCAAAAGTGGGTCGATTCCGGATTTTCTTAAACCAAGCATGAAAAGATTGACTTGAGTATGGATTTTACCATTCCGGCATTCTTGTCTAGATCCCGTCTTAAGCTCGGAAGAACTTAAATTAAGCTCCTTATAGGCTTATTTCAACAACACATCAAATTGATTTTATCCTGTTATTCGAGCTCCACTTGATGCCTCATTCGTATCCATTTAAGAATTTCCGACATTGATTTAAGCTTGGTTCAAGAAGCCCCGAGATTTAATTGAGCTCGATATTCAACTATATTCAATCTGAAAAGGGATTGCTGAAAAAATTCCCGAGATTGACTATAGCTCGATACGACAAAAGAGCATACCACAAGGACACCATGGGATTTTTTCAATAACCTTTTTAAATTTCGAAGTTGGAAGCACTAGTTGTTTGCACACAACCGTAAAAACAGGACAGAAACAACATCACAATGGAGGCTGAACCTTCCGGTTCCATCTTCAATAGACTTTGGCCATCGGCAGCTGCCTTCTCATGTTGAGAGTGCTATAACTGGTAGGGAATTAGTTTAAAAACCCCTAAATGCATGTGTGAGTACCCATTTAGCCTGACTGTATTAGTGGTAGAGATTTTCTCAGTTTAGTTTCGAACTTACGCATTCGCTTTTGCATAGGAATTCCGTACTTACTTTGATCTCGATGCAGAATTATTGGATTTTCAAGTAGGATTTGCACTTGAAAAGAGCCTTTAACAATTTATACACGAATAAAACAAATTGTTCCAATTCTTTCGTACTAACTTCTAGTCGAATAAGGTACAACTCGTGCTTGAAACTTCAAGGTGAAGATAGAGATCAAATCAATTTTTTTGAGCATGATTTTAGCTCGCCTTTTTTCAGTGCAGAATAAAACGGAGATGGCTAAATCAACTCAGCTCGTCATGCTGATCAAGAATATATACACTTTAAGTAGTCGGAGACGCTGCCTTCTTTGCGACAATTTTAATATACCCTCTGCAAGTGTATAACGAGTAAATGTCGAAGCGTCTGGCGCTTAAATCTGGCCCAAAAGAATTTATTTTAAAATTAAATTTATTTAATTTTTTTGTTTTATTCAAGTAGGCCTGGGCTATAGCTCAAACAACTGTCAGCCCACATGTGCCTGTGTGCTCTAGCTTATTCTCATTCTAGTTTCACGTTTCAAGTAGAACAGTCCCAAAATTTTTTAAATAAAACCCAGTATATTTCCCGAAACACAATACAAATACTGAAAATATGGACAAATCAACTGAACAATCGAATGTCATGACTTTGGCTGAACTTTTAAATGGGAGTGATAAGCGTAAGAAGCAGAGGACGTCGCCTCGTGCATTTCAGTATGAAATTCCGCCACGCACACCAAGGCCCAGATACAAGGACAACCAGCTAACTCGCACTGGCATGAAAGATATTCTTAAACGTTTAGAAATACAAAAGAAGGAGCGAAACGAGCAGAGGGAAGAAGAATTACGCATTAGACGTGGTCTCCCTTGTCCAAAACCAAAACGGAAAATGCCTGCTATCAAAAAAACAGTTAGAAAGAAGTCGCCGAAACCGCTGTGCAAAAGACCTACAGCAAGAGGCAGGGCAAGGTCCAAGCAAGCAAGGAAGAGATCTACCAGTAGAAGTAGAAGTAAAAGCCGAAGCAGAAGCAGAAGCAGAAGCAGAAGCAGAAGTAGAAGTAATAGCAGAAGCAGAAGCAGAAGTAGAAGTACTTCGAAAAAACGAAAGCCTTGCCCGAAAATTCGCGCCTTGGCGAGGGCAAAAAAAGGAGTAAAGAGATGCCGAACAAATTTAAAGAAGAAGAAGCCCACATCCCCTCGAAAAAAGACTTTGCGGAAAAAAAAATGTAAATAGGAGGATGGAAGCGTTGTTGGTAAGTAGAAAGTGACTTAATCTAGAGAACTGAACTTTAGCTGAACGACTTTCTTGCACAAGACCAAAAAACTTGGCAGACGGCTATATATTCTTTCGAAAAAGCCACAGTAAACTAATTTTAAAACTATCCATTCTATTAGCAGGATGTTACGAACTGACCGTTATGATGAAGAAGAAGAAGAGGAGGAAATGGCAACCAGGTGGCCATAGCACAGATATTTGATGAGAGAACCATGTAACCATGTAATGAACTGACAGTTATGATGAAGCGGAAGAGGAGGATATGGCAACCAGGTGTCCAAAGCACAGATATTTGATATTCCACTAAAGGAAATTTGTCCTTTTTTTTCGGCCAAAATGTCAAAATTTGTTCTTAATAGTTCATAAATTAATCGGTTAAAGAGACTGTTACTGAAGAATCTTTTAATTTTGAAAAGGTGGGAGAATCAACAGTTCAATTCAAACTAAATCACGTAAGACGTACCCGCAAGGCTTCAATACTAAACCGCCATAATATACTACGGATGACCAATGGTGGGTGTTTGAACTTAAACATGAGGTTTCAACCACGGACCTCCAATAGCGCTTAGGAACATATTCTTGCACATAAGACAGCCCCATAAGCGTGAATAGCATAATAATAATGTGCAATATATGTTAATAGCTTAAGAGAAGGATCATGACATTGAAAAGACCAAACTGGTTGGATCCGCCACTGCTGCAAGCGCGGTTAACTTTGCGCTTGTGGCTACGCACACATACGCAATGTCAATATGTGATTGTGTTTTGTGCCGACCACAGCTCTTTCGTTGTGCCTGAAAATATTGGGGAATCAAAATCACAAAAAAAGGAATAACTGACAAAGCAGTTCAAATGTCGATATTTAGATCACCCGCTGTTAATCAAATGAAAATCTTTCAAAGCATTGGTTGCTGATCTGCTTTGCCTGTAGTACAAATTTCGTGTTTATTTTTTGTTTCTCTGTCAGCTTGGTAATGTGGACACGTTCTCCTGAAAAAACATATGTCTGAATTTTGACCGCAAGTAGAGGCAAAAATCTGTTAAGTATTTAACAATCTATGAACCCAAACTCGAACCAAGACCTTAGGATCGACCATAACAGGAACCGGTTTGTGAACCAAGCCTTACACTTTATCATTGGTTCGAACCTTGGAGCCTTCACCAAAATTTTACAGGTTTACAGCTTTAATTCTAAGTATCAAATTAATACCAAAACGAGAGCGTAAGTTAAAGTCGGCTCTAACCGACTTCGAAATACCCGTTACTCATGGAAAGAAACGTTTAATAGCCTTCCTGTATACCTGAGGTGGGTTAGCCGAAAAGTATGCAACATTTTTTTAACTGCTATTTATCATCCTATCTTGATGAAAATTTCATTTATAGATGTTGCGAATATAAATCTACGTTTCAAATTTGAGATCGATATCTCAAAAATGGTGGGAGTTATTCAACATTTTTTACTGTGGGGGCGTGGGTGGGCGTGTCAAAAATTTTAAATAAACTTGATCTCCGTGCAGACAATAGGAGTCTACATTTCAAAATTGGTTGCTCTAGCTCTTCTAGTCTCTGAGATCTAGGTGTTCATACAGACAGTCGGACAGACGGACGGACGGACAGACGGACATGGCTATATCGACTCGGCTGTTGATGCTGATCGAGAATATATATACTTTATATGGTCGGAAATGATTCCTTCTGCTTGTTACATACATTTGCACGACTTTAGTATACCCTTTTACTCCACGAGTAACGGGTATAAATATCAATTTGATACTCTCTAGGTTCATATTAGTACACAAAAAAATATACTAGTTTCAGTACAGCCTTGGCATTGAGTACTGAGTTTAAAGTACTGTGTATTGAGTACTGAGGATCGAGCTCTGAGTATAGAGTGCTGAGTTTCGAGTACTGAATATCGAGCGCTGAGTATCGAGAACTGAGTATCGAGCACTTAGTATTCAATACTGAGTATAAGGTACTGAGTGTCGAGTACTGAGTTCCGAGTAATGAGTATCGAGCGCTGAGTATCGAGTTTAGAGAATCGAGCACTTAGTATCGAGTACTGAGTATCGAGTACTGAGTATCAAGCATCGCAGATTTCTCTCTGAATCATTTTCCCTTCTGTAATGCTTAAAAAATTTCGCCTCAACACTTTCTTTGCCCTGAATTCTCGCCTTTTTGTTTAAAAATTTCCTCATCATTTTGATTGATAGTCAATGCAAAAATTTGTTTTTCTTTTTGTATTCACCTCCCCCACCCCTACCCTCCCCTCATCCACCAACCACATGAAGTGCTCCCATGCATATGCGTATCTCAATGTTGAATGTATAAACTCAAGACTATTTTTATTTGATGGTCTAAACAAAAAACAAACACAAAACATGATGTGTGTATGTTTGCTTTTAGGCTAGCTTAGAAAAATAAACATTTGATTTGAATTGTTCGCACAGCTAATTGCAAGTAAAATGCCTTAAATTATAATTTGATAAATTGTTAGGTCTATTTTATGGATAAACACAAATACAAAATTAAAAATTCCAATTCAAATGGAAATTTTTTTTCATTTGCTCTTTGGCTTGAACTTGTTGCTGTGCAATTGAGAACATAAATTTGATTTCGCCAAATTGAATAATTAAACAATAGGAGGCATTAAATTTGTAATGCTTTAAAATATAAAATTTATAAAAAGTATTTCTCACTGAAAAATTCCCCCTCAATTTCCAGTCGATTTCCTCTCATATGTGTGAAAACGCACAATGGCGTCATGGTCCCCCGGCCAAACTGCTTGCGCTAGGTTTTTAAAGTTTTTGATAGCACCCCCCTCCCCAATCTTAGATAAGAAACAGCCCCGCAGAACGCGTTGACAATTTGAAATGACACAGAAAAAACAAGAAGACATTTCAGAGTTGTCGTAAGCGCTGACTAATCAGAGTCATTATCAAAAAACGAAAAAAATGCCACAAAAGCAACCACAACTCAAAAACAGGAGAGAAGGACACCAGGCAGCGTTTTGTGATTATCATTCGAGGCGAAAGTGCTTTTTAATGTCTGTGAGCATTTTAAATAATTAGCTGATGTGGGCGGCAATGTCGCGTCTGACAAGGGGGAGGGGAAGGAGCAGGAGCACTGCCTGTGTTTGTTGTAATTAGCGCAACGTGGCGTCGTCCAAAGGGAGACATAGCTGTTACTCGCATTATTTTGAGACAGAGCGGGAGCTGCAAAAGAGTTGTAACCAGGGATGGATAAAAGAGGCTTTCTTGCACTGAATATAATGGAAATTGTTCCGGATCATTGAAAGAGTTTGTCTTTTCTAGATTACAGTTAAAGTCGCTCGAGCTGGAAACAATGAAACTTATTGTCATCATTAATGTTGGTCTCCACCCCAGACTTGCACCAAGACATATCTTGAGACACAAGACACATGTTTCGTTAATGTCATATTAGAAGTCAGTGTAACTACAAATTAATTGAACTTTCACTTTCGTACCATTACTTTTCTAGTTTTGGTATTAATCGTAAGTACAAGGTTGGCCATATTCGATGGACCCATGTTTTTGTTAAAAAGATCAAAGAAAAACACAAAACAAAATCATAATTTTTTGACATCAAACGGCCAGGAACCAATGGGCACATTCAGCTGATAAATCCGATTAGCGATTACTGATTTACGATTTGCGATTCCCGATGAGTCTCTGCTGAATGGCATTGAGGGCAGGCACTTAGATATTCTATGACTTTAGTACTTTTTATCATAACCTGTGACAAATTAACTTCAATATTTACATACACTAATTGAAAATTTTATGCAAAAACTTACACTAAGGGCCGTTTTCTCATGTTGCTGTTTTTGCTCTAGTCGAAATCTACCTAGATTTTGCAACTAGGTGGTTTTTGTGCAATTGGTTGTCTCATGTAGGTTGATTATAAGGGAGGGCTGGAAAGGTAGAATAGTAGGTTGGCAGCACGCCTCCGCACAGCTGTTTGTGCGCCAATTGAATTTGAAAATGGCCAGCAAAGAACTAAAAACAAGAAGCAAGCAATTCACGGAGAAGCAGGAGTTTTGACTTGTGGATCTCGTAGAGGAGAAGAAAGATGTTATTGAGAACAAGAAGTCGGACGCAGTGACCTGGAAACAAAAGCAGGAGACATGGATCAAACTGGCCGAAAAATTTTGCGGGCAAACAGGCATTTGGCGCGAGTAGAAACAGCTCCGCTACAAATTTTTCACAATGAAGCGGAAGTCAAAGTCGGAGCTGGCAAAGGAGAGAGCAGTAAAATACCACACCTGCAAGTGCGAAGGTATCATCTTTGTCGGAGAGAATTGTTGCTTTGATGGGAGATTCAGCAACAGGTCTAAGCAATGAACTTGAAAGTGATGTGTGTAAATATTTAATAATAGCAATATGATTCTTAGTTAACAAATTTCCAAATGCTTTTAACAGGCACTTTTGAAACCGATCTTAGTTTTGTGGGCAAAAAAGACCTATTTTCAGCAGCCACAAGCGATTCCAAGGCTTTTTTTTTTGTACTATTATTTATTTTCTTTCTAAATTTTCTGTCACCTTGTGTAAATTTGGCAACTTAATTTAGATTGTGTAGATATCCTCATAACTTATCTGTTTATGTAAGTTTGATTTCAGGTGTAATGTGTCTGATTAAGAGCGAGTTGTTTTGGTGTCGTTTATTGAATGAGAGGTAGTTGCTAAATTAGTATATTTGTCTGTTGGGAAGCTCCCTAGGGAAAAGTTTTTTGAGGCGTCGTCTTACTCTACTTCCTGCTTTCTTTCGTCTGCGCAGGAGTTTTCTGGCTAGTGTGTTAGGGTGACTTCTTAGTCTCTCCACGTAATCACCTGCCTGTTTATTGATTACCTCACCAATCTTGGGCACACTAAGGTCACTCTCTGCAAATGTCTTGTGCGCATATACCAGGGTGCTCCCGATAGTCTGCGCAGACACCTTGACTGAAGGACACAGAGCTTTCTCAGATGGGATTTCGCATTGATTCCATATACTTGGATCCCATATTTCCAGGCAAGTGCTATGATAGCTTTGTATATACACACCTGATCATATTAATAGGTACATACATCAACTCTGACTTTAAGATAACAGAAAACAGTTTTATTCATTGTTTCAAACTTAAAACTTATTCTCATTGGTTCTTAAACTATTTGTTTTTAATAAAATAAACTTAATTGTAACATAGAATAATAATATAACATAAAAGAAATAATTTTGTGTTTCAGATACGTTTTCAGTGTGATCATAATAATAGTTACACTTCATGTGTTGGTAAGAAAAAAAGTTTTTATTTCCATTTTGTGTTCTTTTTTTAGTTAAATTAGTATTTCCTAACTTAGTATCCAGTGTATCCAGCTCTATTTTTGGCCACTACTGCTATTCTTTTTGGCATACTTCTAATAAGAGCCTGGCAGGTCTCTACTGGTGTCTCATACCACAGTTTTTGGACACCTTCCCATAATTTTTATTTATTTGAAAATGAATGCTTTGCCAATTTCTTTTTTAAGTCTCCCCACAAGTTTTCAATAGGGTTAAGGTCGGGGGATTGGCTTGGCCACTTCAGAACGTCAACTTTTTGGTCCTCCAAAAAATAACAGCCTTGATGTGTGTTTAGGATCATTATCTTGCTGAAATACCCAACGTAATGGCATATTTTCCTCAGCATACGGTACCATAACTGTTTCCAATATGGATTTGTACTCTTCAGCATTCATTTTGTTCGTAGTCTGATAAATTGAACCTACGCCGTACCAGGAGAAGCAACCCCATACCATTATATTGTCACCTCCATGTTTGACTGTTTTTTTTGTAAACCGTGGATGAAATTCCTTTCCATTAGGGCGTTGAACATTCCTTTCACAGTCATTCCCAAACAAATTAATCAAATTAATCTCCCCGGTGCATCCTACCCAGTCTTTGTGGTCCCTTGCAAAAGTTTTGCGATAAGTGGGACTTTTCTGGCAATTCTTCCTGGTAGGTTGGCATCTTGTAGTCGTCTTCGGATAGTTGGAGCACTAACTGAATTCCCAATTTCGGCTGCAA
Organism: Lordiphosa magnipectinata; assembly: GCA_037044535.1. Lineage (NCBI taxonomy): Eukaryota > Metazoa > Arthropoda > Insecta > Diptera > Drosophilidae > Lordiphosa > Lordiphosa magnipectinata. Next base: position 188,852 of record JBAMBO010003226.1, on the reverse strand, counting down.
TAGCCTTCGATGACTTAAATGGGTCCTTTTTGCTCAAAGTTACTATGTAGTGGTCCAGGGTTTCTGTTGTTTTTTGAGGCCTTCCACGGGTTTCCTGTCTTGGTTTTCTTTCTAATGCATTTTTAACAAAATTATGAGACCTGTTCATTAATTTGGCGATGGCTCGTAAAGATTTGCCTTCTTTACTCAGACTAAGAACCAATCGAGCTTCTTCTTTAGTACAATGAGAATTCCGACCCATTTTTTCTAAAAAAAATAATTATTTAATTCTCTGTATTGACAGGAGCTATACTTAATTTACCTTTAGTTACCAAAAGATCACTGATTACAAAATTATTCACTTGATACTTGTGAGAAACGGAGACTGTACCTATTATTATGATCAGGCGAAATGTGTGGTGGACTCGCAATTTATAGAAAAGCTTTGATATACGGGGCAGCCCCTCTTTCAACTCTTTGTCACAGTGTGGCCAGACATTGACAACAACAAAAAACCAAATATTAAAAAGTTGTCAACACTAAAAGTACGAAAAAACCATCTATAATTAAAAAATTCCGGTGTGTACCTATTAATATGATCAGGTGTTTATGCACCTTATTTCGAAGTGACAGCTTGTTTCTGCTAGAGAGAAGCCATCCAACTTTCTTTACTCCATAAAGTGACCTTACAAGCTCGTTGATATGGGTTCCGAATGTAAGGCGCTTGTCCAGATATATTCCCAAGTATTTATGTCCAGGTAAGTGACGTAATAGCTGATTGTTGAAGAATACGCCTGGACACTCATCATGACGTAGTGTATAAGTTACACTGACACATTTAGCTAGGTTAAGCTTAATGTTCCATCGTTTCGCCCATCTGCTGAATCGATACAAATCCTGTTGAACGACATCAGTGGCATCATAGATACACGAGTCTCTCGCCATAATAGCTGTATCGTCAGCAAATGTTGCAACGAGTAAGTCTTGGGGGTCTTCAATGGGTATTGTTCTTCCGGTAGGCATATCACAAGTGTAGAGAGAGTAGAGGGTTGATCCAAGGACACTTCCTTGAGGCACACCAGCGGGTATTACCCTTACGCTGGAAATAGCCCCTTCCAATACTACCGAAAAGTTCCTGTCCGATAGAAAGCTACTCACTAGGGTGTAAGTTGAGGCGGTAAGATGTTTTTTACCTTACCTAGTAGTCCAGCATGCCACACTCTATCAAAAGCCTGCCTTATGTCCAGGTAGACCGCAACCACGTACTACTTAGCCTGGAATCCGTCGAGAATGAAGTTTGTGACCCTATTCAGCTGCTCAGGGGTTCCGTGTGACTTTTCGTATTCTGCCTCTCACCCCATCGATTGCCATGATTCGGGCTAGAATACACCCCTCGAAAATTTTTGCTATTGTGGATAGGAGGCTGATCGGATGGTATGAATTGACCTCAGACGGGCTTTTCCCAGCTTTATGGATCATTACGATCTGAGCCTTTTTCCCCGCCTTCGGAAAGTGACCCAGTCGCAGTGCCGCGTTGAAAATTAGGTCCAGAAAGAGCACCGCTTTTACTGGGAGGGCTTTGATGACCCTATTGTCAAGTCCATCCTCGCCTGGTGCCTTTTTAGTGTTCTGGACCTGGATCTGCCCCTGAACCTCCTCCAATGTGATTGGTGGGACTGGGGGCGTTAGCTGCCCTGGGGTGTCAAGAAGAGGCAAAACTGAATTTCACATGTTAGTACAAAAAAACCTATTCAAATTTATAAGGCATTCCATTTATTTCTTATTTCAGAATGTTTCACAAGAGGTAATCATCGCAGTTCCTCCCATTTGCAGTTAAAGTAAATTAAAGTTGTATTCATATACATAAGTTCTCATCATCGCAGTCTGCAAAAACAAAAAATAAGTAATTATAGGTTAGTTTAATAAATAAATCGTAAAGAAGTCTACCTTGAAAAGTAGTTTAGAATTAAACGAGATCTTTCAAATTTTCTTCCAGTGGATTAGGCATTTCTGTTGGTAGTGTGTATTCTGTTGGGGAAAGTGGATCTCTCGATCGAATAGGAATATTGTGCAAAACGCCGCAAGCTACGATTACGGCCATTTTGGTATTATTTTGGATATGCACAAAGCAACGTTCAACAACGTTTCGGGTGCGAATTTGCGACTCGTACAATCTTTCGGATTCTGTGCACGGACTTAACAAAGGTGTCATTAGGTATGCGGTCTGCTTACATCCACTGTCGCCTAAGATGTAATTACTTCCAAAATGTCCATTCTCCAGTAAGAATTTTAGCCGGCTGTTTTGAAATAGGCCACCTAGCAACTAAATCCAAAATTAGAAAATTTGCATTGCAAAACAACTTGCATGTTTAAGAAAGAGTATCCTTTCCTGTTTCGAAAAACTTCACCATTATCTCCTCCTGTTAATTGAATTTTTACATGAGTGCAATCAATAGCTCCAATGATTCCATCGATGTTGTCACTGGGTGGGAATTTTATAAACATTTTTGACAGGCCACCAATTGCAAAGGAGACTTCTTTTACAACTCGGCTTGCTGTGGACACGCTAGCTTCACAAAAATCGGCAACTCAGGAAGCTTCCGCTTGCATAGAAACGCAGCGCTATTAACAGCTTGGTGGATGACACGTATACAAGTTTTGCTTATTGAGAATATTACAAAAAAAAAACTTACTAATCTCTCTATATTAGACTGCAGGCTTGTGTGAATTTTATGTAACACAAACTTGGCAGTTGCTTTCGACAACCGAAATCTTTTTATAAAATCAAAGTCCTCATACGTCTCGAAATAGTTTGTGCGACGGTTATAGACTCTAGAGGAATTAATATGTACATCTGTCTCTTCAGCAATGTCTGCTAGTGACTGTATATAAAACGCTTACAATTCAGACTTAACTGTTTTTAGCAGTAGCTATTTTTTGTTTACAAATAATTTTCTGTGTGACCATATGCGCGGATACATAAAAATATTTCATTTGCATTAGCATGTACATGGTTTTGAAATCAATGAGGATGAAGTAGATTGCTACGAAATTCATCTAGATGGTTAGCATTGAACATGAGCAAAGTAAATGCAGCAAATCCAACTAGATTTGCAAAAACAGCAACATGAGAAAACGGCTCCAAGGCAGGCTGATCCAGCAATTTGTTTGATTCCCTTTCAGAAATTATGAATGTCAAATTTGACAATTCCAATCACTGCATCGCAGCATTATCAATCGCTAATCGAAATTATCTGCTAAATGGGACCTAAAGTCGGGAGCCATCTTGTTGAAACCAGTAGTGCACCATACGCTTTCGTCGAACAATTGGCATCAACAAATTGTTTACCATAACGCGATAACACTCCTGATTGACGGTAAGCGTTTGCCTTCACCTTCTTCACCTTCTTCATCTTCGAAACAGAACCGATAACTATTTTAGCACAAACACCGCACCAAACAGTGACTTTTTCATCGTGAAAAGGTACCTCTTAAACATCTTGACGATTTTCACTGGCATAAATATGGTAATTTTGTTTGTGAAATGATTTCCAACGGTCATGATGTTGAGTTTTTACGATTGATTTGTTTTGTTGAATGTAAATTTAAACCATCTGAGAGCATTCGTGTGGCGTGTACTGTGCGCCCGTTTTAAACGAACCGTATACTGTTACGACGGTCTTTTGTAGGTCGATTTGTAGGTCTTTAGGACACTTAGATGTTACCCTTAATAGTCTCAGATGTCCCCTGCTCGGGCGCCAACTTGTAAGGAAGCTTCTAGACCGGGGTATATATTTCACGCGTGCCTAGGGTCTTCTAAAAGTAAATTTGTAAGAAGGACTGAGACACCTGAGGGTTGGGAATCTCGGAATGTAATATACCGAGAGATATTGATAAAAGAAAGGATGTACAGCCTAACCATCTCATTTCTAACTCTGCCGCGTCTACTACTGGTCGGGAAGGGATCCTCGTCCCAGGCACGGAAAGGAATCCTCGTCCCCGTCTAGTTAACTACGGGCTTAAGAGCGGGAAGGAATCCTCGACTCTGTCTGACTAATTACGGGCAAAAGAGCGGGAAGGTATCCATGTCTCCGTTAGATTTACGACGGGTAAGTAGAGCGGGTAGTACATTCAAATAAAAGGGATTTGAGAAAAGTTATGAAGTTAACGACTACCACCGGTTCGATTTGTTCATTGAGCATTATCAGAGATCGCAAAGATCTGCAAAAAAAAAAAAAAAACAATATTTGTCAATTTATGCAGGGAGACAAAAAAAAATTTAAGATCTTTTTATAAATTTAATTGCTAGCTCCATCGTTTTTCTTAATACTGAATAACTTTAGAGCTAAGATTGAGCATATGTCATGCTAACTATTTTATGATTCTTCCAATCAAAATTGTACAAATACTACTTTAAGTGCAGGTAAAATTGAACCAGAGTACACAGAGAAAAAAAAGTGGCTGCACGACGTGTGTAGAAACGTCAATCCTAAACAAAACGTATTACGGCCAGCTAAATTGCAGATGCTAAATGTAGAGTGCAGGAAGCTACACGTGGCGTGCAGAAAACAGCATGCGACGTGAAGAATTTCAAAAACTAAATGCCGCGTGTAGAAAAGCTAAATGCTGCGAGGGCAGAAGCAAAGTCTACACGACATTAGAAAATCAGTTAACTTCCAAATAATTTCTACATTTTTCACGCATCAATCTAAATACAATATAGTAATAATAATAAAGAACATTAAAATTGCTTTCGGATTTGATTAAAAACTAATCAGATGCTGTTTATTCAAATGTGACAAATTCGCCAGTGCTGCGCGAGATTATGGGAGACATCATCCAATACGGACAATGGAAACTCTAGAGGCCACCAGTTGATCCAATGATTTCAATATAAGCGAAGGCACTCGATGCTTGGCACGTAAATGTATCACCTCCGCCTCCTCGATCACATCCGGCACTCCCGTTCCAATCGCTGCAACACTTGTGGCGATCTCTATTCTAGCTCGGCCAGACCCGAATGTATCTACAAACGGGAAATAAATAAATATATGAATAACCAGAACAAAGTGATGAGTTAAAAAAAATTCTCTCTTACACTGGACGCTGCTATTTTGCTGCTTGCTGCTGGCTCATCAACTCCGACAGCCGCTGACATAGTTTTAATCAACTTAGTAATTTTGATAACGGATAACAACGAACGAATAACTAGAATTTTGAATGCAGATAATTTAAAATAGACGGTAAAAATATTATTTGTTCATTCGAATCTTTCGTTTTAGCGATTTAGTGCCGTTTGTTTTTTTGCCTTTTAAGCATTTGGCTAGCCGGATTATTATATTTTTTTTAGTTTTGACGGTGGCCGCTGGCTTTGCACTAGCTTTTGGCCACAGCCCGTATAATGGCCCTTCTTTTTTTTATAAACATTTGCCTTACTGCAATGCTTAGTACGTTTTTAAGGCGTGATTTAATGCTTTCTTCAGTCACCATCATACGGGCTGCGACCAAATTTAAGAGATCTTTGAAACTGATTGGCTTCTTCCAGTCTTTCAAAGCGAACAACACTACTCCTTCAGACACATTAGTATTTTTTGCAGTCATCTATATAGAAAAATAATGGAAAACTTTAAACTAAGGGCACAGATATACTCTCTGTATATACTTACTGCAATACAACTCGAGAAAATCTTAAATTTGGAATAATAATATGGAATAAAGAAATGTTTTTTTATGTTTACCGCTTGATATGGAGTGTTTCGGTGTTCGATAGAGAATGAGCTCGGGCTAGAGAAATTCAGGCATCAAAAGTTGAAAAGCTATAGCTGTATTAGCCATGCCTACTCGAAATTCATTTGTATTTATTTATTATTAAAACAAATAATGTACATTTTTTCACACTTGGAAAGTGTACTACAATTTTGAGCAGATGTTTGTAACGCATAGAAGGAATCATTACCGACCACCACCTATATCAATACACATAAAACTCTACGCCCAACTGACTGATTACACTAGTTTACAGCCAAAAAGTAACAATTACTACTCGAACTAACGGGTGATAATATTCAGAAAAATAGAGGAAATCTAACTTCGGCTCGACCGCAGAACAATATGGCATCAGGACATATGACAGAAGAGGATATTGCTTTGATTAGGTCGCGTATTCTAGGAGAGAGAGATGTACCTACCACTTATGATGGTGCAGATTCTTTCAATACGTTAAAGCGGAACTCGTTACCGACAGATCAGTTCATATCCACAGCAGAGGATGCAGTTAAGGCTAGTAGTTTAGGTGAAGCGAATAGGACTCGAATTTTAGATTCTGTGAAAGGCTTCAAACTTTCAGTAGCACATGGTTCGTGTTATTCCCTAATTTTAAAGACGACAGCAAAGTATTTGAAGACTGTTAATATAGACACAGCTGATGGATTAGTCAATAGAGCAACAGGAATACTAAAACAGATAAGCCTAGACACAAACAGTCATCCGATAAGTTTATGGATCGACTTTATGGAAGAAAGAGTAGGAGCAGTAGCTCGCTCAATATGTAGGAATCTTATTGATCCATCGTGGACCCCAGCTTCGAAAGTTGTAAAAAACTTTCAGTTTAAGAAAAATGAAAATGTCACTATAGACCGTAGGCAATTTCCAGTTGTTCCTGCAGAAGGTATAACAATACACAAGAGTCAGGGCGCAACATACTTACACCGGTGCATGTATGGAGAGAGCAGCAACAAATGCAGCTGGGCTATTTATAGTAGGACAATTCAATCCGCCACAAACCCTCCAAGGTACAACCAAAGTTCACGACGAACTTCGATTATTTAATCAACAGCTCTCACTTAGAATAAGTTTTCCCATAACGCCTAAAGCCTGCACTGTCATATTAGGGATGTTCAGTCCGATAAGCATATGTTTCAGGCTTCTATGTAATGTTTTGTTAAGGGTTCAATCTATTCAAACGAGACATATGAAGTACCAGGCTTTAGAATTGCTGTGCGTCTAGATTGCCCAGATACAAACTGTAGGGCGCGACCAAAAAGAGGCGTTCTTATTTTCGTTAGGAACGAACTATTCGAGAATGTTAGTCTTTGCTCCAGTGGTCTTAACAGTAGTGGTCTTGAGGTATTTGAGTATGCAGTTTTAAAGTATAACTCTAAAGGGCTTTTAGTCTTATATAAAAGTCCGCGATATCCACTGAGAAAATTTCAGGTAGAAATTGAATATTTATTTGAAGAGAACAGTTCCGTTTTAAACAGCAATACAATTATATTAGGTGACTTTAATTTGTGCTAACGAGCTTCAGTTGAGGCCAGGGACACATACAATCTGTAAATTAGTAAGGGATTTAGATCTTTGTTAGACTTGAATACGGCTACAACCAATAGTGACACTCACATTGATTGAGAATTTTCAAAAATTACGGATAGCCATGCCAGCCCAAAAGTCTTTGAGATCGGTTATAGTTTTCATGATGCAGGGATAATTTGTAACAGATAGGTAAGCCTCGGTTCAGGTTACGGTTATGGATACGGTTTTTCTGCTGGCTCATCATCAACTCTGACTGTCGCTGACATAGTTTTAATCAACTTAGTAATTTTGATAACGGATAACGAACGAATAACTAGAATTTTGAATGCAGATAATTTAAAATTGACGGTAAAAATATTATTTGTTCTTTTTAATTTTCCTTTGTGGCGATTTAGTTCCGTTTGTTTTTTGCCTTTGGAGCATTTGGCTGGCCGGATTATTATATTTTTTTTAGTTTTGACGGTGGCCGCTGGCTTTGCATTATGTTTTGGCCACAGCCCGTATAATGGCCCTTCTTTTTTAATGAATAGTTGTCTTACGCCAATGTTTAGTACGTTTTTAAGGCGTGATTTAATGCTATCTTCTGTCACCATCAGACGGGCTGCGACCAACTTTAAGAGTTCTTTGGACGTAACGGGTTTCCGAAAGTCTTGTAGTGCGCACAGCACAACTCCTCCGGATACATTAGTATTTCGCGCTGCCATCTATAAGGAAAAATAATGGAAAACTTTAAACTAAGGGTACAGATATACCATCTGTATATACTTACTGCACTTCAACTCGAGAAAATCTTAAATGTGGAATAATAATATGGAAAAAATTATTGTTTTTTTATGTTTGCCGCTTGATATGGAGTGTTCTAGTGTTCGATAGAGAATGAGTTCAAGCTAGGCAAATTCAAGCATCAAAAGTTGAAAAGCTATAGCTGTATTAGCCAGGCCTACTCGAAATTCATTTGTATTTATTTATTATTAAAACAAATAATGTACATTTTTTCACGCTTGGAAAGTGTACCATTATTTTTTGCAGATGTTTGTAACGCATTAAAGGAATAATTGCCGACCACCTACATCTATACACAAACAATTCTACGCCCAACTGACTGATTACACTAGTTTACAACCAAAAAATATCTATTTCTACTACAATTTCGGCATACTCTCTCTAACATAACGGCCGGTATGTTACGAATAACTTCTTGAATATTGGCTTCCAGTGCGTCAACTGTTGCGAGCTTGTCGCTGTAGACATGAGCCTTAACAACACTACCAAAAATTGTCTAAGGACGTTATATCGCACGATCTAGGCGGCCAATTGACCGTCCCCAAACGTGAAATAAACTGTTCACCGAACTCGCCTCTAAATTGGGCCATTATTTCGCATGCTGTGTGGCACCATCTTGTTGAAACCACGTGTCAGACAAGTCCAGCTCGTCCATTTTGGGCAAAAAAAAGTTTGTAACCATCGCACGGTAGCACTCTTCATTTACAGTAACGTTCCTGCCTTCGTCATCTTTAAAAAAAGTACGGTCCAATGATGCCACCGACCTATAATCCACATAATAGTGATTTTTCCGGGATGCATTGGCACCACTAAATACGGGAATTACGGGAAGCCGCCTCAGAAGGTCGCCCAAACTGACCATAAAATGGAAGCAGTGCACGATGCACTTTGTTAACCGATCATGAATTTTCATAATAAAATTGAATAAACTGTAAGCGTTGTTCGTTTGTAAGTCGATTCTTAGTGAAATTGTAGACCAAACTGAACATGTTTGACAGTAACATGTGACACAAAAACAGCTGGGCTGCCCAAACCATATAGAGATGAAGAAGAAATAGATGAAAATGAGGCAAATTAGAGATGGGAGACAGAAACGAGGTTAAAGGTGGAATACAAAGATGAAAAAAAATTAGGCAGTGGAGAGTAGAAAGTCGGAAATTTGGAATAAGGAAGAATGTAATAAAGATAAATGAATAAATGAATTAAAAACGAGACAGATATGACAAGGAAGGCCACAAAGAGGAATGAATGGACAGAAAAAAGAAGGTTGGTAAAAAGATAAAGTTAAGAAAAATAATTAAATCTGAATTTCAAGAAAGAGAAAGAAAGGTTAAAAGACAAGGCGATTTTAAAATAATTTTGTTTTGTTTTGCATTTAAAGCTTCAAATGGCATCAATATTATTTATCAATATCAATATCAATATTATTAATCGATTTGCTGAAGGAATGATAAAGATGAATGGATGAACGATACTCAAGCTATGAGCATAAAACGGCCAGTTAACACCGCCCACCAGTCCACCCATAATTCATTTCAACAAATGCAATCTTAGTGAGAGAGAGAGAGTAACTTAGAGATGAGCGTATAACAGCGTATAACGCGTATAACTCGTGATCATATGCGAGCGGCGGCATTTAGGGTACAGAGCATGTTATAGTCGGGCTTGACCGACTTTCTTTCTTGCTTTAAAGATGACGAAGGCAGGAACGTTACTGTTAATGGAGAGCGCTACCGTGCGATGATTACAAACTTTTTTTTGCCCAAAATGGAAGAGCTGGACTTGGCTGACATGTGGTTTCAACAAGATGGTGCCACATGATACTCAGCAGGCGAAACAATGGCTCAATTCAGAGGCGAGTTCGGTAAACAGTTTATTTCACGTTTGGGGACGGTCAATTGGCCGCCTAGATCGTGCGATATAACGTCCTTAGACTATTTTTGGTAGTGTTGTTAAGGCTCATGTCTACAGCGACAAACCCGCAACAGTTGACGCCTTGGAAGCCAATATTGAAGAATTTATTCGTAACATACCGCCCGATATGCCGAAATTGTAGTAGAAATAGGTATTTTTAGGCTGTAAGCTAGTGTAATCAGTCAGTTGGGCGTAGAGCTCTATATGTTTAGATATATGTGGTCGGCAATGATTCCTTCTATGCGTTACAAACATCTGCTCAAAATTATAGTACACTTTCCAAGTGTGAACAAATTTACATTATTTGTTTTAATAATAAATAAATACAAATGAATTTCGAGTAGGCCTGGCTAATACAGCTATAGCTTTTCAACTTTTGATGCTTGAATTTGCCTAGCTTGAGCTCATTCTCTATCGAACACTAGAACACTCCATATCAAGCGGCAAACATAAAAAAACAATATTTTTTTCCATATTATTATTCCAAATTTAAGATTTTCTCGAGTTGAAGTGCAGTAAGTATACACAGATAGTACATCTGTGCCCTTGGTTTAAAGTTTTGCATTATTTTTCTATATAGATGACTGCAAAAAATACTAATGTATCCGGAGGAATTGTCTTGTTCGCGTTGACAGAGTGGAAGAAGCCAATTGTTTTCAAAGATCTCTTAAAGTTGGTCGCAGCCAAAATGATGGTGCCCCAAGACAGCATTAAATCACGCCTTAAAAACGTACTAAACATTGCAGTAAGGCAATTGTTCATAAAAAAAGAAGGGCCATTATACGGGCTGTGGCCGAAGACAGCGAAGACAGCGGCCACCGTCAAGACTAACAAAAAGATGATACTCCGGCCAGCAAAATGCAAGATTGCAAAAAAAACAAACGGCACGACAAAAAGAAAGATTCGAAAGAACAAATAATATTTTTACCGTCTATTTTAAATTATCTGTATTCAAAATTCTAGTTATTCGTTCGTTGTTATCAAAATTACTAAGTTGATTAAAACTCAAATTCGGAAAGAAAACAAATGGAACTAAAGCGCCAAAACGGAAAACTCGAAAGAACAAATAATTTCTATTCTAAATTATCTATTAAAACTATTTAAACTATTAAAACTATGTCAGCGGCTGTCGGAGTTGATGATGAGCCAGCAGGCAGCATCAAGCAGCGAAATAGCATCGTCCAGTGTAAGAGAGAATCACTTTGTTCTGGTTATTGTTATATTTATTTATTTCCCCTTTGTAGATACGTTCGGGTCTGGCCGAGCTGGAGTAAAGATCGCCACAAGTGTTACAGCGTTTGAAGAATGTCAAACCGGGAGTGCCGGTTGTCATCAAGGAGGAGGAGGTGGTATATTTACGTGCCGAGCATCGAGTGCCATCGGATATATTGAAATCGTTGGAACAACTATATCGTGGCCTATATCGATAGTGAGGATGATTCATACTTTGTTCTTGCAGCAGTTAACTGTAGCCACAGAAAATATAACCACAAAAACCACAAATTGTACAAATTTTTGAATGTATTTTATTGCTGCACGGATTAACTGTAAATCTAACAGCGAAAATAGTTGATTTAGGAAATTTCAGTTGGTCCTATATATTGTACTTGAACGGAATTTGAACTTGAGAATTACAAGTGGTCTCACTTTTGCGATATTCAAGAAATTCTTCGTGCATGTGCTTAGGCAGATTCCATACAAGTAACCATTTTACCGACTTTGTGGGTTGGCGCATTTCTAACCCATCATATCGGTTAAATTTACATACAAATTTTTTTTTTGGCCCCCTTCTGGTTTAGAAAATGTTTTTTTTCGTTTATTTTATTAACTTAAACGATCTATTAGGGTCTTAAAAACATCCTGTAAAACTTTCCGATAATATGTTTTACAACCATAAACAAAATAAATTTTTTTTCCCGACCCTCGTATATAAAAAAATGTACATTGACCCTCGTATTTTTCAAAATTTTATGTTCTTTGTTTTTTATAATCAAAAGACTTCAATCAAAGTTATAAAATGTTCGTAATTTTTGTTTTAAACAAATTTACTAGAAAATTTTATGAGATATTTTTTGTACCATGTCTTGATGTACTTCGACCGAAATTTCTAGAGAATTGTTTAACCGATTTTTTTTGTTCGTTGAAAGCTAACACACAAATGTATTCAATCCATTTTTGAAATCTATTAAAAATAATTGTTATTTTATCGAAACATTTTTATCGCGTTTTTCTCAAAACCACGTTTTTCAAATTGGTTCGCAAATTTTCTCAAGTTCTTTGATGATGTAGGGCTTAATGGACGCAGATTTAACGTGACTATGGTTCGAACCTCGTTCATTGGACTACTATCTACACTGGACTGCAAAAAAAAATGGCAAAAATCGATTTCTCGTTTTTAAATGGCCACAAGTTTTACAAATTCAATTTGGTTCAAATGATTCTGCTTCGGGCCATTCTGCTTTCTGCTTCATATTTACCGATTTCGTGTTTTTAGTTTTGCTATGAGATAATGCTCACTCCCGGAGAGACCCTACTTTGGAAGACATGAAATTTTTTAACATCCCTTGCATTCACACATTTTTTAATTTTGTAATTTTTTTTAATGAACTGCACAACAAATACAAAAAACAGAATTACAAAATCTTTTCCCGATTTCTTTCCACAAGTTTTTAAAAAAACAGCTTAAATTCCTAGACCAGAAGAAGGCCTTAATTTATTATTAAAAGTAATCAATTTCTTAACAACTCAGATTTCTTTGAGGCTAGCAAAAGCGAAAAGTAAAAGTAAAATTGGCTCAAACAGCACCTCAGGAGGGCCGGGGCCAAGCTTCACTCAATCTCTTGGCGTGTGTGCTTATAATTTTTCGCACGAGAGAAAGGGACCTACAGTTTAACGCCGAATCCGAACGGCAATAGTTAGAGAATTTTGGCTTTTTCATGGCTAGTTACTTCACAGCTGGCGCCAGTAGCTGGTGAAGGTGATCAGGTGTGTAAAAGCTTTTTTTCTAAAGAAAGAAAAAACTTTTTCTATTAGATGGTCCGAGGCGGGATCGAACCTCCCGCACCAGCCGCCACACATACGACTGGTACGCCACGCCCGACCACTATTATTCGGTAGAGTTTATTGTAATCAGCACAGAGGACACGAAACGGTTCATGCAACGCATAGTTAGTATTACAACGATGCAGTGATAGGGGGATAAAATTACGAGTCGGTCTGATAGTAACATTGAGGTTAATTTGGCCATCCAACTCAGTTGAGTCGATTTCTCCATTAATTAGTCTATGTATAAAGATTACTCCAAGCATAACTCTACGGTTAATGAGGGAGGGAAGGTTAATCAAAAGAAGTCTACTAGAGTACGATGGTAAGCGGACCTCAGGATTCCAGCCCAAACCACAAAGAGCAAACAATAAAAACTGTTTTTGCACAGTTTCAATATTATCTTGATGGGTCAAATATTGCGGAGACCACACACATGAGCCGTACTCGAGAATCGGTCGGACAAGAGAAGTGTACATAAATCTTCGTCGTATGGGGATCATCAAATTCCTTTGACCAGCCGCTTAATAAACCCAAGAACACTTCTGGGCTTACAAACAGCAGCAGTAACATGAGAGTCAAATTTAAGTGGGTGATCAAGAATTACCCCTAGATCATTTACCTCATTGGCTGTATCATGTAAACACTCTAGTGGGATATTACCATGCATATAAGTGAACAATTGTGGCAAGCTTCTGTAAGATGTCTTATCCTTACACTTGGAACTGTTAAGGTTTAAAAAATTATCTTTACACCAAGACTAAAATGCATCCAAGTCAGCTTGCAAATTATTGCGGGAAACCAAATTATTATATGTTAAACATAGTGTTCACATCGTCGGCGTACATAAGCACACGAGAGTGAGTCAAGACTGAAGGAAGATCATTTATGAAGAGACTAAAAAGCAATGGACCCAAGTGACTACCTTGTGGTACTCCAGAGGTAACCTGGATTAGTTTCGAATATGAATTACAAAACAGAACTTTTTGTGTTCTAGAACTTAGGTAATCAGAGATATAACTAAGAAGGTTAGTTGGAAAACCAATTAAACTCAGCTTACGAAGCAACAAGGAGTGATTAACAGAATCAAAAGCCTCACTAAAATCAGTATAAATGACGTCAGTTTGCATCTTACATAAGCACCCTATGATCACTAATGATGTAAGCTCTAAGAAGTTAGTGGTGGTAGATCGACGCTTCACAAATCCATGTTGATAGGGTGAAATAGTGGGACTACATAAATGTTGCAGATGAGATGTCATAATTCTCACAAAAGCTTTAGGAATTGCAGACAACTTGGAAAAGCCCCCATAATTCTTAACATCAGACTTATTTCCTCTTTTTAGGAAGAGGAATGATAAAAGAGGAAAGAAAAGAAAGACAATTCAAATAATTTATGATCAGCACAAAATCTAAGTACACAAGCAGGTACTCCATCGAGTCCCGATGCATACACAGGTTTAACACAGTTAAGATCGCTAAGGAGAGAGCTTTCAGTGATCACATGGCTAAAAATACATATAGACCCATTCAACCGATAAGGGTATGGGTGATTCGTAAAGAAGCTAGAAGACGAGTAAATTCTCCGCAATCAGATCGGCAATAGCCTGATTAGTGTTTGCTTTCGCATTACCATACCGCACAGAATAGGGCAGAGTGAAGGATTTGCGTTTAGAGTTAACAAACGCATAAAACTGCTTAGGATTGTGCGAGAATTGAAGCCTGCAACGGTTAAGATAGAGATAGACGAGCATCTTTGAACTCTTATACTTTTCGAAATACTTTGACTTCTTGTTTTTAAAATTTATTAGTTCTCTTGTGAACAAAGGCTGGCTATCAGGACAGCAAGGGAGCTCAAATGGAACACAAACATCAAAAACCGAGTACAAAAGATTTTAGTTCTAAAAACAATAATTAATAAAGTTTTGACTTTTAGCAAATTTTTTAGCCACTTTTGTTATTTTACGCTATTTCTACCAATTATTTTTCGCAACTTTCGCACCTCATATTCTGGCAACACTGGATCGGATGACTAAAGCATTCTGATTGTCTAAATTTTTCTTGGAATGAACTCTTGAAGTTTTCAGGTTTTTTGAAAAAACTTTTTTGTGTTCAAGTCAATGTATCATTAACTATTTGAAATTTTACTTTACTGTCTTCGGCGATTTGTTAGCTCTTAGCCATGCCTACACAACACTTCTTTCGACCAGCTTAAAAAAAACCGTCTTCTTCTCAAAATCACGAAAATGTATAAAAAATTCAACCTTTTCCATTGTTTTTATACTCTGTACGGAAGGTACATAGAGTATATTAAGTTTGTGCAAAAGTATGTAAAAAGTATGTATGAAGGAATCATTTCCGACCCTATAAAGTATATATATTCTTGATCAGCATCAATAGCCGAGTCGATATAGCCATGTCCGTCTGTCCGTCCGTCCGTATAAACGAAGAGATCTCAGAGATGGTAAGAGATAGAGGTTTGACATGTATGGGAAATATATTTCTTATAATTGCAGGCAGATCAAGTTTATTTTCAATTTTTGCCACGCCCCCTCGCACCCCCGCAATTTTGGAAAAACGTCATATCTCCTACAGTTTTGATGATTGATGGTTCGTACTTTCTAGAGATATCTAGTACTAAAAATTATTTATCGATTTGCTGAAGGAATGATAAAGATCGGATGAACAATACTCAAGTTATGAGCAAAAAACGGTCAGTTAACACCAGTTGGCAATCATGCATTTTTTAGCGGAAGACTTACCGAAGATAGAATCGAGAGATTCTTGAAAATGAAATGTGTTGGAAGCTGGATTAATTTTGGTTTGTGTGTGGCTTTTATGTTCCCAAACGTTCATCTAACCTCAAAAACCTACCACTTTTAACGGCAAAATTTAAACGGCTGAACCTTCTGTATTATTTTAAACAACCAGATTTGTTGGATCGAAGCGAATCGTGAATGCCATATACAGTATGTAGATTTTGCTACTGTTATATCTTAAGCTGGTTGAACAAAAAACAAGAACGAATGCAATTTGGTACGCCGGTCATACGGACAGATCCAAATGAACAGATCGAAATGGACAGATTCCGATTGGCAGGCTAAAGAGAAGTGCTACGGGTGCATACATTTCATAAGTGGGATAAACAGAAAAAAAATGTCAAAGACAATTTACGTTCGTGGTCCCTATGCTTCACTTCTACAGTAACATTCGGATGCAGATCCACCACCTTTTGGTGTCCGAGTCCGGATACAGTAACGGTAATGACAGAGCAGACAGATCCCAACGACCCAATGTTTGGTCCAGATGAAGAAGACGATGGACCACAGCTGAAATGAAGTTTCGACAAGATGGTATTGTCTTTGTATCTAGGTCTCATTGTTGTTGTGGTTCGTGACCTATGTTTTGTATACTGGGGGTTATTGCTGGCTCGAGGTCAATGTTTTTAACGTGCTTCATTATAAAATAATAAAACACGATTTTTGGTTTTCCAATATATTTCGAACCCCTTCGGAATTCGTCTTCAGGGCTGTAACAATATAACACAACAAAATACTCAATTTTACATTACAATGTTTATATATTAGTTGAACATACATCTATACGTACAAAAAGCACAGCGTCCGCTTTGTCAGCTGTGGAGTTGAGAACTAGTTTTATTATACCCTTGCAAAGGGTATTATAATTTTGCCCAGAAGTTTGCAACGCATAGAAATATTCATTTCCGACCCCATAAACTATATATATTCTTGATCAGGGGACGAGCTGAGTTCATTGAGCTTTGTCCGTCCGTCTGTCTGTCCGTCTGTCTGCTGTCTGTCTGTCTGTCCGTCTGTTTCTACGCAAACTAGTCTCTCAGTTTTAAAGCTATCGAGCTGAAATTTTGCACAGAGTCTTCTTTTTACTGCACGCTGCTAATATGTTGGAACCGACCGGATCGGATCACTATATCTTATAGCTGCCATAGGAACCATAGGTCGAAAAATGGGTTTTAGTGAGAAAAACTTTTTTGTTTTCAATGTTAACGTGATTAAACTCGGTCATTAATAATATTATATGCTTTCAAACAGATTTGCAAATTTTGGTCAAAATCGGATGACTATATCTTATAGCTGCCACAGGACCGATCGGTCGGAAAATGGGTCTTAGTGAAAAAAAACTTTTTTGTTTTTAAGTAAATCGTTCTTAAGGTCGGTGATTATTAATATTAAACGCTTTCAAACTAATTTGAAAAAGTTGATCGACATCGGGTGACTATATCTTATGGTTGCCATAGGACCGATCGGTCGAACATGAGTCTTGGTAAAAAATTTTTTTGTTTAGTTTTGTTAGCGTCCTTAAACTCGCTGATGACTTATTTTATATGCTTTCAAATAGATTCGCAAAATTGGGCCGAAATCGGATGACTATATCTTAAGGCTGCCATAGGGCCGATCGGTCGGAAATTGAGTCTTAGTGAGAAAAACTTTTTTCAGACGTTTATCTGTCGGAAAATAGGTTTTAGTTACAAAATCTTTTGATTTTTATCTAAGCGTTCTTAAGCTGTGACATTTGCATTTGCAAGGGTATAAAAACTTCGGCACAGACGAAGTTAGCTAGGCCTTCTTTATTTTTTGTTGTGGTCAAGTAAATGTTTGTATGAATGCGCGCAATTCTCTGTGTCTGTTTTTAGTCTTATATGTGTGGAGTATCTCGAAGGTAAACCGTTTATTGTAATGTTGTTCTTGTTGTAAGATGCTTACTGCAGCTAGATCTGGAGAGTGTCTACTCTCAGCACAGTGGGCTGCAAGTGCTGTTTTCTGGTTTATTGTATCGTTCCTTCATTTTATGTCAGACTTGTGACCCGCTATTCTAGTTTTAAGTTTTGATTTGGTCGTACCGACGTATACTTTATCGCATATACTGATCCCGTCTCCAGCGCAAGGTATTTTGTAAATAACATTATATTTGTCCAGTAATCCAATTTTGCTCTTCGTGTTGCTAAAGAAAATTTTTGTTGTGTATATGGGTGTGCGTGCTATTATGACGATGTCTTTTTTGTAGCAATCGGATTTGGCAAGTCTGTCGGACAATTTGGGTATGTATACTAATGTTTTTTATATTTTAGGGGACTTTTCTTTCTCGATGGTGTTGGTCAAAGTGTAGGTTTTCATTACAGCATATATTGTATGATGTGGAAAGTCATTATTCTTAAGGGTTTTAAAAATTTTCTTTTTGTTGTCATTATGAAATATTGGGTCGCTTGTGTCTAAGACTCGTCTTATAAGATTCTTGTTCACTATCATGTGTTTTGGTTGACTAGAATAATAATTAATCATCCTCCCGGATGCCATCGGTTTCTGGTACCAATCCAGTTTAAGGGTGTCTTCCACTCTGTGAACAACTGAATCTAGAATGGTAGCTGGCTGTCCTTTTCCAACTCTAGCGTAAACTTTATATCCTTATGATATGAGCTTAATATTTCTAAGGTGTTTTCGATTTGGTCCTCCTTTACTATGGCAAACAGATCATCAACATACTTGCTAAGTAATCTAGTGTTCGTTACTCTGTCCAAAATTGTCTCCATAATTATGTCTGCGATTATAGGTGATGCGGGGGATCCCATTGGAAGTCCTTTCAGTTGTACGTAAAGTTTGTCATCATATTTAAAATATCTGTTTTCCGTGATACAGAATGTCAACATTTCCATAAAGAGTTTCTTCGGTATGCTTGTATGGTTCTCAATATCATTCCATCTTTTTTGAATTACTTCAAGCGCCAAGTCGGTTGGAATGCTCGGAAACAGTGACTCCACATCAAACGAAACTAATCTTTCGTCGTCATAAATATGGGAATTATTTATCCGCTATTTAAATTCAAATGTATTTTTAACATTGTATTTCGAGTCAATAGTCAAATTCTTCAAGATGCCGACCAAATATTTGCATAGGTGGTACGACGGTGAATTAATCATCGAGCAAATTGGTCGTAAAGGCGTATTTTCCTTATGTCACATTTATATAAAAAAAATAGTTTAATGAAATTGTTAAATATAAATACTATATTGAATTGGTGGCAGTTTTCAAGATAAAAGTAAAACCCTTAACAAAAGCAGTGAAAAAGGTTGATATTTTTGCATTTTCGTGATTTTGAGCATGAAGACAGGTTTTGTTTGAGCTGGTCGAAAGAAGTATTTTGTAGGCGTGGCTAAGAGCTACAAAATCGCTGATGACAGTAAAGTTAAATTTCAAATAGTTTATGAGATACAGACTTGAACAACAAAACATTTTCAAAAACCTGAAAACTTCAAGAGTTCATTACAAGACAAGAAAGAAAGTCGGTCAAGCCCGACTATAACATACTCTGTACCCTTACACTCGCATTGGCTCAGGAGTCAAACGGCCAGTTAACACCCCGCGCACAACGCGGTGAGCTCTCTAAGTTTCTCTCTCTCTCTCTTTCTCTCTCGCACTAAGATTGCCTGTGTTGAACGGTTAGGGTGCTGTGGTTGTTGGTGTTAACTGGCCGTTTTTTGCCCATAACTTGAGTATCGCTCATCCGATCTTGATCATTCCTTCAGCAAATCGATAAATAATTTTGTTTACAAGGTATCTCTAGAAGGAACGAACGATCTATCTCCAAAACTGTAGGAGATATGAAGTTTTTTCCAAATTACGGGGGCGGGAGGGGGCGTGGCAAAAATTGAAAATAAACTTGATCTGCCTGCAAGTATAAGAAATATATGTCCCATACATGTCAAACCTCTATCTCTTACCATCTCTGAGATCTCTTCGTTCATACGGACAGACAGACGGACGGACGGACAGACGGACAGACGGACATGGCTATATCGAATCGGCTGTTGATGCTGATCAAGAATATATATACTTTATAGGGTCGGAAACGTTTCCTTCTCCCTGTTACATACTTTTGCACAAACTTAATATACTCTATGTACCTTCGGTACAGAGTATAAAAACCTTAGCCAATCAGACCAAACCCAGCCAGGGTTTTTTAACTACCATAAGTACCTTTCAAATTTTCTTGGTCTCGTTGGTATAAAAATTTTGTGGTGCACTGTGTAACTAGTTTTAGTGAGAAGAACTTTTTTGTTTTCAACGCAAACATCCCGAAACCTCGTATTTATTAGTTTTCTATGCCTATTCATAATTTCACGTAGCTTGATGAAAATCTGACAATTATAAAGTATGGCTGCCATAGAAAATGTAGGTCCGAAAAAAGTCTTAGTAAGAAAAACTTTTTTGTTTTCAATGCTATCGCTTCCAAACATGATACGTATTTAAATTATATGCTTCCACATAATTCTGATAAGTTTGATACAAGTCGGATGCTTATAGCATATAGCATATAAAGTAATTCTAGTGAGAAAAATTTGTTTGTTTTCAATGGTAGAGTCTTTATGCTTTCCAGCTATAAATATTATCTCTTTCAACACAATTTTGGCGAGTTTGATCCAAGTCGGATGAATATATCGTATTGCTTCCATATAAAAACTGTCCAGTTAAATGTTGAAAGTAGTGGCGCCATTTATTGAGCACTTTAGGAAATCTCTCGGCTAACATAGTTCAAAGCGAAAGCACAGTACAGAGAACTCCAAAGTGTTTGGGCGCTCAAAAAAGTCATTTATTGCGCAAGTGGAACTTTAAAACAAAATAGTGTGCAGAGCAGAGAACGGCTTCGTTCGATTGCAAAACGCTCACACATTATTCAACACCCGAATAAAAAGGCTTCGCGCTCTATTCATCAAACTTGCATACTCATGTTCGCAGCAGAGTTTTAATCGAACCAATTGTTGGCACTCTGATAATAATA
Source organism: Lordiphosa magnipectinata (assembly GCA_037044535.1). Lineage (NCBI taxonomy): Eukaryota > Metazoa > Arthropoda > Insecta > Diptera > Drosophilidae > Lordiphosa > Lordiphosa magnipectinata. The sequence continues at coordinate 168,011 of JBAMBO010003226.1, read as the reverse complement.
TAATAATAATAAATAATAAATTTATTTAAAACCAATTATACACATGATTTATACAAAAAATTTCAAAAGAAAACGTAACATATCTAATTGCTAGAGGTTTTAAATAGTACTCGACTATGACTATATGTCGTCAGTCGGAGAATTCTCTTCTATTACTTTGTTGAGTTTTGTTTTATTTTATTTGAGGGTTCCCTAGATACCATACAAAAAGTCTTACTACACCCTGCTTCCCCGCTCGTCGCGAGATACAGGATCGTTGGGACCTAGTGTCGGATTAGGGGCCCACCAAATTTCTTTAGTTTATATTATTTGTGTTGTTGTGTTTCAAAAATATTCCACCAAAATCCGTTTCCTATACTGGGTGGCCTGTTGCAGAAACTCTATTAAGCCCTTCCAATTAGTGTCGCTCGCATCATTTAAAATGTCTCTAATCTGAGTTGGGCTTAAGACAGGTTGGCTAAAACATAAAATTCTGTGCTCTCGTAGTATTGGACATCTACCCAGAAAATGATTTATGTCCTCTACCTCATTTGTGTTGCACAATTCGCATTTATTAGTTGGTCCTGTAATGAATCTATTTCCATTTAAGAGTATCATGTCACATCTTGCTTCAATAATCCATGACACTGCCCGGGTATCTACTTGTGCATATTTTTTGCCGACGGTATGGTCAAGTTCTCGGTAAATTCTCCATTCACTTCTTAATTTTTGCTGCACAAGTTCTGTAAGTCTGTGTCTCCTAAGCTCCGCTAATAGTGCAATGCGATTGACATTCCATAAGGTCTCGTTGCCCCAGTTCCACTCTATGTTATGCAATGAGCTCAGTGTGAATAGCTCTTTTGCCCAAAATACATTTTTATCCAATACCAACTGCGACAGGATTCGTGGCAACCTATGGCTATCATATATAAAAACAGAGTTTTGTAGATATACCGAAGGTGCTGGTCCAGCATGTAGAATCTGCTACCGTATCTATCCGTATCTAGAGCAAGTGAATAGTGTGGCGTTGTTTGTGGCAGGTTATAGATACGCTTAATGAAAAAGGCTTCCAGCTTATCCACTTCCTCATGTTGGCCATAGCCCCAAACTTGCGCTCCGTAAGCTTGTATTGCCCTACACACGGCTTCATAAATTTTCCACTTCATTTCAGCGGAGACATTGTTTTTGGCGAGAAGGCTCTTCCAGGTTATGTTGATGCTTTGCTTTGCAGCCGCAGTTCTAGCTTTAACATGCTTCTTGAAATTTAAAGTGGGCGTCAACATAACTCCTAGATATTTGTACTCAGGTACAATCTTTATGGGTTCACACTGAAATGTCCACTTTTTATTCTTTGCAAGGCGCCCTCCTTTCCTGAATACCATTATTTCCGATTTGGCCATATTCACTTCCATATTCCAAGTCTGACAATAAATTTCCAGGCGAGCGATCATTTCCTGCAGTACAATGACTTCATCAGCCATTTTAACTATGTCATCCGCATATAATAAAAGGCGTATATTTCCACTTCCCACTGTTAGGCCGCCACCTATGCTATCATGGAGATCGTCTAGGAAGAGCGCAAACAAGAGAGGCGACAGTAGACAGCCCTGCCTCACTCCGATATTGGTTTCGAAATAACCAGATAGCTCCGTGCCTGTCCAGACTGCCACATTCGTGTTTGCATAAATATTCTCCAGCACATTTAGGAATTTGGTCGAGACTCCCATCAAATATAATTTGTACATCAAAAGCTGAGTTTTGTTCGATCTAACACATAAACATCCCATCAAAAAACTCTAGCTGAACCGCTCGATGCGAGTGCCGGTATGAGCTGAATATTTTTAGGACTGACTTCTGTTCGATGAATAAATATGAACATACACGTTGGATCACATAACGCCGCTCGATGCGATTGCGTTATGAGTTGAATATATTTAGCTCTGAGTTTTGTTGATTGATTAAATGTGAGTAAGAATTTTTGTGTATGAGCCAATCAAGAAAAAAGTGATTTTTGCAGTTCTCTGGTGCAGAGATAGCAAAAAAATGCCACAAACGCCGAAAAATTTGGTATTTTTAAGGTCACCTCACACTTTTTTCCAGCTATTATTTGTTTAAATAAATGTTTAATGATTTGAATGTACAATAAGATACATATATGAAATGCGGCTCGTTAATGCCCAAGGGCGTTGCTAGGGGGCAGCTCTTTCCCTTAATCACAGATTTTGGGTCAGGAAATTACCGTTTTTATACGTACCGCAAAAATCGTGTTGAAAGAGGAGGAAGATGAGGAAGCAAGAAGCTTAAACCAGCGTCTCAGATGCTCCCCCGTCCATCTAAAACATCTTCTGATCTTTGTGGGAGTACCGACAGGGGTCCGCAGGGTTATCTGTCAAGCCCGTCATAACGTCCCTCGCCATCAGGCTCCTTGCGGGTCGTACTTTCACACAATAGTTGGAGACAATACTTTTAAAACTTCCGTATGAGCGCCAACAGTTTTAACTGCGTCTTTGGATTGTGCACTTGGCTCCAAAGTGAAACACCCTCTCCAGCTGCGATACGAATCTCAAGGTGTACAAGATCAATAAAAAATATAATAGATTTTTCTTTATTTATTTGTTAGTATTTCATAAAACTAAGTATTGCTGTAGTTGCTCTATATCGACATTGGCCCGGGCAAGCAACAACTATGTTACAGCTTTGTCTGGAGGCACTGCATGTCAACAGCATCAAAATGTTTCTTATTTGTTAATAATAAGCGCAATTTCTTCAAACGATTTCAACTATCACCTTTCTATTCGAACATTTTTTTCGCTTCTCACCGTTAAAATAAATAAATTTAATTACTTTGGGCGCCAAAAAAAAACTCGAACAGCTGTTCATACCATCCACAAATTGAGAGTTCGACGTTCGTGTGGATTTTGCTACTCTCCTTTTTGTTTCTTTCCGTACACCAGAGTTCGCCAGCGATAGCCCCTGGGGCACGAACATACTCGCCAATTTACACCGAATGCTTGCCGATGTCATGCATCACTGTGTGTTAGAGAGAGACACAGTCAAATTTTCGCGCTCTCTGCTTGGGGAAGCCTGCCGTACACAGAGTAAAACGACAGACGTCAAACTTTTTGCGAGAGGTTTTAAAACGTATAAGCTTCGGCCGATCAAAAGTTAGATAACACAAGAGGAGGGAAACACAGTGAGAGACTGTGTGTTCTTTGTTCTTTCTGTTTTTTTCAGTGAGCTGATCGAATTGAAAAAGGGTTTCACACTTTTTTGTGAGCCATTTCTTTAAAGCTATTAAGTCTGAAATAAAATTAGAAAATAATATAAATGATAAAAGGAAATTAATATAGTTTTATTATAGTTTTATTAGCGGCTCTGCTAAAGCAGCTGAAATTTGCAAGGTCCGGGAATTTGGATTTGAGCTAGAAGTAGAGATCTTGCTTGGTTTTGATTCCATTTCTTCACTTTGGTGGTTGATTTAAAGGAGGCAAAGTTTGCTTGCACCACGTCGAGAGACGCATCTTAAGAGAGCAGCAACAGTTTCACTTTTTAAAGTTTAGGCAGACCACAGGTGGGGGATTCTCTTAAGGTAATGTGAATTGGTTTACAAGTTTAGGAACCATAAGATCATTGTTAGCGAAAGCGTTGCAACATTTGCCTTTCAAATACCTTAACCGAATACTCTCCGCCATCCCTGGCTTATCCCAATGACTTGGACTGATATCCCTCACGAGCGATAAGGCCCTCCCACATGGCGTATACGCATTGTTTGGCTCATGTTGGCTTTTACGACTTACATTTTTTTTTTTTTTTGGTAGCTAAATTAATTTAGACACTGGTGGGAGGTGGGACGACGACAACGCGGAAGAAAAAATGAAATAATAATAAATAAATTCATTAACATAAAAAACACAACGGGTGGTGCTGTTGCTTTTGCTGGTGCCTAGGAATGCGTGACGGAAGCCTGGGCTGGCTCGTTACCTGGCCAAGATTATCATCAGTGAATTGTTATTGTTGTAGGATTTGCATGGCGGCTTTTGTTTTTTTTTTTTTCGACCATCGTTAGCAGCTCCTACCCCACCCCCCCACTCTCGCTCACCCTCTTATTTACATTATTTTTGATGGCATTTTTTTGTTTCCCCCGAGTACCTCATCAATGTGGGGCCAATGGTATTATTTGCCGTTGACCCCCCTTAGCGACAAGCGATTACACGCTCCCATAAATACCAGGCACACAATTGTCAAGAGGGTTGACAGTGCGGGATAAGGGTTACACTAGGCCTTTATGCCTCATCAACGGCACTTTTCCGCTCATTGCGACCGTAAACTTTATTAATTGAGTTTGTATTATGTGCGAGAGTAGGGAAAGCCTCTGGCTTTAGACGAAAATCAAATGATAATGCAAATTTGTGAGAAAGGAACGTGGGAGGTGCTTTAAGAAATGCAAACAGAAAAAACAGAAAAAACAAAAACCATAAGAACCTTAACACTTTTCTTGATTGGCCCAGCGCACACACACACAAGCGGAAGTGGACAGCTATAAAATATGTGTGTGCCCTACCAACATACCAAACTTTAACCATAACGAAACTCAAACTTCCTCCCTCCGTCAATGACTTGCTTATCAATTGCCCAGAAAAGTATGCTACGAAATTCATGCTTTGCGTGCCTGTGGGTGGGTGTGCGTGGGTGGGTGTGTGTGTGTGTGTGTGTGTAGATTTGCGATAGCATAGCCTGAATTCATAAACAATATTCTACATGAATTGTTGCGCCCTCGCGTCCTGTTCAATTGCTTTTTTTGTTGTTGTTGTTTTTGTTTCACTTTATTTTCCTCCCTTAGAAAACTTACTCCTGTAACGGATGGATCCTTCGACTATTTTGGGTTTTTCATTTCAAAATTTTGTATAGAATTACCAAATGTTGCCAGCATTCCCAACGTAGTTGCTCCTCTATGTATTTTCAAGATTAGCACGCTTAATGCAAAACTACTTTACAATCTTAATAAGAATCTAAATCGAATGCAGTAAGAGCTAAGTCATCAAGCAGCGGGCTCATCTGTTGAGCGAGGGCTGCCTTTTATATTCCACTATGGTGAACAGACCACAACGATATGCTGCCCAGCCTGGCCTACACCTGCAGGATTCTTGCCCTGTATTTGTTAGCATCTAGCAGATATTTTGCGAACAAAAGATGGGAATAAGATACTTAGTTTCGTTTAGGATTTTACACAATGCAATGCGTACTCTCATAATACAAAGGCTGTACAGCTCCCTTTCAATGCGTCTATGTCGTTAATAGTTAAGCGCCAACACCTCTGTTGTTGTTCTGCAATCATAAGAAATGCTTAAAATGTCATTAATTTCCATAAAACCGCACTTACATCTATTGAGAGGTGCTTTCGCAGACTCGTCAAACGTTAGCCTCACGCGCTCTTTCATATATTCAAGCCAGTAGTTTGGACTGACTCTTTTTCCAGGTGTTCGGGTTGTATCAGTATCAATTTAATACGCGCAGTCTCAAATTGAAACTGAATCAAGTATAATATTTTTTTATATTTTTGTGTCAATATGAACCCAGAGAGTATCAAATTGATATTTTTGGTATTAATTTTATACTTAGAAATAAGGTTGTAAGCTTGTAAAATGTTGGAGGTTCGAACCTATGGTAAAGTGTAAGGTTTGATTCTCGGACCGGTTCCTGTCTTAGGTTGTGGTTTGAATCTAAGTTCCCCAAACCGAACCGGTTCTTTGCGGTTCGGTTCAGAACCAGTTTGCAACCTTGCTTAGAATCAATTCAATACGCAAAAGTATTAATTTGAAAATCAAATATTTTCAATGTCATCGAATGTTTGTTTGAAAGTTTAAAAAGCATGTGAAAAAAGCATGCCAAGTACTGTTACTGTTAAGTCACTGTTAAGTCACTGTTAAGTCACTGTTAGTAAAAGTAAAATTGGCTCGAACAGCACCTCCAGGAGGGCCAGGGCCAAGCTTCTCTCAATCTCTTGGCGTGTGTGCTTATAATTTTTCGCACAAGAGAAAGGGACCTACAGTTTAACGCAGAATCCGAACGGCAATTAGTTAGAGAATTTTTGCTTTTTCATGGCTAGTTACTTCACAGCTGGCGCCAGCAGCTGGTGAAGGTGATAGGGTGTGTAAAAGATTTTTTCTAAAGAAAGAAAAAAACTTTTTCTATTAGATGGTCCGATGCGGGATCGAACCCACAACCTCCCGCACCAGCAGGCACACATACAACTGGTACGCCACGCCCGACCAAGTCATTGTTAAGTCACTGTTAAGTCACTGTTAAGTCACTGTTAAGTCACTATTAAGTCACTGTTAAGTCACTGTTAAGTTACTGTTAAGTCACTCTTAAGTCACTGTTAACGTCTCTTTTCACCTTCGCACCATCTTACTTTACACAGCACGAAACACACAGCCCACCTGCTGGTATGGCAAAATGTAAAATTGGTTAACTTTGCAAATACAAAATGCAAAGACAAGGCGAACCCAAAAGAATCTGCCGCAAGGACAAAATCATTCTAGTTTTAATCGGGGGAGTCGAACATCAGTAAAACAGCTTCGCTCTAAAAGTTTTAAAGCATTTTTAAGAGATGGCGTTACCCACCTAGCATTTGGATAATTTTGACAAGAATCACCTTGGTGAGTCTTTTTCGAGCTCTTTTGATGACTAAAAAGAAATTAGCTTCATGTGCGATTTAAGGAAGACTCGAAAACTACTCATGCATTTGCTCAAAATGTGATTCATTAAAAATCGATTTGAAAAAGACTCGCAAATGACTCGAAAATGAGGCGAAACTGATCAGAAAAACCGGGTATAAATGACACTTCATGAAGAATCGCAGCTAGGGTACCATTTTCTCCCGACAGAAGTATCAATTATGATCAGAAAACGAGCGCACTTATGACTATTTTAATCAGACTGAAGACTCGAAAAAGACTCCAATGTGATCAAAAATTTCATTGAACTAAACTTGATGTTGAAGCCTCTTCATTAGGCTTTCGTTTTTTTAGTATGTGTCATTTCGGTGAAGTGTAAGGATGCCTTCACACTGTTCTACACTCGAGACATGATACTCTAGTAGGCCAAGAAATTCTATGAATATGACAAGCTGTTCAAATTTAAAACATAACAAAAAGCAGAACTACTAGACTATCATATGTTATGTGTCGAACAGTGTGAAGGCAGCCTAATCAACATAGTTTTTGTATGGTCCGAATATGTGAACTTTCGTGCCAGCAAAGCATTATTTGATTAGTGAGTTCAGCTGGCTCAAGGTCCGAAAAAGTTGAGTTTGTTCACAACTGTAAACAATTATGCATTGTACACCTGATTGCCCATACAGTACTGTTTCATCATTCACCCGAATGAATCGTCAGTAGGCTTTTCGCTGAAGAATGCATGATTGCCAACTGCCTCTCCTTACAATTATTAGCTTAGATCAGTTGGGAACTGCAAAAAGCAATGAAACAATTTGTGCGAAAGTTTACTTTTCTGCCGAACATTCACTCTCTATTTGGTGGGACCAACCTCGCAAAAACCATCACAGGGAAACTCTACGGAACTTTATTGATGCGTTTGAGCCGAAATTCGAGCAAAGGCTTTACAAGCTAATTTTACAACATGACAAAGCTCGGCCACAAGTTGCGCAGCCGTTCAAAACATGCCTTGAAATGCTGAAATGGAAAGTCCTACCCCATCCGCCGTATAGCCTCGACATTGGGACTTCCGACTACTGCTTGTTTTCGTCTTGAGGATCAGCACTTGCACTCTTTTAAAGAACGCCATAATATGATCGATGCATGTATAGCATTCAAAGACGCATAGTTTCTTCGAGATGGTATCCGAAAATTGCCAGAAAGAATTCAAAAAGTTGCGGCTATCGATAGACAATACTTTGAAAAATGAATTTGTATTAAATTTTCCACAATTTTTGTACTAAATCGATAAACAATTCGAAGAAATTCAACGATTTGTACATTAAATTGCTGTCATTACAAGTTTCAAGAACCAACTAATAGCAGCACGAGCTAAGAAACTGATTAAGCATTATAACAGTGAGAAGCGAGTTCTGACACCGATATACACCTTACACTTTTATTTCCTTTTCGTATATTTTGTAAATTTTTCAGAAAAAATTGCTGCTTTTCATAAATATTTAATTCGTCTAAAATTTATGTAAAATGTTTTCAACACACACACAAAAAAGTGCATAAATCTTGCGGCTTTTCGCAGATTTCATTTCCTGTGCGGGTTTAAGTCTTCTATTTTCTTTGCTCTTCTTTTGGCACAACCTGCATGCCCAGCCAGACATCGACACCATAACAGCTAGCTGGCCCCCTTCTACTCGCTCACTCATTTTATGTAGCAGCACTAATGGCGCTTTATTATTGGCAAAGTTACTCCACGACCACGACGCTCTACGCAAACACCCCTCCTCAAGCATTTGGGGATGCTCCTGCTCCTGCTCCACCTACAACAGCAGCAGCAGCTCCATTGCCCAGTTCCTTTTTCGTCTCCCTTAGCCAATTTATATGGAAATAGATGCGCGCGGCACATTTTGCTAGCGACGAAAATCGATGGCCAGACTGAAGATTACTTAGCCCAAAAAAGTTTTGAATGGCAACAAAATTTAGAGAAAAGGGCTACAAATCGTCATTGAAGTAGTCCAGTCCAGCTGGCCTTAAAATAGAACGAACAAAACAAATCGAAGAAAAAGTCCGAAAGTAAATGTTAAAACGCGTACGTGCGTGGCCACTCCCCGCCCCCAAACCACATCCATTGCGTCTCGTTCGGCTGGGTAATTGGTTTTTGTTGGGCTATAGCAAATGGCTTAGGCAGCAACTTTACGGCGACGTCTTCTTCTTGCGGGTTTCGTTCGCTATTGATAAAAATCAATTACACAATCATATGCCAAGCTCAGTGGCACGCCCCAAGTCACCTCAAAACTCTCCATTTCCCTTCACTTACCACACGACTTTCAATCAAATCAACCGCGCCAACAATTACCCATACACCAGGCCAGCCAGACACGCCTTCCACCACCTACGCAGACACTGAGACGAAAAAGGGCAGAGACTTGAGAGCTTGAAAATGTTCTACAGAAGAAAATTATGTTTCACAAGAAAGCACCTCGAGTACCCATCAACATACTTGAGAATTTTGAAATTATTTCCCAAGCTTTAATTTTTTCAGTGTAAAAGTAAAACACCCACGCACTTAACTATACCAAGTGAAGGTTACATTTCTTTGTAAACCAGGGATGGCTTTTATTTTAATTTCAGCTACTCCACAGCAAGATTAACTTATTGTCTGTATAGCAATTTCAGCTGTCCACCATTTCTACCATAAGTTCAAAAATATGCAATTTATTGTTGTGGTCAAGAGCCAAACGGAGTTTGATGAGTGACGCCTGCTTGCAATTAAGCTGAAATTTATAAAGGTGTGGGCTGCACTTTACAATTAGAAGCTTTAAATGCATCACAACTTTTTTTTGGCCAAAATGGAAGAGCAAGAATTGGCTGACATGTGGTTTCAACAATGCGGTGCCACATGCCACACAGCAAGCGAAACAATGGCCCAATTCAGGGGCGATTTCGGTGAACAGTTTATTTCACGTTTAGGGACGGTCAATTGGCCGCCTAGATCGTGCAATATAACGCCTTTAGACTATTTTTTGTAGTGTTGTTAAGGCTCATGTCTACAGCGACAAACCCGCAACAGTTGACGCATTGGAAGCCAATATTGAAGAATGTATTCGTAACATACCGGCCGATATGTTGGAGAGAGTATGCCAAAATTAGGCCCAGCGTATGAACCATTTGAGGCGCAGCCGCCGTCAACAATTACCTGACATCATTTTTAAACATTAAAGTTTCCAAACAATTTTCTGAATTTTATCACCCTTTAGTTCGAGCAGAAATAGTTATTTTTTGGCTGTAAACTAATGTAATCAGTCAGTCGGGCGTAGAGTTTTGTTTGTATTGATATAGGTGGTCGGTAATGATTCCTTCAATGCGTTACAAACATCTGGTCAAAATTATAGTACACTTTTCAAGTATGATAAAAATTACATTATTTGTTTTAATAATAAATAAATACAAATGAATTTCGAGTAGGCCTGGCTAATACAGCTATAGCTTTTCAACTTTTGATGCTTGAATTTGCCTAGTTTGAACTCATTCTCTATCGAACACTAGAACACTCCATATCAAGCGGTAAACATAAAAAAAAATTTATTTGTTCCATATTATTATTCCAAATTTAAGATTTTCTCGAGTTGTAGTGCAGTAAGTATATACAGATGGTATATCTGTGCCCTTAGTTTAAAGTTTTCCATTATTTTTCCTTATAGATGGCAGCGCGAAATACTAATGTATCCGGAGGAGTGGTGCTGTGCGCACTAAAAGACTTTCGGAAACCCGTTACGTCCAAAGAACTCTTAAAATTGGTCGCTGCCCGTATGATGGTGACCGAAGCCAGCATTAAATCACGCCTTAAAAACGTACTAAACATTGCAGTAAGGCAACAATTTATCAAAAAAGAAGGGCCATTATACGGGCTGTGGCCGAAGACAGCGAAGCCAGCGGCCACCGTCAAAACTAAAAAAAATATAATAATCCGGCCAGCCAAATGCTCAAAAGGCATAAAAACAAACGGAACTAAATCGCCACAAAGGAAAATTAAAAAGAACAAATAATACTTTTACATTCAAAATTCTAGTTATTCGTTCGTTATCCGCTATCAAAATTACTAAGTTGATTAAAACTATGTCAGCGACAGTCAGAGTTGATGATGAGCCAGCAGAAAAACCGTATCCATAACCGTAACCTGAACCGAGGCTTACCTATCTGTTACAAATTATCCCTGAATCATGAAAACTATAAACGATCTCGAAGACTTTTGCGCTGGCATGGCTATCCGTAAGTTTTGAAAACGCTCAATCAATGTGAGTGTCACTATTGGTTGTAGCCGTATTCAAGTCTAACAAAGATCTAAATCCCTTTCTAATTTACAGATTGTATGTGTCCCTAGCCTCAACTGAAGCTCGTAAGCACAAATTAAAGTCGCCTAATATAATGGAATTGCTATTTAAAACGGAACTGTTCTCTGCAAATAAATATTCTATTTCTACCTGAAATTTTCTTAGTGGATATCGCGGACTTTTATATAAGACTTAAAGCCCTATAGACTTATGCTTTAAAACTGCATACTCAAATACCTCAAGACCACTACTGTTACGACCACTGGAGCAAAGACTAACATTCTCGAAAAGTTCGTTCCTAACGAAAAAGAGAACGCCTCTTTTTGGTCGCGCCCTACAGTTTGTATCTGGACAATCTAGACGCACAGCAATTCTATAGCCTGGTACTTCATATGTCTCGTTTGAATAGATTGAACCCTTAACAAAACACAACATAGAAGCCTGAAGCATAAGCTTATCGGACTGAACATCCCTAATATGACAGTGCAGGTGTTAGGCTTTATGGAAAACTAATTCTTAGTGAGAGCTGTTGATTAAATAATCGAAGTGAGTGCTAAGCAAGTTAATGGAGCGTACCTTTTCAAGTTCGTCGTGAACTTTGGTTGTACCTTGGAGGGGTTGTGGCGGATGGAATTGTCCTACTATAAATTAGCCCAGCTGCATTTGTTGCTGCTCTCTCCATACGTGCACACGTGTATGTTGCGCCCTGACTCTTGTGTATTGTTATACCTTCTGCAGGATCAACTGGAAAATGCCTACGGTCTATAGTGACATTTTCATTTTTCTTAAACTGAAAGTTTTTTACAACTTTCGAAACTGGGGTCCACGATGGATCGACAAGATTCCTACATTTTGAGCGAGCTACTGCTCCTACTCTTTCTTCCATAAAGTCGATCCATAACCTTATCGGATGACTGTTTGTGTCTAGGCTTATCTGTTTTAGTATTCCTGTTGCTCCATTGACTAATTCATCAGCTGTGTCTATATTAACAGTCTTCAAATACTTTGCTGTCGTCTTCAAAATAAGGGAATAACACAAACCATGTGCTACTGAAAGTTTGAAGCCTTTCACAGAATCTAAAATTCGAGTCCTATTCGCTTCACCTAAACTACTAGCCTTAACTGCATCCTCTGCTGTGGATATGAACTGAACTGTCGGTAATTAGTTCAGATTTAACGTATTGAAAGAATCTGCACCATCATATGTGGTAGGTACATCTCTCTCTCCTAGAATACGCGACCTAATCAAAGCAATATCCTCTTCTGTCATATGTCCTGATGCCATATTGTTCTGCGGTCGAGCCGAAGTTAGATTTCCTCTATTTTTCTGAATATTTACACCCGTTAGTTCGAGTAGAAATTGTTATTTTTTGGCTGTAAACTAGTGTAATCAAGCAGTTGGGCGTAGAGTTTTATGTGTATTGATATAGGTGGTCTGTAATGATTCCTTCTATGCGTTACAAACTTCTGGTCAAAATTATAGTACACTTTTCAAGTGTGAAAAAATTTACATTATTTGTTTTAATAATAATTAAATACAATTGAATTTCGAGTAGGCCTGGCTAATACAGCTATAGCTTTTCAACTTTTGATGCTTGAATTTGCCTAGTTTGAACTCATTCTCTATCGAACACTAGAACACTCCATATCAAGCGGTAAACATAAAAAAACATTTATTTGTTCCATATTATTATTCCAAATTTAAGATTTTCTCGAGTTGAAGTGCAGTAAGTATATACAGATGGTATATTTGTGCCCTTAGTTTAAAGTTTTCCATTATTTTTCTGTATAGATGACTGCAAAAAATACTAATGTATCCGGAGGAGTTGTGTTATTCGCGATGAACGAGTGGAAGAAGCCAATTGGTTTTAAAGATCTCTTAAAGTTGGTCGCAGCCCATATGATGGTGACTGAAGATAGCATTAAATCACGCCTTAAAAACGTACTAAACATTGCAGTAAGGCAATTATTCATAAAAAAAGAAGGGCCATTATACGGGCTGTGGCCGAAGACAGCGGCCACCGTCAAGACTAACAAAAAGATGATACTCCGGCCAGCAAAATGCAAGATGGCAAAAAAAACAAACGGCACGACAAAAAGAAAGATTCGAAAGAACAAATAATATTATTACCGTCTATTTTAAATTATCTGCATTCAAAATTCTAGTTATTCGTTTGTTGTTATCAAAATTACTAAGTTGATTAAAACTCAAATTCGGAAAGAAAACAAATGGAACTAAAGCGTTCTGGTTATTGTTATTGCTATTTATTCCCCCTTTGTAGATGCGTTCGGGTCTGGACGAGCTGGAATAGAGATCGCTACAAGTGTTGCAGCGTTCGGAGAATGTCAAACCGGGAGTGCCGGATGTCATCGAGGAGAAGGCGGAGGTGGTACATTTACGTGCCGAGCATCGAGTGCCTGCGTATATATTGAAATCGGTTGAACAACTGGTGGCCTCCAGAGTTTCCATTGACCACATTGGATGATGTCTCTCATAATCTCGCGCAGCACTGGCGAATTTGTCACATTTGAATAAACAGCATCTGATTAGTTTTTAATCAAATCTGAAAGCTCACCCTTTATTTTGGGACATTTATAAAAGGATTTTAAAGCAATTTTAATGTTCATTAGGAATTCCATTTCGAAAGTGTGTAAAGTCACATTTTCGCTTTAGAAATCATAATCAGCCGTGCTCCCAGTTCAAATAAAAATAGACTAGAAACTAAAAACCCTTAAAAAAAAGGGGCCACATCTGTTATCAATGAATTAGAAATCCAAGTAGCGCACAATCATTGTCAGTGCTCTTGCTTGGGGGTCAAAAATGTATACAAAGGCAAAACCATTCAGCTTCTAGAAGAGGAGCTAGTCACTCGCACCATATATGCGTTTTATTCATGCATTGGAACTCCGTCTCTTCTCTGTATATTCCTTATTCATTTCATTCTTCTCTTTTCTGTCTTCCTTCAATCCGTCTTTTCCGTTTTTCTCCCTTTTCTCTTCTAGTTACTTCGATCGTATTGTATTCTTTTTAACCTTGTTCAGTCCATTCTTACTTATTCCTCATTTCTTTTCTCCTTGTCCTTCATTTTTTCTTGCTCTCCATCATCCTTACCTCCTCTATGATATTATTCCATATTCCCCTTTTCTGTCTTCGCATTTTCTTGTCTTTTCATCCCTTATTTCTCCGTTCATTTTTCTTAACTCCATCCTTAGGTCTTCTTGTTTCATCAATACACTTATTACTATCTTCTTTATTACTATCATTCTTCATTAAATTTAATTCGACATTTCCTTTTCATGCCTACTGATACTCTGAACCAAAGGTACACAGTGTATATTAAGTTTGTGTACAGATATAGGTGGTCGGTAATGATTCCTTCTATGCGTTACAAACATCTGCTCAAAATTATAGTACACTTTTCAAGTGTGAAAAAATGTACATTAAATGTTTTAATAATAAATAAATACAAATGAATTTCAAGTAGGCCTGGCTAATACAGCTATAGCTTTTCAACTTTTGATGCCTGAGTTTGCCTAGCTTGAGCTCATTCTCTATCGAACACCGGAACACTCCATATCAAGCGGCAAACATAAAAAAACATTTTTTTTTCCATATTATTATTCCAAATTTAAGATTTTCTCGAGTTGAAGTGCAGTAAGTATATACAGATAGTATATCTGTGCCCTTGGTTTAAAGTTTTGCATTATTTTTCTTTATAGATGGCAGCGCAAAATACTAATGTGTCTGGAGGAGTTGTGCTGTGTGCCTTGATAGACTTTAAGAAACCCGTTACGTCCAAAGATCTCTTAAAGTTGGTCGCAGCCAAAATGATGGTACCCCAACACAGCATTAAAACACGCCTTAAAAAAGTACTAAACATTGCAGTAAGGCAACAATTTATTAAAAAAGAAGGGCCATTAAACGGGCTGTGGCCGAAGACAGCGAAGACAGCGGCCACCGTCAAAACTAAGAAAAACATTATCATCAGCCCAACAAAACTAAAATCTGGAAAGAAAACAAATGGAACTAAGGCGCCAAAACGAAAAGCTCGGAAGAACAAATAATTTCTATTCCAAATTATCTATTTTAAATTATCTGCATTCAAAATTCTAGTTATTCGTTCGTTGTTATCGATTATCGATTGTCATTGCCCGCATTGGATGATGTCTCCCGTAATCTCGCGCAGCACTGGCGAACTTTGCACATTTGAATAAACAGCATCTGATTACTTTCCGAAAGCTCGCCCTTTATTTTGGCACATTTTAAGAGGATTTTAAAGCAATTTTAATGTTCTTTAGGAATTCAATTTCGAAAGTGTGTAAAGGCACATGTTCGCTTTAGAAATCATCAGCCGTGATCCCAGTTCAAAGATATTTGAACAGCGCAATTTGAGACCGTAATCTGCGTTTGGGACTCGAGTGCGAGGCGCATAAAAATAGACTAGAACCTAAAAATCCTAAAAAAAAAGGCGACATCTGTTATCAAGATATTAGAAGTCCAAGCGCTTGCTTGGGGGGTAGAACCAGAAATGTATAAAAGGAAAATCCAATGTCTTAATAAACCATTCAGCTTCTAGAAGCGGAGCTAGTCACTCGCAGCATATATGCGTTTGATTCATGCATTTGAATTCCGTCTCTTCTCTGTGTTTTCCTTATTCATTTCATTCTTCCTTTTTCCTCTTTTCTGTCTTCCTTCAATCTGTCTTTTACGTGTTCCTCCCCTTTCTCTTCTAGTTACTTTAATCGTATTTTATTCTTTTTAACTTTGTTCAGTTCATTCTTCCTTATTCCTCATTTCTTTTCTCCTTGTCTTTCATTTTTGTTTCTTGCTCTCCTGCATCCTTACCTCCTCTATGATATTATATTATTCCATATTCCCCTTTTCTGTCCTCGCGTTCTTTAGTGTCTTTTCAACCCTTATTTCTCGGTTCATTCTTCCTAATTCCATCCTTATTTCTTCTTATTTCGTTTATACATTGATTGCTATCTATTTTAAGACATTCTTACTTAAATTTAATTTGACATTTCCTCTTCACTTTTTTGCCCATTTTGCTACTAACTATATTGTTGGTTGTTTCCAATGGTTTGTTTCCTTCTTTGTTAACACTTCATTTTGATGTACTACTTGCTTTTCGACAGTCGAATCGACGACGAATGATGTATCTTAGTTTTCTTATAACTTCCTCTTTTACTCCTTTTTCTTCGTTCATTTCTTGTTCTTCCTTCTGTCTCTCACACCCTTTGTATCATGTCTTTATTCTTGATTTGCATTCATCATTTCGTTTCATGTGCATATCTCATTTTTGCTTTGGTTCAATAGTATTTCCATCCTCCTTCATTCTACTTATTTTTCTGATTCCTACATTTTTCTTCATTTTCCTTTGTACTTCTTGTTTTATTTTCTATTCTGCTTACTTTATTGTCACTTATCTCATATCTCAAATACTCAAATTCGACAGTCGATACTTTGGACAGGTCTGATTTTAAAATCTAAATTATTTTTCGTACCTTCCTTTCCTTCACTTTTAAGCAAGGTTGTTGTTGCTTGACAAATTCTTTCAGCGGGCAACCCTGTTACTTGGTGGAGAATGCTTCATTCAACATTTGCTATTTCTGTACACTCAACCCTGGTGCACCTATCAAACAATAAATTTTCTACCTTCTTTTTCTTTTTATTTTTAGCTCTCACTGTGCAGGCATTCAATGTCGTAATGGGAGGTTGCTCTGGGGGGTTTGGGTGGTGCGAACATTTTAAATGAATTTTACGCTTGATTTTCGTTTCCATTTCGATTTCTTGCTGACATTCCCTGGCAGGTGCATTCGAAAGATGATTTCAATAAAAGTTTCAAGTGCTTGCAATGGTTGTCGGTTAGTCGGTTAGTCAGTTAGTGGCAAGTTTAAATTGAGTGACTTTTTGCCGCAATTGACTGTGCCGAAAGTTTGGTGGTCACATTACAGCAGCTAGCGTAGCTCAAGCAACAGCATCCATCAAACTGTGTGCAATTTGTAAGTGAGGACGGATGAGGACCATTCATGACTAGAAACATGGCTCCCTGTTGCATGTGAAAAGTGTTCACTTAATTGAGACAACATCTCGTGTGTGTGTGTGAGTGTGTGTGCAGAGTGAAGAAGTGAAAGAAGGAAATTGAGAATTGATTTTGGGCTAGCAACACGAAGGTATATTGTATTACACACACACACTCACGCACACTTAGCAACTTACACATAGATGACTTATAGATGAAGATTGTTGTGTAAAAGTTAAGCACGGATGTAAGCTTGGTAAAATTGTACACTTAGAATTACTCAATTGCAAATACTTTCTTTAAATGAAATGAATAAAAACAAAACACACAAATTTCGAAAACAAAAAAAAAAGCTTGGACCATCTTTGGCCGCCAGGCGTATACGTAATTTATGTAATAAAATTGTTTGCCTGCGGGATCAATGGCCACGCCCCCGCCTTCTTTGTTCACTTCTCGGCCTTGTGTGTCCACAAATGGGACATTTATTTATGCGCAGGCAGATTTATTGGACGACACCAACAAAATTGTTTTGTTGACTCTGCCATTCCACACACAAACACACACACACACACACGCAGAGATGGGGGCAAAAAAATAAACGGTATAGCATACTTTTGTGGGCCGCACTAAGCATACGCCACGTGTGCCAAAACATGCATAAATAAATTCAAGCTAAATAATTAGCCAGGCTTTGGAGTTGCGTGTGAGCAGGCAAGTTTGTGTAAAATTTTTAGTTTTTGTTAAGTTTTTAATACATTTGAAAGCAAGCGCACACTCACACACACACACACACACACACACACACACACACACACAGACTAACATGTTTGTCGGCTGGCATATGTCTTTGCAAACAGCTAAAAATATGGCCCACAACCAAAAAAAAAACAGCAAAAAAAAGAGGACAAGCAACCAACCATAGAAACAGTGAGTGCAAATTGGAAGCACACCGAGCAAAAATTGATATTTTTCATATCAATTTCACTTCCATATGACCATTAGGTTGCCTTTTTTAAGGCAAAAATGGAAATATAGAGATGGCGCCCCCTTAAAGTATTCCTCTTGTAACATAGATACAATTTCAAAAAATAATTCCAGTTTATAGGGGCGCGAGGAGGCCACAAAGTTTGAACTATAAATTACCCCCGTAAGAGAAAAATAAAAACTGTACTATTTCGATTTTGATTTTGTTAAAATAATTCCCAATTTTGAACAAAAATGGAAAACAGATAACCAGTATTCTTGTTTGGCCCTTTAAGTCCCGTATTGGACAAGTCAATGTAACAGGACTGTCCTATCGGTACTTTTATTGAACATGAGAACTTGAAGGTTAACACTATAGGGTTTGCGAATGCAATTGCTCACACACTGCACAATTTATAGGGGAACGCTCAAGCCGCAGTATAAGACGCTTCGTCCACAAAATTGTTGGGTGAGGCATACAGAAGGTGAGATGAAAATGTTGGATCATCTTTACGCGATATCTTAATATGTTACGGCTAAGAAGCAAGATGCGCAATGGAAATGAACACAGAAGTGCAGAGTTCCGATTCTGAATATGAGCTGAAGGAAGAGGTCAGGTTTAGTGGCAGTTTGTCCTACAATGTGCTAAAAGCCACCGAAATGTATAACCCAACTGTCTTTAAAAAAGCTTTTTAAAGAATAAATTTAACTACCTAATTTTTATAACCTTGTAGAGGGTATATTACGGAATTGTCCAGATGTTTGTTACGTATAGAAGGAAGCATCTCCCACCACATAAAGTATATATATGCTTGATCAGCTTGACGAGCTGAGTTGATATAGCCATGTCTGTCCGCCTGTTTCTATGCGATCTCATCCATCAGTTTTTAAGCTATCTGTTTACACTTGAACTTGATATTCAACTCGGCCCCCACGTAGTGTAAATCTCATATATAAATATTTAGCCCATGTCGCCTATGTCAAAAACATGCCACCTTTTGTAATAGCATTAAATATTAATAGGATGACAAGGATAGGACCGAAAAACCACTTGAAGACCACATCCGGTGGAAAGGTACATGTATTGTGTAAAAAACCACCCTTGTAACCAACGCAGATTATTTATACACACGCAAATGCCTTACAAACATGTGTTAGTTAAGTTAGAAGATAAGGGATGAAAAATTTTGAAATAAAAGCAGGACCGTCTAATCTGCTGATTAAATGTATTATTTTGTACACTATCTTAACCAAAGTTTGCACGAAATCTTTTGGGACAAAGACGCTGCACATTTATCGGAACCGGCCGGATCGGATGACTATAGCATATAGCTGCCATAGGAACGATCGGTCAAATAAGTAGTTTTAGTGAGAAAAACTTTTTTATCTTCAACGCGAACCTCCCACAAACCACGTATTTATCAGCTTTCTATGCTTTTACATAATTTCACTCAATTTTATTAAAATCGCACAACTATATAGTATAGCTGCCATACAAAATATAGTTCTGAAAAAAAGTCTTAGTAAGAAAAACTTTTTTGTTTTCAATGCTATCGCTCCCAAACTTGTTACTAGTCAGTTTTATATGCTGCCGCACAATTCTGCTAAGTTTGATCCAAACCGGATAACTATAGAGTATAGCGGCCATAGAAACGATTGGTCGAAAAAATAATTCTAGTGAGAAAAACTTTTTGTTTTCTACGCAAACGCCACCAAATCTCGTATTTATCAGTTGTCTATGCTTTAACATAAGTCCACCAAGTTTAATGAAAATCTGACATATATATGGTACATCTGCAATACAAAAGTTAGGTCTGAAAAAAAGTCTTGGTAGGAAAACGTTAGCCAACGAAATCCTGCGATTACGGCGGACAAGCCGAATAGGAGGAGTACCCTGCGATTTGGCAAATATTCCGCAGATAGGTTTATAAGTGAAATATCAAAGTGATCAATAAAGTGAACCACGTCGCTGGTGCATAATAGTATAAAGAATCCCAACCGTCTTATTACTGCAAGTCCAATATAAATTTGTTGGAATGATCCTCGATTACCCTGAGCATAGTCTGCATTGGTTTGTTGGGTCGAAAAGGACTCGTTACAGCTACTCTTTGGCAACGCTAGAAATGTCACTAAAAAGATTTTTCAGCATCTAGCAACAAGCCAAAACCAATTACACTCTAGTTATGAATATTATCAGCTTCCACACAATTTTGGGGAGTTTGGTCAAAATCTGATAAATATATAATATAGCTGCCATATTACAAACTGACACGCAAATTCTCAAAATATTGGCTCCATTTATTGCTGAGATCGGGAAATAACTCAGCTAAGAATGTTTGACGAAAAACATTAATTTATATAAATAATACCAGGTATATAAAGCCGAAGTAAGCTAACCTCCATTTTCCATGTTTATTTTTGGTAAAAGTTTTGCGATTTTGTTAGCGAATTTGGTCCAAGAACCGGTTTCAAAGTGAAAACGGGTGCAAGGCTGTATAATCCGTTATATCAAATGATGTATAGCCTATCTCCGAAATAGTCAGCACCAGTAAACCTTGAGTTTGTACTTCAATTTTTATTTCTCGCATTTTACTTTCAACTTTTTGAAACGTTTTCCAACATTCGTTTTATCTAAACTCAAAATGGACGACCTTCCATCGACTTCAAAAGCAGCTGAAGCAGCCAAAGCAGGAGCAGCCGCGGGCGACGATTTTGCTCCCAAAGACGCCTCATCTTCATCAAAATCACTTTCCACTGCAGTATCAGGCGAAAGGGAAAAAATCATCGATATATTGCATGCCATTTTTGATACGGTCGATGCTGGTCTAAGTCGGGAAACTGCGGAAATTTGCCTAAAAATGATTGAATTAGGCATTAGCCCCGATTCTTTATCTGAGATGATTAAGAATGTTCAAAAGAAGGATGAGCCGCTGCTAGAAAATATTCAAAAAGGGGAAATGACTGAATTAAGCACTAGCCCCGATTCTTTATCTGAGGTGATAAAGAATGTTCAAAAGAAGGATGAGCCGCTGCTAGAAAATATTCCAAAAGAGGGTCAGTCGATGCTAGAAAAATATTTTGAAAGCCTTGAAATGGCTGGTGTCGAAGAACCGCGACATAAGGATGATGTTGATGATTGAAGAAATTGTTTTTAGAAAATGTATGGGTGATACCATTAAAAGTGTACCGTGATTAAAAGAACTCAGTGTGTTCGTTTTCAATTTAATGTAAGTTGCCCTTAGGAACTGAGTTGATATAGTCATGTCCATCTGTCCGTCCGTCCGTCTGTTTCTATGCTATCTCCTCCGTCAGTTTTAAAGCTATCTTAACCAATCTTTGCACGAAGTCTTTTTGGTACGAATACGCTGCACATTTGTCGGAGCCGGCCGGATCGGATGACTATAGCATATAGCTGCCATAGGAACCATCGGTCGAAAAAGTAGTAGTTAGTGAGAAAAACTTTTTTGTCTTCAACGCAATTGTCCCCAATCCTCATATTTCTAAGTTTTCTATGCTTCTACATACATACATACATTCCACCAAGTTTTATGAAAATCGGCAAACTATATAATATAGCTGCCATACAAAAGATAAGGATAAAGATAAAAGTCTTAGTATGAAAAACTTTTTTGTTTTTAATGTTATCGCTCCCAAACTTGTTACTGATCTCTATTATATGCTACCACACAATTTTGCCAAGTATGATCCAAATCGGATGACTATAAACTATAGCTGCCATAGGAACGATCGGTCGAAAAACTAGTTTAAGTAAGAAAAACTTTTTTGTTTTCTATGTAAACGCCTCGAAACCTCGTATTTCAATGGTAGCGTCTTTATACCTTCCAGTTGTGAATATTATCAGTTTACACACAATTTTGGAGAGTTCGGTCAAAATCGGATGAACACATCATATAGCTGCCATATAACAAACTGGGAAGCAAATGCTAAAAGTAAAGGCGCCATCAAGCTACAGGGGTATACAAACTTCGGTCGAGCCGAAGTTAGCTTTCCTCTATTTTAATTATTACAATAAGTATTTTAAAATATATCTAAGCCACTTACATAATTTTTTTTAATTTTCTTAAAAAATCGTAAGTTTTGATCAAAAAATCAAAAGTTGGAGCTTACCGATTACATTACGCCCTATTTTGTGGGCGTAACCTAAAGAACTTTACGTCAATCTTTGAAGTTTGCAGATTATTAGGAAAAAAGAATCATGTGGATAACTCAGATGGTTCAAAAGTTATGATTTTTGCAAGGTGTTTTGGAAAAAAACGAGCCTCTGTGCGGCGCAGCAAGTGGTATGCTCGACCAGTCAATACAATATGTACAATATGTATTCTCGTGAAAAGTAGGTGCATAATATTTTTTTATTTAAAAAGTTAAATTGAACAAAAGTGTTTATATGGACACGTGAAACTCCAACCTTAAGAGCTTTTGACCTGTGCTAGCATCAACCCCTTTAACAAATCTTTATAACTGGAACAAGACATTTTGCTTTTGGGATTCTTTGCCGAATATCCGGCCCGAAGGACCATTTGGGATTGTGCGCCCCTTAGAAATTCAATAACATGCAGATCAAGATATTTTACTTGTGAATTTAGTGTTTCTCCCAGCCGCTTACTTATGCTTTTGCTCTCGCCCTGTTGAAATACAATTGATGTGGAGCGTTTTCAAGGTCCTGTTGCAGAGCATAAGCTTGAATTTTCAGTCGATTTTTCATTGACATTAACATGTAATTTACAAGCTTCCTGCTCTCTGTCTCTCTTACTCCCCAAAACTCTGCATAATATGTCTATAAGATTTTGCACATTTAGTCTCTAAGTAACCTCCTTAACACCCACAAGTGAATTGAAGCCAATGAAGTGTATGTTTGTTGTCCTTAAAAAAATCAATACCAAAAGTGGGTCGATTCCGGATTTTCTTAAACCAAGCACGAAAAGATTGACTTGAGTACGGATTTTCCAATCCCGGCATTCTTGTCTATATCCCGTCTTAAGCTCGGGAGAACTTAAATTAAGCTCGTTATAGGCTTATTTCAACAACACATCAAATTGATTTTATCCTGTTATTCGAGCTTCACTTGATGCCTCATTCGTATCCATTTAAGAATTTCCGACATTGATTTAAGCTTGGTTCAAGAAGCCCCGAGATTTAATTGAGCTCGATATTCAACTATATTCAATCTGAAAAGGGATTGCTGCAAAAATTCCCGAGATTGACTATAGCTCGATACGACAAAAGAGCATACCACAAGGACACCATGGGATTTTTTCAATAACCTTTTTAAATTTCGAAGTTGGAAGCTCTAGTTGTTTGCACACAACCGTAAAAACAGGACAGAAACAACATCACAATGGAGGTTTAACCTACCGAATCCATCTTCAATAGACTTTGCCCATCGGCAGCTGCCTTCTCATGTTGAGAGTGCTATAACTGGTAGGGAATTAGTTTAAAACCCCTAAATGCATGTGTGAGTACCCATTTAGCCTGACTGTATTAGTGGTAGAGATTGTCTCAGTTTAGTTTCGAACTTACGCATTCGCTTTTGCATAGGAATTCCGTACTTACTTTGATCTCGATGCAGAATTATGGGATTTTCAAGTAGGATTTGCACTTGAAAAGAGCCTTTAACAATTTATACACGAATAAAACAAATTGTTCCAATTCTTTCGTACTAATTTCTAGTCGAATAAGGTACAACTCGTGCTTGAAACTTCAAGGTGAAGATAGAGATCAAATCAATTTTTTCGAGCATGATTTTAGCTCGCCTTTTTTCTGTGCAGAATAAAACGGAGATGGCTAAATCAACTCAGCTCGTCATGCTGATCAAGAATATATACACTTTAAGTAGTCGGAGACGCTGCCTTCTTTGCGACAATTTTAATATACCCTCTGCAAGTGTATAACGAGTAAATGTCGAAGCGTCTGGCGCTTAAATCTGGCCCAAAAGAATTTATTATAAAATTAAATTTATTTAATTTTTTTGTTTTATTCAAGTAGGCCTGGGCTATAGCTCAAACAACTGTCAGCCCACATGTGCCTGTGTGCTCTAGCTTATTCTCATTCTAATTTCACGTTTCAAGTAGAACAGTCCCAAAATTTTTTAAATAAAACCCAGTATATTTCCCGAAACACAATACAAATACTGAAAATATGGACAAATCAACTGAACAATCGAATGTCATGACTTTGGCTGATCTTTTAAATGGGAGTGATAAGCGTAAGAAGCAGAGGACGTCGCCTCGTGCATTTCAGTATGAAATTCCGCCACGCACACCAAGGCCCAGATACAAGGACAACCAGCTAACTCGCACTGGCATGAAAGATATTCTTAAACGTTTAGAAATACAAAAGAAGGAGCGAAACGAGCAGAGGGAAGAAGAATTACGCATTAGACGTGGTCTCCCTTGTCCAAAACCAAAACGGAAAATGCCTGCTATCAAAAAAACAGTAAGAAAGAAGTCGCCGAAACCGCTGTGCAAAAGACCTACAGCAAGAGGCAGGGCAAGGTCCAAGCAATCAAGGAAGAGATCTAACAGTAGAAGTAGAAGTAAAAGCCGAAGCCGAAGCAGAAGCCGAAGCAGAAGCAGAAGCAGAAGTAAAAGCAGAAGCAGAAGCAGAAGTACAAGAAGTAGAAGTAGAAGTACTTCGAAAAAACGAAAGCCTTGCCCGAAAATTCGCGCCTTGGCGAGGGCAAAAAAAGGAGTAAAGAGATGCCAAACAAATTTAAAGAAGAAGAAGCCCACATCCCCTCGAAAAAAGACTTTGCGGAAAAAAAAATGTAAATAGGAGGATGGAAGCGTTGTTGGTAAGTAGAAAGTGACTTAATCTAGAGAACTGAACTTTAGCTGAACGACTTTCTTGCACAAGACCGAAAAACTTGGCAAGACGGCAATATATTCTTTCCAAAAAGCCACACTAAACTAATTTTAAAACTATCCATTCTATTAGCAGGATGTTACGAACTGACCGTTATGATGAAGAAGAAGAAGAGGAGGAAATGGCAACCAGGTGGCCATAGCACAGATATTTGATGAGAGAACCATGTAACCATGTAATGAACTGACAGTTATGATGAAGCGGAAGAGGAGGATATGGCAACCAGGTGTCCAAGGCACAGATATTTGATATTCCATTAAAGGAGATTTGTCCTTTTTTTTCTGGCCAAAATGTCAAAATTTGTTCTTAATAGTTCATAAATTCATTTGTTAAAGAGACTGTTACTGAAGAATGTTTTAATTTTTAAAATGGTCGTAGAATCAATAGTTCAATTCAAACTAAATCACGTAAGACGTACCCGCAAGGCTTCAATACTAAACCGCCATAATATACTACGGATGACCAATGGTGGGTGTTTGAACTTAAACATGAGGTTTCAACCACGGACCTCCAATAGCGCTTAGGAACATATTCTTGCACATAAGACAGCCCCATAAGCGTGAATAGCATAATAATAATGTGCAATATATGTTAATAGCTTAAGAGACAAGGATCATGACACCACACTTGAAAAGACCAATCTGGTTGGATCCGCCTCTGCTGCAAGCGCGGTTAACTTTGTGCCTGTTTCTACGCACACATACGCAATGTCAATATGTGATTGTGTTTTGTGCCGACCACAGCTCTTTCGTTGTGCCTGAAAATATTGGGGAATCAAAATCACAATAAAGGAATAACTGTCAAAGCAGTTCAAATGTCGATATTTAGATCAAATGAAAATCTTTCAAAGCATTGGTTGCTGATCTGCTTTACTGTAGTACAATTGTCGTTTTTTTGTTTGTTTTTGTGTCATTTTAGCACCGTAGCATCGTAGGCACCGCATCGTTTTAATCTTAATTAAATACTAGTTTGTACCCTTTGCAAGGGTCTTCAGCTTTTCTGAATATGTAAACATTGAACATTACTTTATACAGGGCGGTATCCATGGGTCGCCAAAAAATTTCTTGTGAAAAACTTGATTTTCCGCAGATTCTTAACAGAGTCTGCTAAGTCT
Source organism: Lordiphosa magnipectinata (assembly GCA_037044535.1). Classification (NCBI taxonomy): domain Eukaryota; kingdom Metazoa; phylum Arthropoda; class Insecta; order Diptera; family Drosophilidae; genus Lordiphosa; species Lordiphosa magnipectinata. The sequence goes on along the minus strand of JBAMBO010003226.1, from coordinate 142,045 downwards.
ATGTTAATAACACAATAACACAATTTACTCTGTCGATAAACCTTACAAAGAAACCTTGCGCTGCTCTGGCGCTGTTAAATATGCCAGCGAACTTATAAATAACAAAACCTTACAGGATTATGAATATAACATATTAAATGTGCTATTTAAATATATTTTTATTATTAAATGAAATTAATAATAAATTAATTGTTATCATTATGACTTTTGACAATCTGCAGTATTAGCGCAGTGAACGTTGGTAGCTGCCTCTTCCGACATTTTCCTTAAAATTGTGTTTGGCACAATCAATAGCATTCAATGCATTGGCACTTAACTAACACCTCGCACTTGGCTGCCACGGCAAAGATTTCATTCATCTCGATTTGAAAGTAACTCGCGCATTTCTGGCGATTTGCCTCCGTAAAGTTGGTCAGGTCAGCATGATGATCTTCTGGATGTGGCAACGTATATAGCTCCGCTGAACTCGAAAACGGTATTGGGCAGCGGTCCCTGGGTGGTCACATAGCACTTGGCCACGTAGTAGGGGGCCCTGTCAGGGAAACGTCAAGAAATGGAAGTGATTTATAAAGTTGAAGTTTGGTTCGCCCATTTCTTACCTTGATATAATTGGCATTGATGTAGGGCACATCCTCGTTGCCCGACCCGCGTTTGCTCGGTTATCTTCAGGGGATCAATTGTGGCTGCACTATCCGCTATACTACCGCTTGATAGGAGGCCAGCAGTTCGCTGTCCAATAAACTGGAAGCGGGCATTTGGTTTGTGGCCGTTTAACTGTCGCGATCATTGATCACCGGCGGCTGTTCAATGATTTTCCTTTTGGTCTGGTAGCTGTGAACGAAGACATAGTTAAGGCGAATCAAATCGAACTGATTGAGGCGACTTGAGGCGCTTAGAAATGTTTGAATGCTGGCAAAATAGATTTTAAACTCCTCGCTGGTGGTTTGTGGTGGCAGGAGACGTCACATGATAAGTATTGCGCACACCGCCACCAATACCCACACAGGTACAGACCAGACCGTGCTCCGGTCCGCCGGTGTCCTCCGGCGTGTGTCCGAGTAGTTCCCAAGTCCCGCACCTCGCTCTTCACTTTCACGGCGTTAAGCAGATTCAGCTTGTCCGCTCTTAAAAATGCTATTAGGCGACGCTTTCTGCCGGAATTTTTTTTATTTGCGCTCATTTTCAATTTGGCCTTGCTATTTCGCCGCACAAATTAGAATAAAAACTTATTTATATAATATGAAACGGCCACACGAAAAAATTCCTCAGCAGGTTTTATACCCTTGTAGAGGGTATATTAAAATTGTCCAGATGTTTGTAACGCAGAAGGAAGCATCTGCGACCACATAAAGTATATATATTCTTGATCAGCATCAACAGCCGAGTTGATATAGCCATGTCCGTCTGTCCGTCCGTCTGTTTCTATGATATCTCCTCCGTCAATTTAAAAGCTATCTTAACCAATCTTTGCACAAATCCTTTTGGTGCAAATAAGCTGCACATTTGTCGGAACCAGCTGGATCGGATGACCATAGCATATAGCTGCCATAGGAACGATCGGTCTAAAAACTAGTTTTAGTGAGAAAAACCTTTTTTGTTTTCAACGCAAACGCCCCCAAACCTCGCATTTTTCAGTTTTCTATGATTTTAATTCCAGCAAGTTTGATGAAAATCGGACAACTATATAGTATAGCTGTCATACAAAAGTTAGTTCAGAGAAAAAGCCTTAGTAGGAAAAACTTGTTTGTTTTCAATGCTATCGCTCCCAAACTTGTCATTGATCAATATTATATGCTACCACAGAATTCTGCCAATTTTTATCCAAATCGGATGACTATAGAATATAGCTGCCGTAGAAACGATCGGTCGGAAAAGCAGTTCTAGTGAGAAAAACTTTTTTTGTTCGCAATGGTAGCGTCTTTAAGCTTTCCAGTTTTGAATATTATTGGTTTACACACAATTTCGGGAAGTTTATAAATATATAAACTTCGGTCGAGCCAAAGTTAGCTTTCCTCTATTTTTATCTGATCAGTTGGTTGAAGCTTGCTACATTGGATTGCTGCGGCAGTTCTCAGCTACACAAATGTTTTTGCCAGTGAATGTTAGGATGCTTATTGGAAAAGCAGGCCAAATACCCTCTCTTTTTTATGGTGTGGAAGTTTTCGGAAATTGTGACTCTCGGGATATCGACAGGTTGGTTGTCGCCTTTAATTTAATTGCCCCAGATGTTTTTAATGTCGGATGTATGGACAGCATATCTCATTTATCCCACAAGATCTTAAGCGTGAGCCTTAAGCCTTGGATTGATCTCAAGACTCAAACATTTCTTCACAAAACAATAATTACACAGGAGCCTTTAAACCTGTATCAAAATTAAGAACTGCTATCCGTCTGTATGAACGCACAGATCTCAGAGATGGTAAGAGATAGAGGTTTGATATGTATGGGGCATATATTTCTTCTACCTGCAGGCACATCCAGTTTATTTTCAATTTTTGCCACGCCAACTCCGCCTTCGCAATTTGGAAAAAACGTCATATCTCCCACAGTTTTCGTGATAAATGCTTCGTACTTTCTAGACTAATCTAGAGTATCTAGTAATCAAAATGATTTATCGATTTTCTGAAGGATTGATAAAGTTCGAATGAACGATACTCAAGCTATGACCAAAAAAAAGATATCCGACCTTTTGAAATTGGTGGTTGTACTCGCCAATCCCTATTTAGTTTTCCGATCAATCAATCAGGGGCAATAAGGTCCTTAAATTCTGACTTAAGCTGGGCATCCACACACGAATTTGTTCGACGAACAAATTTGTCAAACAAGAATTTATTTGCCCACTAACCAGGTGAACATTTCACACGAACATCATTTTCCTTGAAAATCTCAACGAGTAAACATGGAAATATGGCAGCGAAAACTAACACAATCATGGCGTAGATGGCGATACAAATTAGCTTCGATAAATTCCACCCACAATTCGTTGCTCATTTAGGTACGTGTTTACTCTACAAATATTTTTGACAAATGATGTTCGTGCACTTGTTCCCATCCACTGACGAACATGTTCGCACGAACACACGCAAGATAGAAACTGTCTATTCTCTGCGAACAAAAAGTCGAACACAAAAATCTGTCACGGACACCTCCACTAACGACAAACCTTTCGTCGAACAAATTCGTGTGTGGATGCCCTGCTTTAGTAAACACATTACATTCGAGATAAATCGATCTCAAGCTCATTATTATGGACGAGATTTCCATGGTAGGTGCCAAAATGTTTTCCCGCTTAAGCTTGGGAGGGAGATACTTGCGAAATGTGTGCGAAATCTTTACACATTATTTCGCCGATAGCAAGTGCGAAATAAGACGCTCATCGCTAGTTGTTTTGTTTGCAAATTTAACTTGGCGAGAACATTTAAATTAATAAACAGCGAATAGTTATGGTGGCCTTCAATGATGCAATAGCTGATACAAATACTTTCTGTGATTTGTAAGAAGCGGTAGGGTTCGACAGAGTTAGGTTAATAATTTTTTGCAAATAATAAAATGACTTTTATCGTCGTGACTTTTATTTTTAATAGGCAAATGGTTCTCTGTGGACACGACTAGGGAAGGGGCAGAATCGACTGTTTGGACCATGGCATCTCGTTATCATGAACTTATAATGCAACGGAGATGACATTAGGACGACCAGAGGCGACAAAGAAGTCTCAAGTCCGACCATTGCAAAGTTGTGCAGCTCATCCGTTCAACATTTGAATCGCCGTCGTCTACAAATGAATCACTTAGAATTGGGCCAAAGTTCCTCATCATCAGCCATCTCGTACAAGGAGCTATAGGTTCTGTAAAAAAGAGAATTTACGCCAAGTCTGGCAAGAAAGACAGATGTGAAGCTGACCCCCACTCCATATCGCTGAGTTTTTGAGTTGCGATGGGTACGCCACCATCGCTTCCACTCTTGGCGTGCTTAGCAAGACGGCAGCGTAAGCTGTCCTTTAACGAAGCCCAAGCCGCGTTACGATGGTCTCCAATAAAAAACAATCAATTGTGAATTGCATTCATCCTTTTCAAGGGCAGCACCTTTACTTTTCCAGATAATTTTTGTCAAGACGCTATCATAATGCGGCCACCGCTCAATTTTCTGTTTTATTACATCAATTAGGGAGACCTTCTCCTCCAATGAAAAGTTGCCCATTTACTACTCATTTTTAAACACCGCGCCACACACACCGTCACACACTTGTGTTTCGCAACAACGAAAAATATGCTTTGCATAAATTTCAAAGCTGCGAAATAATCACTCATCGCATTACTATCGGGTGACTATCGCATGACACGTTGAAGTCGATTGGCAGCGCTGTGATATCTATATGACTATTTCGCGAGTGAACTGCAGACCAACTCGCGAAACGGCACCCTGTGAAATCATTTTTTTTATATGAAGTTTTCGATTTCGCGGATATTCCGCGGGTATCTCCGAACCAAGCTTTAGACTTCAGACTGAAACAAATTTTAAAAAGTCCAAGACCTTTTGGGGGGATGTCTATTATCGTGTTCGGCGATCTAAGACAGTAACGACCTGTAGGCGATAATTGGGTTTTCGAATCCAACTCCACAGATCCCTACAGCGCATTATATGCGTCACTTTGGGAACATTTAAGATTTGAACTGACAGAAATAATGCGTCAGCGAAAGGATCAGTCGTTTGCATTAGCTTTGAACAATGTGGCATCAGGACAATTGACAGAAGAGGATATTGCTTTGATTAGGTCGCGTATTTTAGGAGAGAGAGATGTTCCTACAACAAATGATGGTGCAGATTCTTTCAATACGTTAAAGCTGAACTAATTACCGACAGATCAGTTCATATCCACAGCAGAGGATGCAGGTAAGGCTAGTAGTTTAGGTGAAGCGAATAGGACTCGAATTTTAGATTCTGTGAAAGGCTTCAAACTTTCAGTAGCACATGGTTCGTGTTATTCTCTAATTTTAAAGACGACAGCAAAGTATTTGATGATTGTTAATATAGACACAGCTGATGGATTAGTCAATGGAGCAACAGGAATACTAAAACAGATAGACCAAGACACAAACAGTCATCCGATAAAGTTATGGATCGATTTTATGGAAGAAAGAGTAAGAGCTGTAGCTCGCTCAAAATGTAGGAATCTTGTCAATCCATCGTGGACCACAGTTTCGAAAGCTGTAAAAAACTTTCAGTTTAAGAAAAATGAAAATGTCACTATAGACTGTAGGCAATTTCCAGTTGTTCCTGCAGAACTACTACTAACTACTATACACAAGAGTCAGGGCGCAACATACACCTGTGCACGTATGGAGAGAGCAGCAACAAATGCAGCTGGGCCATTTATAGTAGGACAATTCAATCCGCCACAACCCCTTCAAGGTACAACCAAAGTTCACGACGAACTTGAAAAAGTACGCTCCATTAACTTGCTTAGCACTCACTTCGATTATTTAACCAACAGCTCTCACTTAGAATTAGTTTTCCCATAACGCCTAACGCCTGCACTGTCATATTAGGGATGTTCAGTCCGATAAGCTTATGCTTCAGGCTTCTATGTTGTGTTTTGTTAAGGGTTCAATCTATTCAAACGAGACATATGAAGTACCAGGCTTTAGAATTGCTGTGCGTCTAGATTGTCCAGATACAAACTGTAGGGCGCGACCAAAAAGAGGCGTTCTCTTTTTCGTTAGGAACGAACTATTCGAGAATGTTAGTCTTTGCTTTGTGGTCTTGAGGTATTTGAGTATGCAGTTTTAAAGTATAACTCTATAGGGCTTTAAACTTATATAAAAGTCCGCGATATCCACTGAGAAAATTTCAGGTAGAAATTGAATATTTATATGAAGAGGACAGTTCCGTTTTAGGGACACATACAATCTGTAAATTAGAAAGGGATTTAGATCTTTGTTAGACTTGAATACGGCTACAACCAATAGTGACACTCACATTGATAGAGCGTTTTCAAAAATTACGGATAGCCATGCCAGCGCAAAAGTCTTTGAGATCGTTTATAGTTTTCATGATGCAGGGACAATTTGTAACAGATAGGTAAGCCTCGGTTCAGGTTACGGTTATGGATACGGTACGAACGTATCTACAAAGGGGGAATAAATAAATATTACTATAACCAGAACACAGTGACATGTCACAAAATATTCTCTCTTACACTCCACGCTGCAATTTCGCTGCTTGCTGCTGGCTCATCATCAACTCTGACAGTCGCTGACATAGTTTTAATCAACTTAGTAATTTTGATTACGGATAACGAACGAATTACTAGAATTTGGAATGCAGATAATTTAAAATGGATAATTTGGAATTGAAATTATTTGTTCTTTCGAGCTTTGCGTTTTGGTGCATTAGTTCCATTTGTTTTCTTTCCGTATTTGAGTTTTGTTGGCCTGATGATAATGTTTTTCTTAGTTTTGACGCTGGCCCGCTTAGTATTGGAATTCGGCCACAGCCCGTATAATGGCCCTTCTTTTTTAATAAATAGTTGCCTTACGTCCATGTTTAGTACGTTTTTAAGGCTTGATTTAATGCTGGCTTCGGTCACCATCATACGGGCTGCGACCAACTTTAAGAGATCTTTGGACGTAACGGGTTTCCGAAAGTCTTTCAGTGCGCACAGCACAACTCCTCCGGATACATTAGTATTTCGCGCTGCCATCTATAAAGAAAAATAATGGAAAACTTTAAACCAAGGGCACAGATATACCATCTGTATATACTTACTGCACTACAACTCGAGAAAATCTTAAACTTAGAATAATAATATGGAAAAAAGGAAAGTTTTTTTATGTTTGCCGCTTGATATGGAGTGTTCTAGTGTTCGATAGAGAATGAGCTCAAGCTAGGCAAACTCAGGCATCAAAAGTTGAAAAGCTATAGCTGTATTAGCCAGGCCTACTCGAAATTCATTTGTATTTATTTATTATTAAAACAAATAATGTGCATTTTTTCACACTTGGAAAGTGTACCATTATTTTTTAGCAGATGTTTGTAGCGCATTAAAGGAATAATTACCGACCACCTATATCAATACACATAAAACTCTACGCCCAACTGCCTGATTACACTACTTAACAGCCAAAAAGACCTATTTCTACTACAATTTCGGCATACTCTCTCCAACACATCGGACGGTATGTTACGGATAAATTCTTCATATTGGCTTCGAGTGCGTCGACTGTTGCGGGTTTGTCGCTGTAGACATTAGCCTTAACAACACCACAAAAAATTGTCTTAAGGCGTTATATCGCACGATCTAGGCGGCCAATTGACCGGCCGCAAACGTGAAATAAACTGTTCACCGAACTCGCCTCTAAATTGGGTCATTGTTTCGCATGCTGAGTGGCACCGTCTTGTTGAAACCACATGTCAGCCAAGTCCAGCTCTTCCATTTTGGGCCAAAAAAAAAGTTTGAAGAAAAAAATCACGCCTTGGACATATTACGACCCTGAATCCAAGTTCAAATGCCCAAAATGGAAGAGCTGGACTTGGTTGACATGTGGTTTCAACAAGACGGTGCCACATGCCACACAGCACGCGAAAAAATGGCCTAATTCAGAGGCGAGTTCGGTAAACAGTTTATTTCACGTTTGGGGACGGTCTATTTTCCGCCTAGATCTTGCAATATAACAGCTTTAAACTATTTTTTGTGGTGTTGTTAAGGCTAATGTCTACAGCGACAAACCCGCAACAGTCGACGGACTGGAAGCCAATATTGAAGAATTAATTTGCAACATACCGCCCGATATGTTGGAGAGAGTATGCCGAAATTGTAGTAGAAATAGGTATTTTTTGGCTGTAAACTAGTGTAATCAGTCAGTTGGGCGTAGAATTGTTTGTGTATAGATGTAGGTGGTCGGCAATTATTCCTTTAATGCGCTACAAACATCTGCTAAAAAATAATGGTACACTTTCCAAGTGTGAAAAAATGCACATTATTTGTTTTAATAATAAATAAATACAAATGAATTTCGAGTAGGCCTGGCTAATACAGCTATAGCTTTTCAACTTTTGATGCCTGAGTTTGCCTAGCTTGAGCTCATTCTCTATCGAACACTAGAACACTCCATATCAAGCGGCAAACATAAAAAAACTTTCCTTTTTTCCATATTATTATTCTAAGTTTAAGATTTTCTCGAGTTGTAGTGCAGTAAGTATATACAGATGGTATATCTGTGCCCTTGGCTTAAAGTTTTCCATTATTTTTCTTTATAGATGGCAGCGCGAAATACTAATGTATCCGGAGGAGTTGTGCTGTGCGCACTGAAAGACTTTCGGAAACCCGTTACGTCCAAAGATCTCTTAAAGTTGGTCGCAGCCCGTATGATGGTGACCGAAGCCAGCATTAAATCACGCCTTAAAAACGTACTAAACATTGCAGTAAGGCAACAATTTATCAAAAAAGAAGGGCCATTATACGGGCTGTGGCCGAAGACAGCGAAGCCAGCGGCCACCGTCAAAACTAAAAAAAATATAATAATCCGGCCAGCCAAATGCTCAGAAGGCATAAAAACAAACGGAACTAAATCGCCACAAAGGAAAATTAAAAAGAACAAATAATATTTTTACCGTCAATTTTAAATTATCTGCATTCAAAATTCTAGTTATTCGTTCGTTATCCGCTATCAAAATTACTAAGTTGATTAAAACTATGTCAGCGACAGTCAGAGTTGATGATGAGCCAGCAGAAAAACCGTATCCATAACCGTAACCTGAACCGAGGCTTACCTATCTGTTACAAATTATCCCTGCATCATGAAAACTATAAACGATCTCGAAGACTTGCGCTGGCATGGCTATCCGTAAGTTTTGAAAACGCTCAATCAATGTGAGTGTCACTATTGGTTGTAGCCGTATTCAAGTCTAACAAAGATCTAAATCCCTTTCTAATTTACAGATTGTATGTGTCCCTAGCCTCAACTGAAGCTCGTAAGCACAAATTAAAGTCACCTAATATAATGGTATTGCTGTTTAAAACGGAACTGTTCTCTTGAAATAAATATTCTATTTCTAACTGAAATTTTCTCAGTAGATATCGCGGACTTTTATATAAGACTAAAAGCCCTATAGAGTTATACTTTAAAACTGCATACTCAAATACCTCAAGACCACAAAGCAAAGACTAACATTCTCGTATAGTTCGTTCCTAACGAAAATAAGAACGCCTCTTTTTGGTCGCGCCCTACAGTTTGTATCTGGACAATCTAGACGCACAGCAATTCTATAGCCTGGTACTTCATATGTCTCGTTTGAATAGATTGAACCCTTAACAAAACACAACATAGAAGCCTGAAGCATAAGCTTATCGGACAACATCCCTAATATGACAGTGCAGGCGTTAGGCTTTGTGGAAAACTAATTCTAAGTGAGAGCTGTTGATTAAATAATAGAAGTGAGTGCTAAGCAAGTTAATGGAGCGTACTTTTTCAAGTTCGTCGTGAACTTTGGTTGTACCTTGGAGGGGTTGTGGCGGATTGAATTGTCCTACTATAAATAGCCCAGCTGCATTTGTTGCTGCTCTCTCCATACGTGCACAGGTGTATGTTGCGCCCTGACTCTTGTGTATAGTAGTTAGTAGTAGTTCTGCAGGAACAACTGGAAATTGCCTACAGTCTATAGTGACATTTTCATTTTTCTTAAACTGAAAGTTTTTTACAACTTTCGAAACTGGGGTCCATGATGGATCGACAAGATTCCTACATTTTCAGCGAGCTACTGCTCCTACTCTTTCTTTCATAAAATCGATACATAACTTTATCGGATGACTGTTTGTGTCTAGGTCTATCTGTTTCAGTATTCCTGTTGCTCCATTGACTAATCCATCAGCTGTGTCTATATTAACAGTCTTCAAATACTTTGCTGTCGTCTTCAAAATAAGGGAATAACACAAACCATGTGCTACTGAAAGTTTGAAGCCTTTCACAGAATCTAAAATTCGAGTCCTATTCGCTTCACCTGAACTACTAGCCTTAACTGCATCCTCTGCTGTGGATATGAACTGATCTGTCGGTAATGAGTTCAGCTTTAACGTATTGGAAGAATCTGCACCATCATTTGCTGAAGGAACATCTCTCTCTCCTAAAATACGTCACCTAATCAAAGCAATATCCTCTTCTGTCATATGTCCTGATGCAATATTGTTCTGCGGTCGAGCCGAAGTTAGATTTCCTCTATTTTTCTGACTATTATCCCCCGTTAGTTCGAGTAGAAATTGTTATTTTTTGGCTGTAAACTAGTGTAATCAGTCAGTTGGGCGTAGAGTTTTAAGTGTATTGATATAGGTGGTCGGTAATGATTCCTTCTATGCGTTAAAAACTTCTGGTCAAAATTATAGTACACTTTTCAAGTGTGAAAAAATGTACATTATTTGTTTTAATAATAAATATATACAAATTAATTTCGAGTAGGCCTGGCTAATACAGCTATAGCTTTTCAACTTTTGATGCTTGAATTTGCCTAGCTTGAACTCATTCTCTATCGAACACTAGAACACTCCATATCAAGCGGCAAACATAAAAAAAACTTTCCTTTTTTCCATATTATTATTCCAATTTTAAGATTTTCTCGAGTTGAAGTGCAGTAAGTATATACAGATGGTATACCTGTGCCCTTAGTTTAAAGTTTTCCGTTATTTTTCTTTATAGATGGCAGCGCAAAATACTAATGTGTCTGGAGGAGTTGTGTTGTGCGCTTTGAAAAAGTGTAAGAAGCCAGTAGGATTCAGAGATCTCTTAAAGTTGGTCGCAGCCCGTATGATGGTTACTGAAGACAGCATTAAATCACGCCTTAAAAACGTACTAAACATGGACGTAAGGCAACTATTTATTAAAAAAGAAGGGCCATTATACGGGCTGTGGCCGAATTCCAATACTAAGCGGGCCAGCGTCAAAACTAAGAAAAACATTATCATCAGGCCAACAAAACTCAAATACGGAAAGAAAACAAATGGAACTAATGCACCAAAACGCAAAGCTCGAAAGAACAAATAATTTCTATCCCAAATTATCTATTTTAAATTATCTGCATTCAAAATTCTAGTTATTCGTTCGTTGTTATCCGCTATCAAAATTACTAAGTTGATTAAAACTATGTCAGCGGCTGTCGGAGTTGATGAGCCAGCAGCAAGCAGCGAAATAGCAGCGTCCAGTGTAAGAGAGAATTTTTATACTCTGTACCGAAGGTACATAGAGTATATTAAGTTTGTGCAAAAGTATGTAACAGGGAGAAGGAATCGTTTCCGACCCTATAAAGTATATATATTCTTGATCAGTATCAACAGCCGAGTCGATATAGCCATGTCCGTCTGTCCGTCTGTCTGTCCGTATGAACGAAGAGATCTCAGAGATGGTAAAAGATAGAGGTTTGACATGTATGGGACATATATTTCTTATACTTGCAGGCAGATCAAGTTTATTTTCGATTTTTGCCACGCCCCCTCCCGCCCCCGCAATTTGGAAAAGACTTCATATCTCCTACAGTTTTGGAGATAGACCGTTTGTTCCTTCTAGAGATACCTTGTAAACAAAATTATTTATCGATTTGCTGAAGGAATGATAAGGATCGGATGAACGATACTCAAGTTTTGGGCAAAAAACGGCCAGCTAACACCACCCACCCCCCCACCAACAGCCACAGCAACATACCCTAACCGTTCAACACAGGAAATCTTAGTGCGAGAGAGAAAGAGAGAGTGAGAGAGAAACTTAGAGAGCGCACCGCGTTGTGCGCGGGGTGTTAACTGGCCGTTTGACTCCTGAGCAAATGCGAGTGTAAGGGTACAGAGTATGTTATAGTCGGGCTTGACCGACTTTCTTTCTTGTTTTAACATGTCACTTTGTTCTGGTTTTTGTTGTATTTATTTATTTCCCCTTTGTAGATACGTTCGGGTTTGGTCGAGCTGGAGTAGAGATCGCCACAAATGTTGCAGCGTTTGGAAAGTGTCAGAAAGGGAGTGCCGGTTGTCATCGAGGAGGCGGAGGTGGTACATTTCCGTGCCGAGCATAGAGTGCCGAGGATATATTGCGATCGTTGGATCAACTGGTGGCCTGTACGGATAGTGAGGATGATTCAGAGTTTCCTTTGCCCACTTTGGATGACGTCTCCCATCTCGCACAGCATTGTGGCGTATTTCGTACATTTGAATAGACAGCATCTGTGAGTTTTGAATCAAATCTGAAAGCTGTTGAAACATCACCCTTTATTTTGGGACATTTATAAAAGAATTTTAAAGTTATTTTTATGTTCTTTAAGAATTCAATTTCGAAATTGTGTTAATCGTTACATTTTCGCTTTAGAAATCATAATCAGCCGTTCTCCCATTTTCAATTCCACCAAAATGTTGCGATTTAAGCCAAATTTGAACCAAACACAGGATTCAAATAGTGCGTTTTGCGAAAGTGAAAATGAGAGCTGAATAAAAAAATATATGTTAAGAGTGAACCACTGAACCGAACCGAAACCGCTGTTCAGTTAGATAACTGGTGAACCACTGATCCGAAGCAGTCTTTATTTGTGTTTTAACAAACGTTTCGGCACAAAAAAGGCAGCAAATAGCAAGATTGCTTTTAATTTCACTCTCTTTGGGACTGGAGTGGCTTGGGTAGCTTGCAGAGTTATTGCTGAGAGCGCGAGAGAGTCAGTAAGCGGTTCGCTAAGCACTACCTGAGGTAGCAATCGACTGCCCTCCAAAATACGCAGCTCCCAAGCTACTTTAGCCTACGTTTTCAATACAGAAAACTTGAAACTGGCTTCAAATTTGAAACAAATCAGTCTACCAGTTTAATTAATCTAGTGTTACCGCTTCTCGCTAGGTTGGAGGACGTGTGCTGCAGACGAAAGATGCTTTTTCATTTTGGCTGCCTTCATGAAACTCAAGCAGGTTGCAATGCGCCGGAACAGGACTTTTCAAATCCAAATTCAAATTATGATGATGAGCCAACAGCAACCAGGATGTGAAATCAGCAGCGGCAACGCCCGCTGTGGCCGAGAAAGCAGCGTCCTGTGTAAGAGAATTTTTTTGACACGTTACTATGTTCTGGTTATTGTTATATTTATTTATTTTCCCTTTGTAGATACGTTAGAGATCGCCCTAAGTGTTGCAGCGTTCGGAGAATGTCAACCGGGAGTGCCGGATGTCATCGAGGAGGCGGAGGTGGTACATTTACGTGCCAAGCATCGAGTGCCTTCTATTATATTTATATCGTTGGTACAACTGGTGGCCTCTAGAGTTTCCATTGCTCGCATTGGATGATGTCTCCCATAATCTCACGCAGCACTGCCGAATTTGTCACATTTGAATAAACAGCATCTGATTAGTTTTTAATCAAATCCGAAAGCTATTTTAATGTTCTTTAGGAATTCAATTTCGAAAGTGTTTAAAGACACATTTTCGCTTTAGAAATCATAATCAGCCGTGCATCCAGCTTAAAGATATTTGAACAGCGCAATTTGAGGCCGTAGTCTGCGTTTGGGACTCCAGTGCGAGGCGCATAAAAATAGACAAGAAACTAAAAACCCTGAAACAGGGGCCACAAGTAGCACACAACCATTGTCAGAGCGCTTGCTTGGGGGTAGAAAAATGTATTAAAAAGTAAAAACCAACCAATTAATAAAACATTCGGCTTCTAGAAGAGGAGCTAGTTATTCGCACCATATTTGCATTTTATTAACAATACAAGACAGGTTTTTACGATGAAAGATTTTATTTATTTGTATGTGAGTTTGTGTGTATTTTATGTAATTTTACATTCATTACGAAGACCTTAATCTGTATTCTGTAAATGTATTTTAAGCTGTGCATAAAACTGCGGGATGCTTGTAATAGTAAGATTATAAGGTAGGTCATTCCACAGACGAATTGTATTAATAGAGAACTGCCTCTAGGAGATTAACATTCTAAGTTCTTTGTGAGAAAGCAGGTCTTAATTTTTGATACAGGTATAAGGGTTCCTGTGTAATTATAGTTTTGTGAAGAAATGTGTGAGTCTAAAGAACTTGTGGGATACATGGGATATGCTGTTCATACATCCGACGTTAAAAACATATCATGCAATTGAATTAAAGGCCACAGCCAACCTGTGCATATCTCGATAGTCGCAATTGCCGAAAACTTTCACACCATTAAAAAGAGAGAGGGTATTAGGTGAAGTATAATTTAACCATAAATCGACTTACAAATGAACAGCGTTTCCAAATCATTGAATTTTATTATCAATGTTCGTGTAAGAAATTGAAAATTTCGAAAAATAGTTTTCAGTGACGAAGCTCATTTCTGACTCAATGGCCGAATTTTGTCTAAAGAGCTGCCAGAGGCAGTTCAAGAACTGCCGATTCACACTGAAAATGCACTATTTGATGCGGTTGTGGGCCGGTGGCATCATTGGACCGTACTCTTTTAAAGATGACGAAGGCAGGAACTTTACTGTGAATGGAGAGCGCTACCGTGCGATGATTACAAATTTTCTTTTTTTCCCAAAATGGAAGAGCTGGACTTGGCTGACATGTGGTTTCAACAAGACGGTGCCACATGCCATACAGCACACGAAACAATGGCCCAATACAGAGGCGAGTTCGGTGAACAGTTTATTTCACGTTTGGCCGCCTTGATCGTTCGATATAACACCTTTAGACAAAAAAACGTGTAGAGACAAACCGTAAAGAGACACCGTAAATCTGAAAGCCGAAGTAGTCGCGCAGTAAAAGCGTGTGTAAATAGAAAGCGGTGTAAAAAGTGTGTAAATAAAAAACCTCGTTTACAAATTAATAACAATCTTAAAACGATTGCATTTTGAATTACAACTGCCTGCCTTTCTATGTGAATTGTGACAAATATGCCTGGATACTAGATTAAATGACGAAAATTTAACCAATTGCTACCGGCTAAGTTGATGTAATTCATATGGATATTCTTCCCTATAATCCAGTATTATTTATTTAGTTTATTTTTCCATCTTAGTGCTACAAGTAGATAGATAGATAGAAAGATAGATAGATGATGTTTATTTTTTTCATATATGTACATATACATTGTGCTGCAGATTGTTTACTTATCCAAGAGATAAATATTAATAAATCTTGGTTTGTAACCGTCAGCTTTTCTTCTGTTGTTTTAACAACGTTTACAATTATTATAAATTTATATATTATATTATCATTATGACATTTGTATTCAAAATCTTCATTAATAATATGTTTCCTATATATTATAGCCCCCTCAGTAAATCTAGCCAGATTTCTCCATCCCAGTTCTCCATTCAAGGCCATGAATACCTCTTTTGCTGTAAGTGTGCATTTCTCAAACCAACGCAGATGGAATTCCCTTAGAACCGGGCATCGCCCCACAAAATGCTGTATGTCTTCGACCTCCTTGATATTACATAGTGAGCATAAGCCACCGTTAACGGTCCTTCTTGGACAGCCATTCAACCATAGCAGATCCCCTCTCGCCTTCATTATCCATGTTATTTCCGTTTGTCGGAACAGCTCGTTTCAGTATGAAGGTCCTACCTCATGGCTTAAATCTTTATATATCCTCACTGCGCTTCCTGCGGCCTTGAGTAAGTGCTGGTTTCGACTCTCTTCTTTAAGCGCAGTGAGAAGCTGCATGTTGCCTTCGATCCTTGCAAAGTGCGATGCGTTGCTCTCCAGAGTCACTCCATTTTGTTCGCACACGTCTTGAAGCTTAGAAAACCATCCCAAGGTACTGTGCATCATTTTCCTAGTTAGGATATGCGGAAGTCGAGATTCTTCATACTCAAATAGTACTCGTGCCAGGTATATGAGATGAAGAGCTAAGCTGTAAATGTGCCCATCCTCTATTGCCAAAATATAATTTGGCGTACAGTCTGGCAGCTTTAGTATCCTCTTAATAAAATATCGCTGTAATTGATCCGCCTCGTCGCTTATTTCTCCTCCCCATATTTGAGCTCCATAACACTGCACAGTTCTGCTGATAGCGTTGAATATTTTCCATTTTGCAGCTAGATTTAGGGTTCCCTTGTTTAATAATTTTGCCCACACTGAGTTTATAATCGCCTTTGCTTCTCTCGTTCTTGCTGCCACATGTTTTTTGAAGCTCATTGTTGGCGTCAAAACAACTCCAAGGTATTTGTACTCGTGTACTACCTTCACCTGCTCTGCCTGAAATGTCAAATTTTCCAATGCTGACAGTCTGCCTCCTTTTCGGAATACCATGATCTCGGACTGTGCAGTATAACTGCAGTTTTCCAATCATTAGTTGAAGCGTTGAGGGATTGTCCGCTACGATGATATTATCGTCTGCATACAATAACAGCCTTATGTTGGTGTTCTCAATGTACAGGCCACCTCCTATGTGCTCGTGAAGATCATCCAGGTACAGCGCAAATAGCAGTGGTGACATCAGACATCCTTGTTTCACTCCGTTCATTGTTTGAAACCGCTCCGAGAGCTCGTCTCCTGTCCAAACAGCACAGTTCGTTTGCGAGTATATTTTTTCAATAATCCGTATCATCTTACTGGACACACCTTGTCGTTGTAGCTTGTATATAAGAAGCTGACGAGGTACTCGCTCAAACGCAGCCTTGAAATCCACGAAGTAAGCATAGACTTTTTTCTTCTCCTCAAACTTGATTCGTACAATGGAGGCCAAGTTGAAAATGTTGTCAACCGTCGAGTATCCGCGACGAAAGCCAGCTTGGAATTCGTTTAGTTTTTTGTGCTTTTCTACCCACATTGTTAGCCTGTTCGTAAGTATACTCATTAGAAGCTTCGCTGCACAATTCATAAAAGATATACCACGATAGTTCACTGGATTATTTATATCTCCCTTTTTATGAATTGCGAAGATTATACTATTAATGAAACTTTTTTCGAGACAGTTGCTATTAAGTTCTCTATTGTATTTAATCACCAACTCTTCAAGCAGCTCGTTGGGGGCGTTTTTAAAAAACTCGTGGGAGACTCTGTCTTCTCCTGGTGCTTTGTTTGGCTTGGCTTTGGCTAGTGCAATGTTAAGTTTCTCCATTGTAACAGTTGTATCTAGGTCTGGATCCTTAACATAAGTCGGTGCATAGTGAATGTTCATAGCGCTTTGTTCCGGGCTAGGAAGGTTTTCGAAATGACTTTTAAATTCCCATGCAGCAATGTCGGTCAGTACTTTTGGGGCAATTCCTCTGATTTCTCTGGCTATCTTCCACCATTCTTTGCTATCTCTTATCAGAGTTATTCGTGCTTCAAGATCCTGGTAATATTCGAGTTTGCTTTTAACACATAGAGCCTTGTACTCCTGTTGAGCCGTAACATAAGCCCGTTTATCTTCTGCCAACCCTGATCTTCTGAAGGCGTCCAACGCGGCAAACACAGTCTGTCTCTTCTTATAGTATTTCCAATTAAAACCACCTGTTGTTAAAATGTACTGAGGCGTTGCTCGTATTGCTGCGTGCTGCTTTTTTGATTGCGGTTGTGATTTCCTCAATTGTTAAGTATTGATTTTCAATTTTCAGGTGCCTAACGCGTCTCTGAACCATTTTCCTGTACTCGTTCTCATTTTGATTGCTCCATGATAATTTCGGCAATAATTTAAGTTTCTTCTCCGGTGATGTAGATCCCAAGATTGCGACTTTCAGAACTATAGGCATGTGATCGGACCAGATACTGCTCTCCACCTCGAAAGTTAGTACACTTTCCAAAATCACACTATCAACCGCACATAAGTCGATAACTGAACTGCCGTTCTTATTAATAAAGGAGAAGTTTCCATTCATGTCTCCAATCGTTCTGCTGCTGTTGTCTGCGAATTCCATGAATTTCCTTCCGTTTGCATTAACAATTACGTCTTTGGAGTGTCTAGTATCCTAGTGCTACAAGTAATTAATTACTTATTTTTATACACTTGCAAAGGGTATTATAATTTTGCCCAGAAGTTTGCAACGCATAGAAATATTTATTTCCGACCCCATAAACTATATATATTCTTGATCAGGGGGACGAGCTAAGTTCATTGAGCTTTGTCCGTCCGTCTGTCTGTCCGTCTGTCTGTCTGTCTGTCTGTCTGTCTGTCTGTCTGTCCGTCTGTCTGTCCGTCTGTTTCTACGCAAACTAGTCTCTCAGTTTTAAAGCTATCGAGCTGAAATTTTGCACAGAGTCTTCTTTTTACTGCACGCTACTAATATGTCGGAACCGACCGGATCGGACGACTATATCTTATAGCTGCCATAGGAACCATCGGTCAAAAAATGGGTCTTAGTGAGAAAAACTTTTTTGTTTTCAATGTTAACGTAATTTAACTCGGTCATTAATAATATTATATACTTTCAAACAGATTTGCAAATTTTGGTCAAAATCGGATTACTATATCTTATAGCTGCATAGGAACCATAAGTCGAAAAACGGGTTTTAGTGAGAAAAACTTTTTTGTTTCCAATGTTAACGTGATTAAACTCGGTCATTAATAATATTATATAATTTCAAACAGATTTGAAAATTTTGGTCAAAATCGGATGACTATATCTTATAGCTGCCATAGGAACCATAGGTCGAAAAATGGGTTTTAGTGAAAAAAACTTTTTTGTTTTCAATGTTAACGTGATTAAACTCGGTCATTAATAATATTATATGCTTCCAAACAGATTTGCAAATTTTGGTCAAAATCGGATGACTATATCTTATAGCTGCCATAGGACCGATCGGTCGGAAAATGGGTCTTAGTGAACAATTTTTTTTTGTTTTTTAAGTAAATCGTTCTTAAGGTCGGTGATTATTAATATTAAATGCTTTCAAACTAATTTGAAAAAGTTGATCGACATCGGGTGACTATATCTTATGGTTGCCATAGGACCGATCGGTCGAACATGAGTCTTGGTAAAAAATTTTTTTGTTTAGTTTTGTTAGCGTCCTTAAACTCGCTGATGACTTATTTTATATGCTTTCAAATAGATTCGCAAAATTGGGCCGAAATCGGATGACTATATCGTAAGGCTGCCATAGCGCCGATCGGTCGGAAATTGAGTCTTAGTTAGAGAAACTTTTTTCAGACGTTTATCTGTCGGAAAATAGGTTTTAGTTAAACCTATGTCTGTGCGTTCCTAATTGTCTTAAGATCAAGTGGAAGATGATTCTAAAGTCGAATAGCATGCGGAAAGAATTGTCGATCAGAAGTGGAAAGCTTATATTTCGTGCTAATTATGTTTTTGGTCCTTAGCGATGAAGCAAACCTTAACTTATCAAATAGATAGGAGGGATGTTCAGAGCTAATAATTTTGTGGAGAAATATTAAGACCTGTAGACATATCCTGGAGTCAAGGTTGATGTTATATATCTGTTTAGCAAAAGTTGATATCTGATTGGTCCTCTTTTTATTAAATATATACCTGGCTATATCATTAAATGCAACATTTAATTAATGTTTGTAGCTTGAGTTGCAGTTGCCAAAAACCTCTATGCCATAAGAAAGCTTAGGTAGAAGGTAAGCCTTAGCGATAATTTTTCTTGTTGTCGTAGGTATAAACTGCTTTGTTAAATTTAATTGCTTTAAAACTCCATATGTTTTTCCAAGTGCTTGGTTTCTATGGTCATCACATGTTAATGTATTGTTAAATGCAAATCCTAAAATAGCAGTCTTTTCCACATATTTAATATAAGTACTATCAATTTCAAGCTTTAGCAATGTGTCTGTTTTATAACCTTTCTTATCTAGCCCTGTTGCATTTGATTTTATTTTGACGATTGATTCCAAGACATCACACTGACTGACACACACGAAACTAAAACTACTATCACAGCTTTTATTTATCAGGGGTTCAGGTTGAGGTACGATGTATCTAAATTATCAGGTACTAGTGGCTGTACGAATTTATTATTAAGTTCAAAGGATTCCTGTCACGCCACATATAAATTCCTAGTTTAGTTCGAAATTCAATCGTTGGTACGAACTGGGACACCCTCCCATAGAAATACGACCCTGTTCTAAATTTTAAGTCGATTTTCTTATAAACGTTATAGAATATAGAATGAGAGAAATATAGCTACGGTTACTAATTAACGTATCACATAACTCGCAACTGCTCAATCCAAAGTGAATTCAATTCGACAGAAAAGAATGAAGGAAACTAGTAACCACAGATTTGCTTGTCACTTACATATAAATTTAAGCAACTTCAATACAAATAACAAAATACAAACTATTACACAAAAATCGATTTGGAGTTCGCAACAGGTCCCATAATTTCAATGCCTTATAGCTCATCAGAGGTGACATTGCTAAAAGATTAATAATGTGTGTTATTTTAAGGAATCCTTTCATTTACTTCACATATATGAATACAAATGTCAGCATTGACTATATTTATACTAATAAACTGAACTGAAACCGAAACGAAATAAGGTGACTGTTTTAGTGACCTCTTTGAAAATCAATTATAGAACTCTTAGCTTAACTTTAGTTCATAACATTCTAAATCGAAATACACACAGACCACAAAGGAGGCTAGTCGAATGTACAGCTGTTTCATGAACCTCCCGATTCAATCATCAGCAGTAAAGGTAAAGGCTATCTCATGCCAGCATTGCTATAACCGCTTGGGAATTCCAAAGGCAGGCTTATTGCAAAACCCCAGACCAACAAACCACGCCAAGTTGCCAGAAGCTTTGTGTATGTGTGTGCCCCATTTAAGCATGTGTGTGCTTTTTTTTAAAGCAAAATTGGAAATTTAAAGAGGGTGCTCCCTTTACGGATTCCTTTTGTATTATAGATAATAAAATCTCAAACAAAAATAATTAAATTCAAGTTTTAATGGGCGCGACGAGGCCTCAAAGCTTAAACTTAAAATTAACCTATTCGCGTTGAGCTACATTAAAATTTCAACAATGAAATCTGTGCGAGAGCAAACGCCCTTGGTAAAGGCTTGATTTCGCTATGTTGAGTCTAACTTGGACTTGGACGATGAAGATGGTCTTACAATGAACTCGAATCCGATCAATGTTAATGACATTCAGTAACTCTTTTATATACTGAGGAAAGAGGTTATCAATCTGCAAACTGTAGGAGAGTCAACATCATAAATTTTAACTATAAGATTTGCTCTGAAACAAGGATAAAAAAAACGAGAAGGCCAAGCTAACTTCGTCTGTGCCGAAGTTTTTATACCCTTGCAAATGCAAATGTCACAGTTTAAGAACGCTTACATAAAGATCAAAAAATTTTGTAACTAAAACCTATTTTCCGACAGATAAACGTCTGAAAAAAGTTTTTCTCACTAAGACTCAAGTTCCGACAGATCGGTCCTATGGCAGCCTTAAGATATAGTCATCCGATTTCGGCCCAATTTTGCGAATCTATTTGAAAGCATATAATATAAGTCATCAGCGAGTTTAAGGACGCTAACAAAACTAAACAAAAAAATTTTTACCAAGACTCATGTTCGACCGATCGGTCCTATGGCAACCATAAGATATAGTCACCCGATGTCGATCAACTTTTTCAAATTAGTTTGAAAGCGTTTAATATTAATAATCACCGAC
Source organism: Lordiphosa magnipectinata (assembly GCA_037044535.1). Taxonomy (NCBI): domain Eukaryota; kingdom Metazoa; phylum Arthropoda; class Insecta; order Diptera; family Drosophilidae; genus Lordiphosa; species Lordiphosa magnipectinata. Next base: position 120,507 of record JBAMBO010003226.1, on the reverse strand, counting down.
CTTAAGAACGATTTACTTAAAAACAAAAAAGTTTTTTTTCACTAAGACCCATTTTCCGACTGATCGGTCCTATGGCAGCTATAGGATGTAGTCATCCGATTTTGACCAAAATTTGCAAATCTGTTTGAAAGCATATAATATTATTAATGACCGAGTTTAATCACGTTAACATTGGAAACAAAAAAGTTTTTCTCACTAAAACCCATTTTACGACCTATTGTTTCTATGACAGCTATAAGATATAGTCATCCGATCTTGACCAAAATTTGCAAATCTGTTTTAAAGCAGATAATATTAACAATGGCCGAGTTTAAGGCCGCTAACATTGAATACAAAAAAGTTTTTCTCACTAAGACCCATTTTTTGACCGATGGTTCCTATGGCAGCTATAAGATATAGTCGTCCGATCCAGTCGGTTCCGACATATTAGTAGTGTGCAGTAAAAAGAAGACTCTGTGCAAAATTTCAGCTTGATAGCTTTAAAACTGAGAGACTAGTTTGCGTAGAAACAGACGGACAGACAGACAGACGGACAGACAGACGGACGGACAAAGCTCAATCGACTCAGCTCATCGCCCTGATCAAGAATATATATAGTTTATGGGGTCGGAAATGAATATTTCTAAGCGTTGCAAACTTCTGGGCAAAATTATAATACCCTTTGCAAGCGAATAAAAATGGAAAGCAAAATGGGCAAATTATGAAAATTATGTAACTAATACATACTTCACAAGGGATTTCTATGAGTTCCAATACCATAAAAGAAGAAAATCCATTTTTTAAGCTAACTTACAACTTATGAGCTATGTTAAAACTTAAGCTACTGGACGATACTGACAGCTTTTGTGGTGGTTGTTAAACAGGAAAACGAGTTTTCACTGTTTTCGAATGTAAATGATAAAATAATGGTAACTTTGGGTGCGAGGCATCTTAAAGCCCTCGACAAGAGGCACATTAAAGTCCTCAGTCCTCAAGGCATAGTAAAAGTAAAACCCTTTAACATGAGGCACAGTAAAGCTCTCAATCTCAACCTATCAAGGCACATTAAAGCCCTCAACAAGAGGCTCAATAATCCGCTCAGTCGAGGCAGAACCATGCATCGATGCTATCAAACTAACTCCAACAGCTCAGCACAGCAAGCCACTGATGCTCTGCCCCCAGAATCTTGAAATTACAGTCATGTGAAACAAAACTACGCTGACCCCCATAGAATTGTCGCCGCCGATACCGTCGCCACCAACATAACCATCAGGATCAACGTCGTGTTCCTCTCTGTCTGAAAATGTCAATTAGAGGGGAGAGTAGATGAGGAGGTACCAATACAGCGTCAACATCACGGTCTGGCGACGACGCACCTTTGTGAACTAGTTCTGGTCTTGTTCTTGATCTTTTCGTACAAAAAACTTAACTTCTTAAATACTTGGAATAATTTAAGTTGTCGATCAATTTAAATCAATTTAAAACATGAACCGCCAATTGGGCCAATGCTGAATGCGTCCTTTGTAAGCAGTTGCATTCCTTTTAAATGAATTTAATATATTTTCCTGTGTGTGTGTGTACTGTTATGGTTTTTTTTTTTGGGTGCGTAAACCGGCTTGCATTTTTGCTGCTCCATTTCATGTGAAATTTTTCGCAATTTATTGATTGGTTTTTTTTTTGTGAGACTGGCCTGTCCTTTGGTTTTTATTCGGTTGTCCTTGACTTTTGCCTGGCGCGCACTTTGCAAACACTTTTTTGGCAACCTCGTCGCCTAGCCTGCTGCTGGTTATGGTGGGGAGTTTGAGAATAGTTTTGGTCGAGTGACTTCGACTTGGCTTTGTGTGTTTTGTGTTATAGAAATGTTGATGACGATGTTGGAGAGGTGTGGGGAGGGGGGAAAAGGTGGTTGCCAAAAAGGCAATTTTTCGGCTTTGTTTCCGTTTTGTTGCCTTGAAAAGTGTTGCACTTTATTTTTTTTTTATGTCTTGTTTTGTGCTGGCCATTGTCTATTTTGGAAAACTCTGTAAATGTGGAAGAAAATGGAAAATGTAGCTTACCCTGCGGCCACAGTGGGTGGCAAAAGTTTAGGGAAAAGCTAAAAAAAAATAAATAAAACAGTTTATGAAAACTTTTAAATTAAATATGAAATATGAGTTTTTTTGTTTGGTTTTTAATTTTACGAGGGCAGCTTGATAAGTCGAACAAGTGTATTTGAGTTGAATCAAATTAGTTGAACTAAGAGGTTACCTGTATAGCTATTTCCAAGCAAGTACGAAATATGTTTCTGTTCCAAAATAAAATCATTTACTTGAATTGATATTAAATAGTTTCAGAATGATACCAAATATGTAATAATGATATGATGAACAATATCGTTTTAAATCTTTCTATGTCTATCAAAAGACACATGAATTTACGCAATGCGGCTTATCACAAATGAAAGCACACTGTGCAACACTAAAAAATTGATCGTGTCGCGACCAAAACATTCTAAAAGGGTATAATGTTAGTCAAAAACCTTCGCTGGGTTTGGTCTGGTTAGCTGCCGTTTTCTTTTTCTTGAGAAAGTCGTTGCTCTTGGCTTACAAAACATTCTTGAGCTATCAAGTCAAAAAAGTCACATCTTTATACACAAAATTACAAAAATGTCTTAAAATCATCCTGTTTTTCCCTTATTTTCTGCTGTTTTTCAACTTTGTCTTGAAAACAGTAACGAATTTGACTAAGTAATGCAGTACAAAAACATAGCTTGGACTTAAATAAACAAACGATTGGAACATACCAACTTCATTCGATTGGTCCTTCGTATAGTTACGGGCCCTTAAGCATGTAGAATTAGAACCATAACTCGAAAAATGACAATTTTTGATACCAATTGGCAGACACAGTCATTAATTTCGATTGTTTTGTATTAAATCAAGAAAATAGTAAGAAATCTTTAAAAAAAATTATATTTTTCCTTTTCCTTTAACCGAAAATGTTAATTTTTTTGAGTTTTTATGACAATTGCACGTGCTTCTGGGCCTAAAGCTATATGAAAGTTGGTTCGTTTTAACGGTTTGTTTATTTTGGTCTAAGCTACAACTTTGTGCTACATTACTCGTTCAAATTTAAAACGGGTTTCAAGATAAAGTTGAAAAACTGTAGAAAAGTGGTCAAAATTTGGCTTTTTGGGGCAACTTTTGTAATTTTGAGTATGAAGATGTAATTTATTTGATTTGCTACAAAGAAATGTTTTGTAGGCCAAGCAAAGAGCAACAACTTTGTGAAAGATTTAAAAGCAAAATTCCAAATAGTTTACGAGATATGGAACCGTTAGTCCTACTCTGAAGCTGAAAAGTTCAAAGTGCAATAAAAAGAAAACGGCAGCTAATCAGACCAAACTAAGACAGGGTTTTTATACTGCCATCACACCCTTTCAGAATTTTTTAATCTCAAGGCGATCAACTTTTTTGAGTTCTAAAATGTATCAAAGTGTTATAAGAGGATGCGGGAAACAGTAACGAAATTGATAAAATCTGCTAAACGTAACAATTATAGAGCCAATTTAACAACGGCATTTCGACACGACAACATTGGAGGGAAATCAATGACTTAGAAATAGGGAAAATGTGCTTAATAACAAGTTAGTGCCATTTAATGTACCTGAGGCTAAATGCAGTGTTTGAAAGGACCTAGGTACCTAGGTATCTAGATACCTAGATACATACTTTGTGTACCTTTTACCTTACCTCGGTATTTTTAAATTCCAGTACCTTTAACCTTACCTAGGTCCAAATTTTCATTTACCTTGTCAAAAAGTAATGTTAAGCCTTATGCTATAAGTTACTTTAACTTGAATGAGAATTTAATTTCAAATTATAGCCTTGGTGGGAATCTAATCTAATCATTCTTCATATTTCGGATTGTCGGTGTGATATAATAGTAGTCTAATGACTGTGTTGTTGCTTAAGACGCATTAAGTCGAGGAAATACAGAAAACTGTCGGCGCAACTAGCTTTGAAACAACAAACATAGAAACATAGACTCTCCTTTGAATGGTTTCAAAATGCGATTGCTACACAGAAAAAAATAAGATCAAGTATTTCAATATCATATCAGTAATATCAATATTTGCATATCAAAGTGAAACTATTTAATATCAATATGAACCTGTAATTCCACATTGATACTAAAAATATTATATTGAAATGTGAAATGATCAAAGTGATGAAAAATGCCCTAGTGATATGATTTTAGATCAAAGTAGACATCGAAATTCTGAAAGTAGAAAGAGACACACAGAGTTTCTCAAATCAAATAGAGACAGCAATAGTCTATCTCGATAAAAGCAAAAGCGCGAAAACGAGTGCCGGTCGTTTTTTCTTCGTGAACGTTTCGAAGTTGGCGTCGGGTGTGCAGCGAACTTCTAGCTTCTTCTTGCGAATTTCGTCATTCGATCTGTGCTGGCGCGTGTGAGAGGTTAGTATAAAAAGATGCGGTGACTGAAAAAAAATGTAAACGGTAATAGTGAATAAAATGTGAATTGTATGTGTGTGTTTTGTTGTATTGTTGTTGTACTTCCAAATTTATAAATTGTAAAAAGGCTATTGCTTTTATTCAGTCGCTAATAGTGTGTACGGATATAATACACACACTCATACATACATATTGTGCGTGTTTTTTCACTTTGAGCTCTCTACGCAGTAGAAGTGCGTGTTTAAATATGTACATATGTATGTATACATATTTTGTGTCCGCGATGAGTTTTTTTTGTTCTGCCCTTGAACGTAGAACAACACAAATACATGCCAATTTATATATATTAATTTTTTATAATTTTCAGATTAAAATGGAAGACATCCAACTCTATGAGTTAATGCAAAAACTAAACATTGCAAAATTGGTGTACGAAAAGTTAATTGGTAAGTTTTGTTTTGAAATAATTATTCTTCTCAATATATTAATTTTACAATTTTTCTAGAGTGTGGATTTAACTTCGACCGCCTTAATTACATTTCTTCCAGCGACAAAGAGCAGATTTTTTCAGAAAGATAATTGTCGTAATAATTGTAATATGTATTATAAAAATATAGCTTTGATATTATAAAAGTAAAGCATTATTACTACAATAATACCCTTTTGATATTTTAAAAATATTTCTTTGATACTAAAAATTTCATATTGATACTATAATAATATATCATTGATATTAAAGAATATCAAATTGTTGATCTGAAAAAATATCACTTTGATGTGTTCGAAATGTCAAAGTGATATATTCGAACATATCATCTGGGTATTTTTTAGATGAAGGCCGATTTGATACTACAAAATACCAGATTAATACTAAATATCGTGATCTTTTTTTCTGTGTATTTATAATTGATTGTATTTTAGCATTTTATTCAACACACAACAAGCCAAATTATATTCAAGTACCCTTTCACCAGAGAACTTTGCTATCAGCGAAAATAATCAAGTCGTTAATTTTAAATTTTTAGAAGTTCAAAAAAACGTGCCCATATCGCTTTACTTCCTATGTATCTAGGCCAAGACAATTTTTTATAAAATCCTAGTTAGTCTGAAAGATAAAAATAAAAAAAATAATTTCTGACTTGAAATTTAAAAAGTGTATGTATGTAGAGTTTTTGGGAAACTAGGAATACAGAATTGAATCTTTAATTCTTTTTCCGTAAGCCTTTGTTGAAATTTCGAGGATGACTCAATGATTTGGTCACGTCCTGAACATTTTAGGATAGGTGGTTTTTGATAAACCATGCTTTAAAAAGCTTATTAAAAAGTAACCTTTTTTACCTTTACCTGTACATAGGAACTGGAAATTTCGTATACCTTTTACCATACCTAGGTATATATTTAGACATTTATCTTGTACCTTACCTAGGCAAGAAAAATTAGTACCTTAGTCGTTCATGCAACAATTACTTGAATGACCAACCCCTCTGTGATAATAGCTTTAGTTTTATGTGTGTCAGTACTTGTGATGTCTAAGAATGTGTTGAATGTGTTTGTACTTTATGGTGTGGAAGTTTTCGGTCATTGTGACTCTCGAGATATGCACAGGTTGGTTGTTGCCTTTAATTCAATTGCATGAAATGCTTGGAAATAACCCACAAATTATTCCACAAAATCTTTAGCGTTAGCCTTAAGTCTTGAGATGATCTTAAGACTCAAACATTTCTTCACAAAATTATAATTACACAGGAACCTTTATACCCGTATCAAAATTAAGACCTGCTTTCCCACAAAGAACACACAACTTCACATGCCCGAGACTTTGAATGTTAATCTCCGAGAGGCAGTTCTCTATTAATACAATTCGTCTGTGGAATGACCTACCTTATAATCTTACTATTAGAAGCATCCCGCAGTTTTATGCACAGCTTAAAATACATTTACAGAATACAGATTAAAGTCTTAGTAATGAATGTAAAATTACATAAAATACACACAAACTCACATACAAATAAATAAAGTCTTTCATCGTAAAAACCCGTCTTCTATTGTTAATAAAATGCATATATGGTGCGAGTAACAAGCTCCTCTTCTAGAAGCTGAATGTTTTATTAATTGGTTGGTTTTTAGTTTTTAATACATTTTTGGTTCTACCCCCAAGCAAGCGCTCTGACAATGGTTGTGCGCTACTTGTGGCCCTTGTTTCAGGGTTTTTAGGTTCTAGTCCATTTTTATGCGCCTCGCACTTGAGTCCCAAACGCAGATTTCGGTCTCAAATTGCGCTGTTCAACTATCTTTTAACTGGGAGCACGGCTGATTATGATTCCTAACGCAAAAATGTGACTTAACACACTTTCGAAATTGAGTTCCCAAAGAACATTAAAATAGCTTTAAATTCCTCTTAAAATGTCCCAAAATAAAGGGCGAGCTTTCGGATTTCATAAAAAACTAATCAGATGCTGTTTATTCAAATGTGACAAATTCGGCAGTGCTGCGCGAGATTATGGGAGACATCATCCAATGCGGACAATGGAAACTCTAGAGGCCACCAGTTGTACCAACGATATAAATATAAACGAAGGCACTCGATGCTTGGCACGTAAATGTACCACCTCCGCCTTCTCCTCGATGACATCCGGCACTCCCGGTTGACATTCTCCGAACGCTGCAACACTTAGGGCGATCTCTAACGTATCTACAAAGGGGAAATAAATAAATATAACAATAACCAGAACATAGTAACGTGTCAAAAAAATTCTCTTACACCGGACGCTGCTTTCTCGGCCACAGCGGGCGTTGCCGCTGCTGATTTCACATCCTGGTTGCTGTTGGCTCATCATCATAATTTGAATTTGGATTTGAAAAGGCCTGTTCAGGCGCATTGCAACCTGCATGAGTTTCATGAAGGCAGCCATAATGAAAAAGCAGCAAAGTCCTCCAACCTAGCGAGAAGCGGTAACACTAGATTAATTAAGCTGGTAGACCGATTTGTTTCAAATTTTAAGCCAGTTTCAAGTTTTTTGTATTGAAAACGTAGGCTAAAGTAGCTTGGGAGCTGCGTATTTTGGAGGGCACTCGATTGCTACTTCAGGTAGTGCTTAGCGAACCGCTTACCGACTCTCTCGCGCTCTTAGCAATAACTCTGCAAGCTACCCAAGCCACTCCAGTCCCAAAGAGAGTGAAATTAAAAGCAATCTTGCTATTTGCTGCCTTTTTTGTGCCGAATCGATTGTTAAAACACAAATAAAGACTGCTTCGGATCAGTGGTTCACCAGTTATCTAACTGAACAGCGGCTTCGGTTCGGTTCAATGGTTCACTCTTAACATATATTTTTTATTCAGCCGTGCTCTCATTTTCACTTTCGCAAAACGCACTATTTGAATCCAGTGTTTGGTTCAAATTTGGCTTAAATCGCCACATTTTGGAGGAATTGAAAATGGGAGAACGGCTGATTATGATTTCTAAAGCGAAAATGTGACGATTAACACAATTTCGAAATTGAAGTCTTAAAGAACATTAAAATAGCTTTAAAATTCTTGTATAAATGTCGCAACATAAAGGGTGATGTTTCAGCAGCTTTCAGATTTGATTCAAAACTCACAGATGCTGTCTATTCAAATGTAAGAAATACGCCACAATGCTGTGAGAGATGGGAGAAGTCATCCAAAGAGGGCAATGGAAGCTCTGAATCATCCTCACTATCCGTAAAGGCCACCAGTTGATCCAACGATCGCAATATATCCTCGGCACTCTATGCTCGGCACGTAAATGTACCACCTCCGCCTCCTCGATATACGGCACTCCGGTCTTGACATTCTCTAAGCGTTGCAACACTTGTGGCGATCTTTACTCCAGCTCAGCTAGACCCGAACGTATCTACAAAGGGTAAATAAATAAATATAACAATAACCAGAACAAAGTGAAGTGCTAAAAAATATTCTCTTACACTGCACGCTGCTATCTCGCTACTTGCTGCTGGCTCATCATCAACTCCGACAGCCGCTGACATAGTTTTAATCAACTTGGTAATTTTGATAATCGATAGCGAACGAATAACTAGAATTTTGAATGCAGATAATTCAAAATAGACGGCAAAAATATTATTTGTTCTTTCGAATCTGTCGATTTGGCGATTTAGTGCCGTTTGTTTTTTTGCTTTTTGAACATTTGGCTGGCCGGATTATTATATTTTTTTTAGTTTTGACGGTGCCCGCTGGCTTTGCATTAGCTTTTGGCCACAGCCCGTATAATGGCCCTTCTTTTTTACTAAATTGTTGCCTTACGCCAATGTTTAGTACGTTTTTAAGGCGTTATTTAATGCTGTCTTCAGTAACCATACGGGCTGCGACCAACTTTAAGAGATCTTTGAAACTGATTGGCTTCTTCCAGTCTTTCAAAGCGAACAACACTACTCCTCCAGACACATTAGTATTTTTTGCAGTCATCTATATAGAAAAATAATGGAAAACTTTAAACGAAGGGCACAGATATACTCTCTGTATATACTTACTGCAATACAACTCGAGAAAATCTTAAATTTGGAATAATAATATGGAAAAAAGGAAAGTATTTTTATGTTTGCCGCTTGATATGGAGTGTTTCGGTGTTCGATAGAGAATGAGCTCGGGCTAGAGAAATTCAGGCATCAAAAGTTGAAAAGCTATAGCTGTATTAGCCAGGCCTACTCGAAATTCGTTTCTATTTATTTAATATTAAAACAAATAATGTGCATTTTTTCACACTTGAAAAGTGTACTATAATTTTGACCAGATGTTTGTTACGCATAGAAGGAATCATTACCGACCACCTATATCAATACACATAAAACTCTACGCCCAACTGCCTGATTACACTACTTTACTGCCAAAAATACCTATTTCTACTACAATTTCGGCATACTCTCTCCAACACATCGGACGGTATGTTACGGATAAATTCTTCATATTGGCTTCCAGTGCGTCGACTGTTGCGGGTTTGTCGCTGTAGACATGAGCCTTAACAACACCACAAAAAATTGTCTTAAGGCGTTATATCGCACGATCTAGGCGGCCAATTAACCGGCCGCAAACGTGAAATAAACTGTTCACCGAACTCGCCTCTAAATTGGGTCATTGTTTCGCATGCTGAGTGGCACCGTCTTGTTGAAACCACATGTCAGCCAAGTCCAGCCCTTCCATTTTGGGCCAAAAAAAAAGTTTGAAGAAAAAAATCACGCATTGGACATATTACGACCCTGAATCCAAGTTCAAATGCCCAAAATGGAAGAGCTGGACTTGGTTGACATGTGGTTTCAACAAGACGGTGCCACATGCCACACAGCACGCGAAAAAATGGCCTAATTCAGAGGCGAGTTCGGTAAACAGTTTATTTCACGTTTGGGGACGGTCTGTTTTCCGCCTAGATCTTGCGATATAACAGCTTTAAACTATTTTTTGTGGTGTTGTTAAGGCTCATGTCTACAGCGACAAACCCGCAACAGTCGACGGACTGGAAGCCAATATGAAGAATTTATTTGTAACATACCGGCCGATATGTTGGAGAGAGTATGCCGAAATTGTAGTAGAAATAGTTATTTTTTGGCTGTAAACTAGTGTAATCAGTCAGTTGGGCGTAGAGTTGTTTGTGTGGGTGGTCGGTAATTATTCCTTTAATGCGTTACAAACTTCTGCTCAAAATTCTAGTACACTTTTCAAGTGTGAAAAAATGTACATTATTTGTTTTAATAATAAATAAATACATATGAATTTCGAGTAGGCCTGGCTAACACAGCTATAGCTTTTCAACTTTTGATGCCTGAATTTGACTAGCTTGAACTCATTCTCTATCGAACACTAGAACACTCAATATCAAGCGGCAAACATAAAAAAACATTTATTTGTTCCATATTATTATTCCAAATTTAAGATTTTCTCGAGTTGTAGTGTAGTAAGTATATACTGATGGTATATCTGTGCCCTTGGTTTAAAGTTTTCCATTATTTTTCTTTATAGATGGCAGCGCGAAATACTAATGTATCCGGAGGAGTTGTGCTGTGCGCACTGAAAGACTTTCGGAAACCCGTTACGTCCAAAGATCTCTTAAAGTTGGTCGCAGCCCGAATGATGGTGACAGAAGCCAGCATTAAATCACGCCTTAAAAACGTACTAAACATTGCAGTAAGGCAACAATTTATTAAAAAAGAAGGGCCATTATACGGGCTGTGGCCGAAGACAGCGAAGCCAGCGGCCACCGTCAAAACTAAAAAAAATATAATAATCCGGCCAGCCAAATGCTCAAAAGGCATAAAAACAAACGGAACTAAATCGCCACAAAGGAAAATTAAAAAGAACAAATAATTTTTTTACCGTCAATTTTAAATTATCTGCATTCAAAATTCTAGTTATTCGTTCGTTATCCGTTATCAAAATTACTAAGTTGATTAAAACTATGTCAGCGACAGTCAGGGTTGATGATGAGCCAGCAGAAAAACCGTATCCATAACCGTAACCTGAACCGAGGCTTACCTATCTGTTAAAAATTATCCCTGCATCATGAAAACTATAAACGATCTCAAAGACTTTTGCGCTGGCGTGGCTATCCGTAAGTTTTGAAAACGCTCAATCAATGTGAGTGTCACTATTGGTTGTAGCCGTATTCAAGTCTAACAAAGATCTAAATCCCTTTCTAATTTACAGATTGTATGTGTCCCTAGCCTCAACTGAAGCTCGTAAGCACAAATTAAAGTCACCTAATATAATGGTATTGCTGTTTAAAACGGAACCGTTCTCTTGAAATAAATATTCTATTTCTAACTGAAATTTTCTCAGTGGATATCGCGGACTTTTATATAAGACTAAAAGCCCTATAGAGTTATACTTTAAAACTGCATACTCAAATACCTCAAGACCACAAAGCAAAGACTAACATTCTCGTATAGTTCGTTCCTAACGAAAATAAGAACGCCTCTTTTTGGTCGCGCCCTACAGTTTGTATCTGGACAATCTAGACGCACAGCAATTCTAAAGCCTGGTACTTCATATGTCTCGTTTGAATAGATTGAACCCTTAACAAAACTAATATGACAGTGCAGGCGTTAGGCCTTATGGAAAGCTAATTCTAAGTGAGAGCTGTTGATTAAATAATCGAAGTAAGTGCTAAGCAAGTTAATGGAGCGTACTTTTTCAAGTTCGTCGTGAACTTTGGTTGTACCTTGTAGGGGTTGTGGCGAATTGAATTGTCCTACTATAAATAGCCCAGCTGCATTTGTTGCTGCTCTCTCCATACGTGCACAGGTGTATGTTGCGCCCTGACTCTTGTGTATAGTAGTTATACCTTCTGCAGGATCAACTGGAAATTGCCTAAGGTCTATAGTGACATTTTCATTTTTCTTAAACTGAAATTTTCTTACAACTTTCGAAACTGGGGTACATTTTGAACGAGCTACTGCTCCTACTCTTTCTTCCATAAAATCGATCCATAAAACTAACATAACTGACTGTTTGTGTCTAGGTCTATCTGTTTTAGTATTCCTGTTGCTCCATTGACTAATCCATCAGCTGTGTCTATATTAACAGTCTTCAAATACTTTGCTGTCGTCTTCAAAATAAGGGAATAACACAAACCATGTGCTACTCAAAGTTTGAAGCCTTTCACAGAATCTAAAATTCGATTCCTATTCGCTTCACCTAAACTACTAGCGTTAATTGCATCCTCTGCTGTGGATATGAGTTGATCTGTCGGTAATTAGTTCAGCTTTAACGTATTGAAAGAATCTGCACCATTATTTGTTGTAGGTATATCTCTCTCTCCTAGAATACGCGACCTAATCAAATCAATATCCTCTTCTAATTCACGGTCATTAACAACACTGGCGGATACAGCTGCGATATTTTCCTCTATCCGCACTCTACGTATGCGTGTTGGTGGTTTAATGTCCAATAATGTAAATTTCTTCCGAAATTTAGTCACAAGATTCCGAATAGCCGCCTCAGAAGTTCGCCCAAACTGACCATAAAATGGAAGAAGTGCACGATGCTTTTTGTTAACCGATCATGAATTTTGATAATAAAATTCAATAAACTGCAAGCGTTGTTCGTTTGTAAGTCGATTCTTAGTGAAATTTTAGACCAAACTGAACATGTTTGACAGTAACATGTAACACGAAAACAGCTAAGCTGCCAAAAACAGTATGACCAAAAAGAAAGTTGTTAAAAAATCACCTTTATAATCATGATGCACATTAGCGACTTTTGTCCATTAACGAAAAATTGCGTTAATAATTGTCATTCATGACTAAGCATGAACTAAATTATGCTGGTTTAGTATAAATGATATAATTTCATTAAGTTTTAAACAAATAAATTAAGCTTTTCCAAGCTTTATCTATATATACAAATCACTTAGTCCGACTGACTGACTGATTATCAATAAACAGCCAAGACCGCTCATTCTAGAGATCTATGATTTGGCACAGACCTTCGTTTAGTTATGTAAGCGCGCGTTATGAAGGAAAATTTCACCGTGAAGTGGGTTAAATTGACTTAGGTGACTTAACAGTGTCTTAGCAGTGGCTTTTCGGTGACTGGACAGTGATATTTTTACACAACTGTCTTAATGATGAAGATCATAAAAGTCATAGAATCATAACGTAATATTTGACTATTATCCGTGAATCTTCTGTAATTGAAGCGGCAACTTTATAAAAATTTCAAGTGAAGTTCAGTTAATTAAATGTTGAAGCTATTGGAGCATAAAATTCAAACCATAGAAGGAATGCCTTTAAATATATGCGGAAGCGGGAATTGAATTCTGTGAAACAGTTTGCTCTTATCCTGAACCTTGGTTACCGGCATTCAAAGAAAGGTGTCACAAATTTGTTGCCTGCTGCGCACTCTCTGATGACTTGGTAAAAGGATCAACATCTTTGGCTCATAAATGTTTCATCAATGCGTGTACTTCGAAAATTTCGTACTCTCAGACTGACATTATTTCCAATTTTATTTGCTTTTTTTGTACACTCCATTCCAATTCTATTCATTCATTCAATCGACCAAATCGAATAAAAATCATAACTAGAGCGAAAAAGAAAGGTGAAAGAAATTAAATTTCTCAAATGCATACAAACTTCAACACCCAACCCCCTGCTGACTACCGCAAGGCACAGCCTGCCCATCTTTTTCTCGGTCCTTGTTTGCTTTGCGGTAGGAAGCAAAAACTTTTTGCTCCTCCAGCCGCAACGTAACGCTGTAACTTTAAGCCTTTAAACGAATGTCTAGAACTTGTAGGTGCTGAGTGGTAGAGAGGGGATGGGGATGGGGGTGGGCGTGGGTGTGTGGGTGAAACTTAATTGCTTAATAGTCGAGACATCAATAAATCAAACAAAAAAATGCGCGTAAGCATAAAGTAAAAGCGGCGACAACAAAGCACACAAAGAATGCCAAATAGGAAAGGAAATGAGAGTTGGTATTAGGGTTGGAGTGGGAGGGGGGGGTGCAGATGGGGTGGGTGGGTTAGCTAGCGGGTGTTGCGGCTGCCTGCGCAAATGCAAACAGACTGATTGATGGCGGCAAGTGATTTATTTATGTTAATGCGTATAGAGCAAGTCGAGCATCCAAGTATTTTACAGTGGGACAAGCAGCTATACGATATATTCATCAGATATTGACCAAACTCCCTAAAATTGTGTGGAAACTGATAATATTCATAACTGCGAAGTATAAAGACGCTGCCATTGAAAACAAAAAATTTTTCTCACTAGAACTACTTTTTCAACAGATCTTCCTATAGCAGCTATATGCTACAGTCATCCGATTTGGGTCAAACTTGGCAGAATTGTGTGGTAGCATATAATATTGATTGGTATTAAGTTTGGGAGCGATAGCATTGAAAACCAAAAAGTTTTTCCTACGAAGACTTTTTTTTAGAACTATATTTTGTATGGCAGCTATACTATATAGTTGACCGTCTTTCGTTAAACTTTGTGGAATTATGTTAAAACAGGGGAAACTAATAAATACGAGGATTGGGAACGTTTGCGTTGAAGACAAAATAGTTTTTCTCATTGAAAATATTTATTCGATCGATCGTTCCTATGGCAGCTATATGCTATAGTCACCCGATACGGCCGAATCCAACAAGTGTGCAGCGTATTTGCACATGAAAAGAAATGATGAATGCAAATGAAGAATAAAGCAATGATACAAAGGGTGTGAGAGACAGAAAGAAGAACAAGAAATGATAAGAAAACTAAGATATATTCGACTGCCGAAAAGCATGTAGTACATCAAAATGAAGTGATAACAAAGAAGGAAACAAACCATCGGAAACAACCAACAATATAGTACGTAGCAAAATAGGGAATAAAGTGAAGAGGAAATGTCAAATTAAGTGTAAGGAAGAATGTCTTAAAAAAGATAGTAATAAGTGTATTAAGAAAACAAGAAGACATAAGGATGGAATTAGGAAGAATGAACCGAGAAATAAGGGTTGAAAAGACACTAAAGAACGCGAGGACAGAAAAGGGGAATATGGAATAATAGGAGACATAATATAAGACAAGGAGAAAAGAAATGAGGAATAAGGAAGAATGGACTGAAGAGAAAGGCAGAATGAACTGAACAAGGTTAAAAAGAATAGAATACGATTAAAGTTACTAGAAGAGAAAAGGGAGAAAAACGTAAAATACAGATTGAAGGCAGACAGAATGAAGAATGAAATGAATAAGGAAAATACAGAGAAGAGACGGAATTCAAATGCAAGAATAAAACGCATATATGCTGCGAGTGACTAGCTCCTCTTCTAGAAGCTGAAGGTTTTATTAAGACATTGGTTTTTCCTTTTATACATTTTTGGTTCTACCCCCGAAGCAAGTGCTTGGACTTCTAATATCTTGATAACAGATGTCGCCTTTTTATACCCTTGCAAAGGGTATTATAATTTTGCCCAGAAGTTTGCAACGCATAGAAATATTCATTTCCGACCCCATAAACTATATATATTCTTGATCAGGGGGACGAGCTGAGTTCATTGAGCTTTGTCCGTCCGTCTGTCTGTCTGTCCGTCTGTCTGTCTGTCTGTCCGTCTGTCTGTCTGTCCGTCTGTTTCTACGCAAACTAGTCTCTCAGTTTTAAAGCTATCGAGCTGAAATTTTGCACAGAGTCTTCTTTTTACTGCACGCTGCTAATATGTCGGAACCGACCGGATCGGATCACTATATCTTATAGCTGCCATAGGAACCATCGGTCGAAAAATGGGTTTTAGTGAGAAAAACTTTTTTGTTTTCAATGTTAACGTGATTGAACTCGGTCATTAATAATATTATATACTATCAAACAGATTTGCAAATTTTGGTCAAAATCGGATGACTATATCTTATAGCTGCCATAGGAACCATAGGTCGAAAAATGGGTTTTAGTGAAAAAAACTTTTTTGTTTTCAATGTTAACGTGATGAAACTCGGTCATTCATAATATTATATGCTTTCAAACAGATTTGCAAATTTTGGTCAAAATCGGATGACTATATCTTATAGCTGCCATAGGACCGATCGGTCGGAAAATGGGTCTTAGTGAAAAAAACTTTTGTTTTTAAGTAAATCATTCTTAAGGTCGGTGATTATTAATATTAAACGCGTTCAAACTAATTTGCAAAAGTTGATCGACATCGGGGGACTATATCTTATGGTTGCCATAGGACCGATCGGTCGAACATGAGTCTTGGTAAAAAATTTTTTTGTTTAGTTTTGTTAGCGTCCTCGCTGATGACTTTTTTTATATGCTTTCAAATAGATTCGCAAAATTGGGCCGAAATCGGATGACTATATCTTAAGGCTGCCATAGGGCCGAACGGTCGGAAATTGAGCCTTAGTGAGAAAAACTTTTTTCAGACGTTTATCTGTCGGAAAATAGGTTTTAGTAACAAAATTTTTTGATTTTTATGTAAGCGTTCTTAAACTGTGACATTTGCATTTGCAAGGGTATAAAAACTTCGGCATAGACGAAGTTAGCTTGGCCTTCTCGTTTTTAGGATTTTTAGGTTCTAGTCTATTTTTATGCGCCTCGCACTCGAGTCCCAAACGCAGATTACGGTCTCAAATTGCGCTGTTCAAATATCTTTGAACTGGGATCACGGCTGATGATTTCTAAAGCAAACATGTGCCTTTACACACTTTCGAAATTGAATTCCTAAAGAACATTAAAATTGCTTTAAAATCCTCTTAAAATGTGCCAAAATAAAGGGCGAGCTTTCGGAAAGTAATCAGACGCTGTTTATTCAAATGTGCCAAGTTCGCCAGTGCTGCGCGAGATTACGGAAGACATCATCCAATGCGGGCAATGAAAATCGATAATCGATAACAACGAACGAATAACTAGAATTTTGAATGCAGATAATTTAAAATAGATAATTTGGAATAGAAATTATTTGTTCTTCCGAGCTTTTCGTTTTGGCGCCTTAGTTCCATTTGTTTTCTTTCCTGATTTTAGTTTTGTTGGCCTGATGATAATGTTTTTCTTAGTTTTGACGGTGGCCGCTGTCTTCGCTGTCTTCGGCCACAGCCCGTATAATGGCCCTTCTTTTTTAATAAACATTTGCCTTACTGCAATGTTTAGTACTTTTTTAAGGCGTGTTTTAATGCTGTCTTGGGGCACCATCATTTTGGCTGCGACCAACTTTAAGAGATCTTTGAAACCAATTGGCTTCTTCCACTCATTCATCGCGAGTAACACAATTCCTCCGGATACATTAGTATTTTTTGCAGTCATCTATATAGAAAAATAATGGAAATCTTTAAACTAAGGGCACAGATATACCATCTGTATATACTTACTGCACTTCAACTCGAGAAAATCTTAAATTTGGAATAATAATATGGAACAAATAAATGTTTTTTTATGTTTACCGCTTGATATGGAGTGTTCCGGTGTTCGATAGAGACTGAGTTCAAGCTAGGCAAATTCGGGCATCAAAAGTTGAAAAGCTATAGCTGTATAAGCCAGGCCTACTCGAAATTCGTTTGTATTTATTTATTATTAAAACATATAATGTACATTTTTTCACACTTGAAAAGTGTAATATAATTTTTGAGCAGATGTTTGTAACGCATAGAAGGAATCATTACCGACCACCTATATCTGTACACAAACTTAATATACACTGTGTACCTTTGGTTCAGAGTATCAGTAGGCATGAAAAGGAAATGTCAAATTTAATTTAAGGAAGAATGATAGTAATAAGTGTATTGAGGAAACAAGAAGACCTAAGGATGGAGTTAGGAAAAATGAACGGAGAAATAAGGGATGAAAAGACAAGAGAATGCGAAGACAGAAAAGGGGAATATGGAATAATATAATGGAGGTGGGGACACTGGAGAGCAAGAAAAAAAAATGAAGGACAAGGAGAAAAGAAATGAGGAATAAGTAAGAATGGACTGAACAAGGTTTAAAGGATACAATACGATCGAGGTAACTAGAAGAGAAAAGGGAGAAAAACGGAGACAGATTTGAAGGAAAACAAAAACAGGAAAAAGGAAGAATGAAATGAATAAGGAAAATACAGAGAAGAGACGGAATTCAAATGCATGAATCAAACGCATATATGCTGCAAGTGACTAGCTCCTCTTCTAGAAGCTGAATGGTTTTGCCTTTGTATACATTTTTGACCCCCAAGCAAGAGCACTGACAATGATTGTGCGCTACTTGGATTTCTAATTCACTGATGTGGCCCCTTTTTTTTAGGGTTTTTAGTTTCTAGTCTATTTTTATTTGAACTGGGAGCACGGCTGATTATGATTTCTAAAGCGAAAATGTGACTTTACACACTTTCGAAATGAAATTCCTAAAGAACATTAAAATTGCTTTAAAATCCTTTTATAAATGTTCCAAAATAAAGGGCGTGCTTTCGGGTTTGATCAAAAACTAATCAGATGCTGTTTATTTAAATGTGACAAATACGCCAGTGCTGCGCGAGATTATGAGAGACATCATCCAATGTGGTCAATGGAAACTCTGGAACCACCAGTTGTTCAACCGATTTCAATATATACGCAGGCACTCGATGCTCGGCACGTAAATGTACCACCTCCGCCTTCTCCTCGATGACATCCGGCACTCCCGGTTTGACATTCTCCGAACGCTGCAACACTTAGTGCGATCTATCTTTCAACTCGGCCAGACCTGAACGTATCTTAAAAGGGGGGAATAAATAGCAATAACAATAACCAGAACGCTTTAGTTCCATTTGTTTTCTTTCCGAATTTGAGTTTTAATCAACTTAGTAATTTTGATAACAACGATCGAATAACTAGAATTTTGAATGCAGATAATTTAAAATAGACGGTAGAAATATTATTTGTTCTTTCGAATCTTTCTTTTTGTCGTGCCGTTTGTTTTTTTTGCAGTCTTGCATTTTGCTGGCCGGAGTATCATCTTTTTGTTAGTCTTGACGGTGGCCGCTGTCTTCGCTGTCTTCGGCCACAGCCCGTATAATGGACCTTCTTTTTTGATAAACAATTGCCTTACTGCAATGTTTAGTACGTTTTTAAGGCGTGATTTAATGCTGTCTTGGGGCACCATCATTTTGGCTGCGACCAACTTTAAGAGATCTTTGAAACCAATTGGCTTCTTCCACTCATTCATCGCGAGTAACACAATTCCTCCGGATACATTAGTATTTTTTGCAGTCATCTATATAGAAAAATAATGGAAATCTTTAAACTAAGGGCACAGATATACTATCTGTATATACTTACTGCACTTCAACTCGAGAAAATCCTAAATTTGGAATAATAATATGGAAAAAATTATTGTTTTTTTATGTTTGCCGCTTGATATGGAGTGTTCTAGTGTTCGATAGAGAATGAGTTCAAGCTAGGCAAATTCAAGCATCAAAAGTTGAAAAGCTATAGCTGTATTAGCCAGGCCTACTCGAAATTCAATTGTATTTATTTATTATTAAAGCGTATAATGTACATTTTTTCACACTTGAAAAGTGTACCATAATTTAGACCAGAAGTTTGTAACGCATAGAAGGAATCAACACCAACCACCTATATCTATACATATAAAACTCTACGCCCGACTGACTGATTACACTAGTTTACAGCCTAAAAAGACCTATTTCTACTCGAACTAAAGGGTGATAAAATTCAGAAAAATATATGGAATCCTTAATGTTTAAAAATGATTTCATGTAAATGTTGACCGCGGCTGCGCCTCAAATGGTTCATACGCTGGGCCCAATTTTGGCATACTCTCTCCAACATATCGGCCGGTATGTTACGAATAAATTCTTTAATATTGGCTTCCAGTGCGTCGACTGTTGCGGGTTTGTCGCTGTAGACATGAGCCTTAACAACACCACAAAAAATTGTCTTAAGGCGTTATATCGCACGATCTAGGCGGCCATTTGACCGGCCGCAAACGTGAAATAAACTGTTCACCGAACTCGCCTCTAAATTGGGTCATTGTTTCGCATGCTGAGTGGCACCGTCTTGTTGAAACCACATGTCAGCCAAGTCCAGCTCTTCCATTTTGGGCCAAAAAAAAAGTTTGAAGAAAAAAATCACTCCTTGGACATATTACGACCCTGAATCCAAGTTCAAATGCTGCTCGTGGCCATCGTCTGTTCTTCCCCAGAGACTTGGGTAAGCCAAGAACTAGGCTTAGTGTGCTTTTCCCTTCTCGATACGTAGGTAACGGTAGGAACCTATTTCTTGCCACAGTCCATCTTTCATATGCGATAAAAAATGTCCCAACGGAAAGCTTTAAAGCACAAAAGTGTGCTGATTTCCACTTTTATAAAATTTCCATAGTTTTGCCCACTGTGTTTAGTCCACCTGAGAACCTTTTGCTTTAACCCAAACCCCACAGCCAGTTCCCTTCCCCTCCGCTCCCACGTTTTAGCATTTTCACCTGCGACATTCGTTGTTGTACGTGATTCGAGCGACGATTAATCAACTCTGCGCAAGGCTCATAGATGGAGTTGGAGTTGGAGGTTGAGACATGGCTGGGAGCGATAAGAGTGCCCTTATTTTTGGCGCCACCAACCCCATCCAATTCACAGAAAAAAAGCAGCTTTTGCCCAGTTTTTATTTATTTATGCTGCAACTAACGCAAAAACTTGTATAAATACTTGAAATATTCGTTGTCAACAGACTTATTGGAGCGATTTTCTCCCCAGGTTTCCATCAATGGGCAAGGACCCCAGTCAGGCGACAAGAAACGCATCAAATGAATTTTAATGCTCGCCCAGGGAAAACTTTCAATAATTAATCAGACAAATGGCCCTTCCTTCGTTGCTGTTGCTGCTGCTGCTGTTGTTGTTGTTGTTGGGGCACATCAATTATTGAAATGCCCAATGAAATTTTATGTTCAATACGGCAAATTATTAGGAAGGAGAAAGGAAAATGACCAACTGTGTTTTTGCCACAACAAAATTACCGCTTATTAAGTATTTTGCGGTTCCAATCAAAATTCAACCTCAAACCCCAACAATGAAAATTGACTTTAGTTGGAGAAAGCTTAATTAAGTACAAAGCTCAAAGGCTGATGAATTTATGAAATGTATAATTTTGTCTACAAAATGGTCAAATTTCCAATAGTGCAATGGGATTCTCAATGTAATTATGGTCTAAAACAGGGTTGAATGAAGTGCTGTTTGCGCCTTTGGCACAAGCCATGTCGGGAGGTCAATCGTTAGCAAAGGGAAATCCAGTAACTTTCGAGCGAAGTTCCAACAGCAGCTCCAGTTCCGAGCTATAATTCATGAAACCCTCTGTAAGTGGCGATCCAACGATCAATTTGAATTGGTCTCTAAGGAGTATTTGGCAGTGGCTTTCTATAACGATGAAATCAGCTCTCGATTCACATAAGTTCGCGCCTCACTAGTTCTCCGACTTTTTCGCCATTCAATGATTTTTCAGTAATGGACGAATTTATGAACTGTTAAGAAACAAATTTACAATTTTGTTGTTGTCTAAAAGAAAATTGTGTTGATCGACGAAGCTCATTTCTGGTTGAATGGATAAGTCAACAAACAAAATTGCCGGATTTGGTGGGAAGAGCAGCCAGCACTGCCAATGCATCCCGGAAAAAACACTGTTTGTTGTGGATTATGAGCCAGTGGCGTCATTGGACCGTCATTTTTTAATGATGACTAAACTTTTTTTTGCCCAAAATGGAAGAGCTGGACTTGGCTGACGAGTGGTTTCAATAAGACGGTGCCACATGCCACACAGCACGCGAAAAAATGGCCTAATTCAGAGGCGAGTTCGGTAAACAGTTTATTTCACGTTTGGAGCCGGTCAATTGGCCGCCTAGATCGTGCGATATACCGCCTTTAGATTATTTTTTGTGGTGTTGTTAAGGCTCGTGTCTACAGCGACAAACCCGCAACAGTCGACGCACTGGAAGCCAATATGAAGAATTTATCCGTAACATACCGGCCGATATGTTGGAGAGAGTATGCCGAAATTGTAGTAGAAATAGGTCTTTTTAGGCTGTAAACTAGGGTAATCAGTCAGTCGGGCGTAGAGTTTAATATGTTTAGATATAGGTGGTCGGTAATGATTCCTTCTATGCGTAACAAACATCTGCTCAAAATTATAGTACACTTTTCAAGTGTACAACAATGTACATTATATGTTTTAATAATAAATAAATACAAATGAATTTCGAGTAGGCCTGGCTAATACAGCTATAGCTTTTCAACTTTTGATGCCTGAATTTCTCTAGCTTGAACTCATTCTCTATCGAACAGTAGAACACTCCATATCAAGCGGTAAACATAAAAAAACATTTATTTGTTCCATATTATTATTCAAAATTTAAGATTTTCTCGAGTTGAAGTGCAGTAAGTATATACAGATGGTATATCTGTGCCCTTAGTTTAAAGTTTTCCATTATTTTTCTATATAGATGACTGCAAAAAATACTAATGTATCCGGAGGAATTGTGCTGTTCGCATTGAATGAGTGGAAGAAGCCAATTGGTTTCAAAGATCTCTTAAAGTTGGTCGCAGCCAAAATGATGGTGCCCCAAGACAGCATTAAATCACGCCTTAAAAACGTACTAAACATTGCAGTAAGGCAATTGTTTATCAAAAAAGAAGGGCCATTATACGGGCTGTGGCCGAAGACAGCGAAGACAGCGGCCACCGTCAAGACTAACAAAAAGATGATACTCCGGCCAGCAAAATGCAAGATGGCAAAAAAAACAAACGGCACGACAAAAAGAAAGATTCGAAAGAACAAATAATATTTCTACCGTCTATTTTAAATTATCTGCATTCAAAATTCTAGTTATTCGTTCGTTGTTATCAAAATTACTAAGTTGATTAAAACTCAAATTCGGAAAGAAAACAAATGGAACTAAAGCGTTCTGGTTATTGTTATTGCTATTTATTCCCCCCTTTTTAGATACGTTCAGGTCTGGCCGAGTTGGAAGAGGGATCGCACTAAGTGTTGCAGCGTTCGGAGAATGTCAAACCGGGAGTGCCGGATGTCATCGAGGAGAAGGCGGAGGTGGTACATTTACGTGCCGAACATCGAGTGCCTGCGTATATATTGAAATCGGTTGAACAACTGGTGGCCTCCAGAGTTTCCTTTGACCACATTGGATGATGTCTCCCATAATCTGACGCAGCACTGGCGAATTTGTCACATTTGAATAAACAGCATCTGATTAGTTTTTAATCAAATCCGAAAGCTCACCCTTTATTTTGCGACATTTATAAAAGGATTTTAAAGCAATTTTAATGTTCATTAGGAATTCCATTTCGAAAGTGTGTAAAGTCACATTTTCGCTTTAGAAATCATAATCAGCCGTGCTCCCAGTTCAAATAAAAATAGACTATAAACTAAAAACCCTAAAAAAAAGGGGCCACATCAGTGAATTAGAAATCCAAGTAGCGCACAATCATTGTCAGTGCTCTTGCTTGGGGGTCAAAAATGTATACAAAGGCAAAACCATTCAGCTTCCAGAAGAGGAGTTCGTCACTCGCACCATATATGCGTTTTATTCATGCATTGGAGTTCCGTCTCTTCTCTGTATTTTCCTAATTCATTTCATTCTTCCTTTTTTCTCTTTTCTGTCTTCCTTTAATCTGTCTTTTCCGTTTTTCTCCCTTTTCTCTTCTAGTTAGTTTATTCGTATTCTATTCGTTTCAACCTTATTCAGTTCATTCTGCCTTTCTCTTCAGTTTATTCTTCGTTATTCCTCATTTCTTTTCTCCTTGTCCTTCATTTTTTTTTTCTTGCTCTCCAGCGTCCCCACCTCCCTTATATTATTCCATATTCCCCTTTTCTGTATTCGCATTCTCCTGTCTTTTCATCTCTTATTTCTCCGTTCATTTTTCCTAATTCCATCCTTAGGTCTTCTTGTTTCCTCAATACACTTATTACTATCATTATTATGTTTAAAAAATATATTTGATTATATTATATTTGTATAATTTTAACATTTTTATTCCTTGAAATAGGTAAAAAATCAACCATCAGCAGAGTGAAGTGGTCTAAGGCGATGGAGAACCATCTCATTGACATGTGGCAGGAAAATATTGCGGACTTGCGAGGGGACCGGAAGAACTCCCATGTCTACATGGAGATGGCCCAGTCCATGAAGAACGGCGGGATGGACATTTCGTGGTCGGATGTTCGAACGAAGGTTGACAACTTGACCAAAAAGTGCAAGTAAGTATTTTACTTGACTACGAATAATTTGCAAATATTCACTTGTTAATTTTACATTTTACAGAATACAAAAAAATAAAGTGGGTCTAAGCGGAGGGGCGCCATCAACGTGGCTCCACTACGAAAAGTTGCACTCCTTCTTGGGGTGTTATCGCTTGAGGTGCAAAAGCAGCAACAAAAATCGCAGGAAGAGCATCAAAAATCTCAAAACGAGATCCTGCAGCAAATAGCGAATAGCCAAGCCACATTCCAGTCGGCATTGCTGCAGATCATACGGGAGTCAAGGGAGTAAAATGGTTTTATGTAAGATATTTTGCAAAAAATAGAATAAAAGAATAAAACAAAATGTTAAGTTAATGTTTTTATTGGCTTCCGTTCACACAATAGTTTGCTATAGCACATCTGATCTGTTTTGCTGACGGGCTAAAATCTGCAGAAGTCTGGTCCCGATGTGGTTGTTCCCGGACTTCACTTAAAGCGATCCTCCAATTTTCATTGATTGCGATTATTCAACATGTTGTGCAATATGCAGCAGGCCATTATTATGGCACTATTATTTTTTATGTGGCTATCTAGACCTTTGCCAATTCGCCGAAATCGTGCTTTCAAGTGGCCAAACGCATTTTCGCAAAAGGTCGACTGCTCCATCCTGAAACTTTCCTTAAAAAATTCCTCGTTGTTTTCTGGTACATCCTTCTCCCAAAAATTCCCGAATCGCTTCTAAAAATATGTAGATTTAATTATAATTAAAAAGATCGCAGGATTTTAGTAACAATTACACACCATACGCTTCTTGGCATGCGTGAATTAAAACTAGAAAGCCATGCAAACATTTCTTCGTCGTCGAATTCTTCGATTGGCTCATTTTAATCCAGCACCACCATAAGTTTTTGTAACAATTGGTGTTATTGTTGCGCAACAGATAAAACAATTCCCAATTTATTCATATTTTTTTACAATTTGTACACCTTTGCACATGCATCAGCTGATTGCCAATGGATGGTGGATGTTGGATGTTGCCAGTGTGAATCGGTGTTTCACATCTTTCAAAAATCCCATTCGTTCCCCAAAGATGTGCTCAGTGTGAAAACCATATGTAGTGCGCTTGTCGCAAAACCTTTGGTAGTAGTTAAGTAAATTTTCTCTAAGCATCCGAAAAGTAGGCCTAAGTAATCATTGAGAACAGCCATCACAATTGCATTTTTATCAACTGCCTAAAAGTATGCAGCTTAAGACAGCAAAGACAAGAAATCGTTTAAATTTGCGTTAGCAGCACAACTTAATTCAGTGATTAAAACCAGCACTGCGCTAGAAATTTGCATTTCGCAACCCTGCAAATAGGTTAGCTGCTGGTTTGATTCGACTGGCCCTTCCTTTTCCGTTTTGGTCATCATCAAGTCAAGTTCACACCAATTAAGCGATCAAGCAAATAAATTTTTTTTGCAAACATAAGCGAAGGAAAATATTTTGTCACCCTGACGGAAAAGATTTCAGCCCCAAGGCATTACCTTTAAAACACAATTAAAGGGCCAAGCTACCACGTAAGTGTTTTTCGACCAATTTTTGTCCGTTTTTGGACTTTTAGTTGTCAACCGACTGACCATGTGTCTCCCTAACCTCTTAGGTTTGGCCCTTATTAGGCGTCGACACTCTTTTGGGTATCCCAAATTGCCCATCAGCTTGTGTACGCCAAGTGTACCCAACAACACGCACACACCTTTGCGTATTTAAGACGAGCCAAGATCTGGCTGGGATCAGACCACCGGCGACTCAAGCGAATCGATCAGCGCCTCTCTCTTCTCATCGTCTCATCATCTAGTGGTTGCTGTGTGTGTGTCAAGTGCAGTGCCTACGCGAAGTTTAAGCGGTCTAGTCGACGTCTGCCGACGAGCAGAAAATTTTAATTGCTGGAGCGCAGAAAAAGTGCTAGGAAAATTGGTGAAAATTGGCCAAAGATCAGCCATAAAATTCTGGTTCCACCCATATCAACACCAATCCATAATTTTTGTTTTGTGCAGCCATAACTAAAGCATTTAAAAATTGCATTAAAATTTTGTGGGCCATGTGCTAGTGCATATCAAAAGGAAAAATTTTTCCTCGTATAGACCCGGTAATACCCTTGAATGAAACGAGAAAAAAACCGACATACAAGAAAGGCCCATATTCGTACCAAAAATAAATCAAATTGAGTAAATTGTGAAAATTTAAATTATTGGCAAAAGTGAGGTTAAACAAAAGATCCCCATGGCAGTTCAATAAGTGAAAAAAAATCTAATTAAAATTTATTAGCCCCCCAGTGACCCAAGGTCCATCACATCCTCCTCACCTTTTTTTTTGTGTTTTTTTTTGCTCCGCAAATGATAAATGAGAAGTGATAAAAGTAAAAATTTCGAGCATGCCCTATGATCGGAATTATTATTATTATTAATTGCCATCTAATGAACTAATTAAACATACATATTAAACCAACAACTAAAACTACAGCACACATCAACACAACCTTGGGAGCGCTCTCAACGATAAACAATTGATGGGTAAGTGATCGGCTTCGGTCGTAATAAAATCTGCATTGCAACAATTATTTCATTAAATTGGCAAATTAAATAAATCATATCATCACACAAGTAAAGTATGGGTCAACACACATAGTCCCCCATGATCAGCTGTATATCCAAATTTCATTTGCTTTGCTTATTCGCAGCTTAATAATAATGAAGTCTTTTATTGCCCTTAATGATAATTAACCCCCGTGAGCAGCAACAGTTTGTGTTTGTAAAATTAGTCTTTTTGTTTTGATCGACACCTTCTGTGTTCAGTATTAGCCTCAATGATCATTAATAGTGGACACAAATCTAAAATCACCGCCTGCTTGGAAATTAGATAATTTTACAATCACTAATGATCATTAACTCTGTCTGTTTTGCGAGATCGGCCTTGAGTGCGGAAGAAGTTTATGATCTTTAATGATCATTTAATACTCATATTTGCCAAGAATTTATTTTTCTGATTAGCCTAAATAGATATCTATCAGTGAAAGCGTAAATATATAAGTATACCTTTAACTATATTTTAAGCATGAATTAATCTTGGATTACTCTACTTTTGCTAGCCATAATCATGAATATTTTCTTAAGCTTTAATTGTAATAAAATGGAAATAACTATGAATTGCTAAGCTATCTTCTCCTGGGGGAGCCATGCATCAGAGTAAAATGATAGGGGTTTAGATCGAGAGTGTGTTCTAGGGATCACCGACCTGCGATGGGTCTTGCGGCATTGGTGGTCAAGGTAGGGTGGGCAAGTTGCTGTCACCACAACATCTGGACAGCACAAACACACAAACGCCACAGCAGCTGCAACAACATCTTTGCAGTCGACTTTCAGAAGCCATGTATTTATCTGTCCTTATTTCTTCTTTATTTTTCTTTCCTGTCTATTTTTTTTTAATTGAACCTCAAGGCCATATTTTAGCACGCGAATATCTAATATGATTATCTATGTAGTCCGCGAGTAGGTAGCACAATGATCAACTATAAAGACCCACCCCTTTGCCGACGACAATTTGAGCCGGAACCAGCGCGTGCTTCATTCGTCGCTACACCCTACATCAGCTCGTCACACTGGACATATCCATCGTTGTATGTTACACATATTAGAAATGCGCCAACCCACAAAGTCGGTAAAATGGTTACTTGTATTGAATCTGCCTAAGCACATGCACGAAGAATTTCTTGAAAATCGCAAAAGTGAGACCACTTGTAATTCTCAAGTTCAAATTCCGTTCAAATACAATATATAGGACCAACTGAAATTTCCTAAATCAACAATTTTCGCTGTTAGATTTCCAGTTAATCCGTACAGCAACAAAATACATTCAAAAATTTATACAATCTGTGGTTTTTGTGGTTATATTTTCTGTGGCTACAGTTAACTGCTGCAAGAACAAAGTATGAATCATCCTCACTATCGATATAGGCCACCAGTTGTTTCAACAATTTCAATATATCCGATGGCACTCCGATGCTCCGCCTCCTTGATGACAACCGGCACTCCCGTTCTGACACTCTTCAAACGCTGTAACACTTGTGGCGATCTTTACTCCAGCTCGGGCAGACCCGAACGTATCTACAAAGGAGAAATAAATAAATATAACAATATCCAGAACAAAGTGATTCTCTCTTACACTGGACGATGCTATTTCTCTGCTTGATGCTGGCTGCTGGCTCATCATCAACTCCGACAGCCACTGACATAGTTTTAATCTACAAAGTAATTTTGATAACCGATAACAACGAACGAATAACTAGAATTTTGAATGCAGATAATTTAAAATAGATAATTTAGAATAGAAATTTGTTCTTTCGAGTTTTCCGTTTTGGCGCTTTAGTTCCATTTGTTTTCTTTCCGAATTTGAGTTTTAATCAACTTAGTAATTTTGATAACAACGAACGAATAACTAGAATTTTGAATGCAGATAATTTAAAATAGACCGTAGAAATATTATTTGTTCTTTCGAATCTTTCTTTTTGTCGTGCCGTTTGTTTTTTTTGCCATCTTGCATTTTGCTGGCCGGAGTATCATCTTTTTGTTAGTCTTGACGGTGGCCGCTGTCTTCGCTGTCTTCGGCCACAGCCCGTATAATGGACCTTCTTTTTTGATAAACAATTGCCCTACTGCAATGTTTAGTACGTTTTTAAGGCGTGATTTAATGCTGTCTTGGGGCACCATCATTTTGGCTGCGACCAACTTTAAGAGATCTTTGAAACCAATTGGCGTCTTCCACTCATTCAATGCGAATAACACAATTCCTCCGGATACATTAGTATTTTTTGCAGTCATCTATATAGAAAAATAATGGAAAACTTTAAACTAAGGGCACAGATATACCATCTGTATATACTTACTGCACTTCAACTCGAGAAAATCTTAAATTATGAATAATAATATGGAACAAATAAATGTTTTTTTATGTTTACCGCTTGATATGGAGTGTTCTAGTGTTCGATAGAGAATGAGTTCAAGCTAGAGAAATTCAGGCATCAAAAGTTGAAAAGCTATAGCTGTATTAGCCAGGCCTACTCGAAATTCATTTGTATTTATTTATTATTAAAACAAATAATGTGCATTTTTTCACACTTGGAAAGTGTACCATTATTTTTGAGCAGATGTTTGTAACGCATTAAAGGAATAATTACCGACCACCTATATCTATACACATACAACTCTACGCCCAACTGACTGATTACACTAGTTTACAGCCAAAAAATACCTATTTCTTCTACAATTTCGGCATACTCTCTCCAACATATCGGCCGGTATGTTAAAATAAATTCTTCAATATTGGCTTCCAGTGCGTCAACAGTTGCGGGCTTGTCGCTATAGACATGAGCCTTAACAACTTCACAAAAAATAGTCTTAAGGCGTTATATCGCACGATCTAGGCGGCCAATTGACCGGCCGCAAACGTGAAATAAACTGTTACCGAACTCGCCTCTAAATTGGGTCATTGTTTCGCATGCTGAGTGGCACCGTCTTGTTGAAACCACATGTCAGCCAAGTCCAGCTCTTCCATTTGGGGCCAAAAAGTTTGAAGAAAAAAATCACGCCTTGGACATATTACATACCCTGAATCCAAGTTCAAATGCCCAAAATGGAAGAGCTGGACTTGGTTGACATGTGGTTTCAACAAGACGGTGCCACATGCCACACAGCACGCGAAAAAATGGCCTAATTCAGAGGCGAGTTCGGTAAACAGTTTATTTCACGTTTGGGGACGGTCTATTTTCCGCCTAGGTCTTGCGATATAACAGCTTTAAACTATTTTTTGTGGTGTTGTTAAGGCTCATGTCTACAGCGACAAGCCCGCAACAGTTGACGCACTGAAAGCCAATATTGAAGAATTTATTTGCAACATACCGCCCGATATGTTGGAGAGAGTATGCCGAAATTGTAGTAAAAATAGGTATTTTTGGCTGTAAAGTAGTGTAATCAGTCAGTCGGGCGTAGAGTTTTATACGTTTAGATATAGGTGGTCGGTAATGATTCCTTCTTTGCGTTACAACATCTGCTCAAATCTGCTCAAAATTATAGTACACTTTTCAAGTGTGATAAAATTTACATTATTTGTTTTAATAATAAATAAATACAAATGAATTTCGAGTAGGCCTGGCTAATACAGCTATAGCTTTTCAACTTTTGATGCCTGAATTTCTCTAGCTTGAACTCATTCTCTATCGAACACTAGAACACTCCATATCAAGCGGCAAACATAAAAAAACATTTATTTGTTCCATATTATTATTCAAAATTTAAGATTTTCTCGAGTTGAAGTGCAGTATGTATATACAGATGGTATATCTGTGCCCTTAGTTTAAAGTTTTCCATTATTATACCCTTGCAAAGGGTATTATAATTTTGCCCAGAAGTTTGCAACGCATAGAAATATTCATTTCCGACCCCATAAACTATATATATTCTTGATCAGGGGGACGAGCTGAGTTCATTGAGCTTTGTCCGTCCGTCTGTCTGTCTGTCCGTCTGTCTGTCTGTCTGTCCGTCTGTCTGTCTGTCCGTCTGTTTCTACGCAAACTAGTCTCTCAGTTTTAAAGCTATCGAGCTGAAATTTTGCACAGAGTCTTCTTTTTACTGCACGCTGCTAATATGTCGGAACCGACCGGATCGGATCACTATATCTTATAGCTGCCATAGGAACCATCGGTCGAAAAATGGGTTTTAGTGAGAAAAACTTTTTTGTTTTCAATGTTAACGTGATTGAACTCGGTCATTAATAATATTATATACTATCAAACAGATTTGCAAATTTTGGTCAAAATCGGATGACTATATCTTATAGCTGCCATAGGAACCATAGGTCGAAAAATGGGTTTTAGTGAAAAAAACTTTTTTGTTTTCAATGTTAACGTGATGAAACTCGGTCATTCATAATATTATATGCTTTCAAACAGATTTGCAAATTTTGGTCAAAATCGGATGACTATATCTTATAGCTGCCATAGGACCGATCGGTCGGAAAATGGGTCTTAGTGAAAAAAACTTTTGTTTTTAAGTAAATCATTCTTAAGGTCGGTGATTATTAATATTAAACGCGTTCAAACTAATTTGCAAAAGTTGATCGACATCGGGGGACTATATCTTATGGTTGCCATAGGACCGATCGGTCGAACATGAGTCTTGGTAAAAAATTTTTTTGTTTAGTTTTGTTAGCGTCCTCGCTGATGACTTTTTTTATATGCTTTCAAATAGATTCGCAAAATTGGGCCGAAATCGGATGACTATATCTTAAGGCTGCCATAGGGCCGAACGGTCGGAAATTGAGCCTTAGTGAGAAAAACTTTTTTCAGACGTTTATCTGTCGGAAAATAGGTTTTAGTAACAAAATTTTTTGATTTTTATGTAAGCGTTCTTAAACTGTGACATTTGCATTTGCAAGGGTATAAAAACTTCGGCATAGACGAAGTTAGCTTGGCCTTCTGTTTTTCTATATAGATGACTGCAAAAAATACTAATGTATCCGGAGGAATTGTGTTATTCGCATTGAATGAGTGGAAGAAGCCAATTGGTTTCAAAGATCTCTTAAAGTTGGTCGCAGCCAAAATGATGTTGCCCCAAGACAGCATTAAATCACGCCTTAAAAACGTACTAAACATTGCAGTAAGGCAATTGTTTATCAAAAAAGAAGGTCCATTATACGGGCTGTGGCCGAAGACAGCGAAGACAGCGGCCACCGTCAAGACTAACAAAAAGATGATACTCCGGCCAGCAAAATGCAAGATTGCAAAAAAAACAAACGGCACGACAAAAAGAAAGATTCGAAAGAACAAATAATATTTCTACCGTCTATTTTAAATTATCTGCATTCAAAATTCTAGTTATTCGTTCGTTGTTATCAAAATTACTAAGTTGATTAAAACTCAAATTCGGAAAGAAAACAAATGGAACTAAAGCGTTCTGGTTATTGTTATTGCTATTTATTCCCCCCTTTTAAGATACGTTCGGGTCTGGCCGAGTTGAAAGATAGATCGCACTAAGTGTTGCAGCGTTCGGAGAATGTCAAACCGGGAGTGCCGGATTTCATCGAGGAGAAGGCGGAGGTGGTACATTTACGTGCCGAGCATCGAGTGCCTGCGTATATATTGAAATCGGTTGAACAACTGGTGGCCTCCAGAGTTTCCATTGACCACATTGGATGATGTCTCCCATAATCTGACGCAGCACTGGCGAATTTGTCACATTTGAATAAACAGCATCTGATTAGTTTTTAATCAAATCCGAAAGCTCACCCTTTATTTTGCGACATTTATAAAAGGATTTTAAAGCAATTTTAATGTTCATTAGGAATTCCATTTCGAAAGTGTGTAAAGTCACATTTTCGCTTTAGAAATCATAATCAGCCGTGCTCCCAGTTCAAATAAAAAAAGACTAGAAACTAAAAACCCTAAAAAAAAGGGGCCACATCTGTTATCAATGAATTAGAAATCCAAGTAGCGCACAATCATTGTCAGTGCTCTTGCTTGGGGGTCAAAAATGTATACAAAGGCAAAACCATTCAGCTTCTAGCAGAGGAGCTCGTCACTCGCACCATATATGCGTTTTATTCATGCATTGGAATTCCGTCTCTTCTCTGTATTTTCCTAATTCATTTCATTCTTCCTTTTTCCTCTTTTCTGTCTTCCTTTAATCTGTCTTTTCCGTTTTTCTCCCTTTTCTCTTCTAGTTAGTTTATTCGTATTCTATTCTTTTCAACCTTATTCAGTTCATTCTGCCTTTCTCTTCAGTTTATTCTTCATTATTCCTCATTTCTTTTCTCCTTGTCCTTCATTTTTTTTCTTGCTCTCCAGCGTCCCCACCTCCCTTATATTATTCCATATTCCCCTTTTCTGTCTTCGCATTCTCCTATGTCTTTTCATCCCTTTTTTCTCCGTTCATTCTTCCCAATTCCATCCTTAGGTCTTCATGTTTCCTCAATACACTTATTACTATCATTCTTCCTTAAATTTAATTTGACATTTTCTCTTCATGCCTATCTATACTCTGTACCAAAGGTACACAGAGTATATTAAGTTTGTGTAACAGGGAGAAGGAATCATTTGAGACCCTATAAATTATATATATTCGTGATCAGCATCAACAGCCGAGTCGATATAGCCATGTCTGTCTCTATGAACGCACAGATCTCAGAGATGGTAAGACCTTTAGATTTGACATGTATGGGACATATATTTCTTATACTTGCAGGCAGATCAAGTTTATTATCAATGTTTGCCGCACCCCCGCTATTTGGAAAAAACGACATATCTCCCACTGTTTTATAGATAGATGTTTCGTACCTGCTAGATATTTAGTAATTAAGAGTATTTATCAAATTACTTAAGAAATGGTAAGGATCGGATGAACTATACTCAAGTTATGACCAAAAGAAAGTTACTTCCCCCGCCCTGGCAGTAGTGGCGTCATCTATTATTCAGTTTTGAAAATCCCTCATTGTTCAATGCTGCGCTGCTTTCAACTGCTACTCCAGGAATTTCTTACTTGTTTTCTTTTTCAAAATTACCAAGACTTACTAAGGCATCTGCTTTGAAAGTGTCAGCAGTATTAGTGAAAGCAAACAAAAAAAAAACGAAATCTGTAAAGGAGGATAGCAGATCAGCAGCCAATGCTTTAAAAGATTTCCATTTGCGACTTAACTGAATATTGTTAATCGACTCAAAAAGTAGTCGACTGCTTTGTCAGTTTTTCCTTTTGTGATTTTGATTCCTAATCTTTCGATGCACAACGACGTATGCGTAAATGTTGGTATTGGTTTAGAGCAGGGGTCGGCACAAAACACAATCACATTTTGACATTGCGTATGTGTGCGTAGCAACAAGCACAAAGTTGACCGCGCTTGCAGCAGTGGCGGATCCAACCACAGATTGGTTTTTTCAAGTGTGAAATCAAGATTTTATTTACCTATATTGCACATTATTATGCTATTCACGTTTATGTGGTTTTCTTATGAGCAAGAAGAATATGTTCCTAAGCGCTATTCAAGGTCCGTGGTTGAAACCGAATGTTCAAACACACACCATTGGGCATCCGTGGTATATTATCGCGTTTTAGTGTTATTTATCATAGCCATCATGAAGAGTTGAGGGTACGTTTTTTGTCTGAATAATCACCCTTGTTTAGTATTTAGTGATTATTTTTCTCCGGACAATCTTGAACTCAGCATTGTCCTCGTGCATTGCATCTGCCATGATTTAGTTTGAATTGAACTATTGATTCT
Organism: Lordiphosa magnipectinata; assembly: GCA_037044535.1. Taxonomy (NCBI): domain Eukaryota; kingdom Metazoa; phylum Arthropoda; class Insecta; order Diptera; family Drosophilidae; genus Lordiphosa; species Lordiphosa magnipectinata. The sequence goes on along the minus strand of JBAMBO010003226.1, from coordinate 86,125 downwards.
CCGACCTTTTCGCAATTTAAAGATTCTTCAGTAACAGTCTCTTTAATGGATGAATTTATGAACTATTAAGAAACAAATTTACAATTTTGTTGTTGTCTAAAGAAAGGACAAATATCCTTTAGTGCTACGGGGTACTCTCATCAAATAACTGTGCTATGGACACCTGGTTGCCATTTCCTCCTCTTCCTCTTCATCATCACTGCAAGTCCATAACATCCTGCCAATGGAATGGGTAGTTTTAAAATTAGTATTCTGTGGCTTTTTGGAAAGAATCCAATGCCGTTTAATGACTTGGCAAAGTTTTTCGGTCTTGTACAAGAAAGACTTTCAGCCTAAGTTCAGTTCTCTAGCTTAAATTTCTTTCTACTTACCAAACTCCACGCTCCCATCCTCTTCACCATAAATCCATATCATACCAAAGCCTACTTGCACTTCCTCTTCGGGGTGAAGTAGGCTTCTTCATTTTATCTTTCCGGCCTCTCTTTAAGATTTTCTTAGCCCTCACCATGGCCCGAATCCTGGGGCAAGCCTTTCGCTTAGAAGTAGCATTACTTCTACTGGTAGATCTCTTCCTTGGTTTTTTAGGCCTTGCAGCACCTTTAGCTGGTCTTTTGGTCAAAGCGGTTTCGGGGAATTCTTTTTGGCGGTTTTTTTGATTGCAGGCATTTTCCGTTGTGGACAAGGGAGACCAATGCTTGTTGCTTTTGCGCCTTTCGCACCTCTTTTTCGATTTTTAATCGGTTAAGCACTTGTTTTATCCAGGTGCGTGTCAATTGGCTGTTCTTGAATACGGGCCTTGATGTACTTGGCTGATCATATAGAAAAGCAACATTCGACTTCTGCTGCTGATGCTTAGGTGTAGTAACACTCACCGCTTCAGTTGATTTGTCCATATTTTCAGTATGTGTACAATAATCAGAAGGAAAAATACTTGAAAATATATTTAAATTTTGCGACAGTTCTACTTGAAACATGAAATTAGAATGTGGCTAGCTTATACACAGGCACATGTGGACTGACAGTTGTTTGAGCAATATCGAGGGGCCTACTTGAATAACACAAAAAATTAAATCAATGAAATTTTATAATAAATCCTTTTGGATCTGTTTTATCCAGACCCTTCGACATTTACCCATTTTAATTGGAAGTCTTAGAGCTAGGGGCTTTAACATAAAACTCTAGTCTCTGAGGAAATGCAAAAGTTACCGTGAAACAGCGGTGTCATAAGTCAAGAGAGAGGTATTCAAGACTTCATAAAAAGTTTGGTCAGGGTAGCTTTAAAACTAACTGAGGAGATAGCATAGAAACAGACGGACGGACAGACTCAAAGAAATGGTCGGAGATTTCGCGATGTGGAATTCAGATCACAATTTTTCACATTTTACTTTTTGCTTTTGCTAGCCTCAAAGAAATCTGAGGTGTTAAGAAATTGATTAATTTTAAAAATAAATTAAGGCCCTCTTCTGGTCTAGGAATTTAAACTGTTTTTTAAAAACTTGTGGAAAGAAATCGGGAAAAGATTTTGTAATTCTGTTTTTTGTATTTGTTTGCACAGTTCATTAAAAAATATTACAAAATTAAAAAATGTGTGAATGCGAGGGGTGTTTAAAAAGTTCACGGCTTCCAAAGTAGGGTCTTTCCGGGAGTCACCATTATCTCATAGCAAAACTGAAAATAGGAAATCGGTAAATATGAAGTAGAAAGCAGAATGGCCCGAAGCAGAATCATTTAAACCAAATTGAATTTATAAAACTTGTGGGCATTTAAAAACGAGAAATCGATTTTTGCCATTTTTTTTTTGCAGTCCAGTGTAGATAGTAGTCCAATGAACGAGGTTCGAACCATAGTCACGTTAAGTCTGCGTGCATTAAGCCCTACATCATCAAAGAACTTGAGAAAATTTACGAACCAATTTGAAAAACGTGGTTTTGAGAAAAACGCATGTAAATTTAACCGATATGATGGGTTAGAAATGCGCCAACCCACAAAGTCGGTAAAATGGTTACTTGTATTGAATCTGCCTAAGCACATGCACGAAGAATTTCTTGAATATCGCAAAAGTGAGACCACTTGTAATTCTCAAGTTCAAATTCCGTTCAAGTACAATATAAAGGACCAACTGAAATTTCCTAAATCAACAATTTTCGCTGTTAGATTTACAGTTAATCCGTGCAGCAACAAAATACATTCAAAAATTTATACAATTTGTGGTTTTTGTGGTTATATTTTCTGTGGCTACAGTTAACTGCTGCAAGAACAAAGTATGAATCATCCTCACTATCGATATAGGCCACCAGTTGTTTCAACAATTTCAATATATCCGATGGCACTCCGATGCTCCGCCTCCTTGATGACAACCGGCACTCCCGTTTTGACACTCTTCAAACGGTGTAACACTTGTGGCTAATTTGAAAAAGTTGATCGACATCGGGTGTCTATATCCTATTGTTGCTATAGGACGGATCGGTCGAAAATGAGTCTTAGTAAGAAATTTTGTTTGTTTGTTATGTTAGCGTCGTTTAACTCACTGATTACTAATTGTATATGCTTTCAAATATATTCGCAAAATTTGGTCAAAATCGAATGACTATATCTTAAGGCTGCCATAGGACCGATCGGTCGGAAATTGAGTCTTAGTGAAAAAAACTTTTTTGTTTTCAATTTTATCTTTCTTAAACTCGGCGATTGTTAATTTGATGTTTTCAAAAAGATTCGCGAAATTTGGTCGAAATCAGATGTTTATCTGTCGGAAAATAGGTTTTAGTTACAAAAATTTTTCATTTTTATTTGAGCGTTCATAAGCTGTGACGTGTGCATTTGCAAGGGTATAAAAACTTCGGCACAGACGAAGTTAGCTTGGCTTTCTCGTTTTTAGGATTTTTAGGTTCTAGTCTATTTTTATGCGCCTCGCACTCGAGTCCCAAACGCAGATTACGGTCTCAAATTGCGCTGTTCAAATATCTTTGAACTGGGATCACGGCTGATGATTTCTAAAGCGAACATGTGCCTTTACACACTTTCGAAATTGAATTCCTAAAGAACATTAAAATTGCTTTAAAATCCTCTTAAAATGTGCCAAAATAAAGGGCGAGCTTTCGGAAAGTAATCAGATGCTGTTTATTCAAATGTGCCAAGTTCGCCAGTGCTGCGCGAGATTACGGGAGACATCATCCAATGCGGGCAATGAAAATCGATAATCGATAACAACGAACGAATAACTAGAATTTTGAATGCAGATAATTTAAAATAGATAATTTGGAATAGAAATTATTTGTTCTTCCGAGCTTTTCGTTTTGGCGCCTTAGTTCCATTTGTTTTCTTTCCAGACTTTAGTTTTGTTGGCCTGATGATAATATTTTTCTTAGTTTTGACGGTGGCCGCTGTCTTCGCTGTCTTCGGCCACAGCCCGTATAATGGCCCTTCTTTTTTAATAAATTGTTGCCTTACTGCAATGTTTAGTACTTTTTTAAGGCGTGTTTTAATGATGTGTGGGGGTACCATCATTCGGGCTGCGACCAACTTTAAGAGATCTTTGGACGTAACGGGTTTCTTAAAGTCTATCAAGGCACACAGCACAACTCCTCCAGACACATTAGTATTTTGCGCTGCCATCTATAAAGAAAAATAATGCAAAACTTTAAACTAAGGGCACAGATATACTATCTGTGTATACTTACTGCACTTCAACTCGAGAAAATCTTAAATTTGGAATAATAATATGGAACAAATAAATGTTTTTTTATGTTTACCGCTTGATATGGAGTGTTCTAGTGTTCGATAGAGAATGAGTTCAAGCTAGGCAAATTCGGGCATCAAAAGTTGAAAAGCTATATCTGTATAAGCCAGGCCTACTCGAAATTCATTTGTATTTATTTATTATTAAAACATATAATGTACTTTTGTTCACACTTGAAAAGTGTACTATAATTTTGACCAGAAGTTTGTTACGCATAGAAGGAATCATTACCGACCACCTATATCTAAACATATAAAACTCTACGCCCGACTGACTGATTACACTGCTTTACAGCCAAAAAGACCTATTTCTACTACAATTTCGGCATACTCTCTCCAACATATCGGCCGGTATGTTACGGATAAACTCTTCATATTGGCTTCCAGTGCGTCGACTGTTGCGGGTTTGTCGCTGTAGACACGAGCCTTAACAACACCACAAAAAATAATCTAAAGGCGCTATATCACACGATCTAGGCGGCCAATTGACCGTCCCCAAACGTGAAATAAACTGTTTACCGAACTCGCCTCTGAATTAGGCCATTTTTTCGCGTGCTGTGTGGCATGTGGCACCGTCTTGTTGAAACCGCACTTAAGCAAAGCCCAGCTCTTCCATTTTGTGCAAAAAAAAAAAAGTTCAGTCATCATTAAAAAATGACGGTCCAATGATGCCACTGGCTCATAATCCACACCAAACAGTGTTTTTTCCGGGATGCATTGGCAGTTCTGGCAATGCTTCTGGCTGCTCTTCCCACCAAATACGGCAACTATGTTTGTTGACGTATCCATTCAACCAGAAATGAGCTTCGACGATCAACACAATTTTCCGACAAAAAAGTGGATCTTCATTAAACTTTGCCAGCGCCCATTCACCAAAAGATAGCCGTTGTGGTAGGTCGTGTGGTTTCAATTCTTGCACCAGCTGTATCTTAAAAGGTTATATACCCAAATCCGTCCGCAAAACAGAGGTCCAGGTCCAATTGCTCGATAATTCACGGTCATTAACAACACTGGCGTATACAGCTGCGATATTTTCCTCTGTCCGCACTCTACGTATGCGTGTTGGTGGTTTAATGTCGAATTATGTAAATTTGGTGCGAAATTTAGTCACAAGATTCCGAATAGCCGCCTCAGAAGGTCGCCCAAACTGACCATAAAATGGAAGAAGTGCACTAAACGCTTTCTTAACCGAACATGAATTTTGATAATAAAATTCTATAAACTGCTTAAGAAAAACGAAGCGGAACCTTCAGGTTTCTTCATGTCTTCTGACGTGAGAAGTAGACATGAAATATGTACTTCTGGCTTGCATACAAGTCCAACTGGGTTGTTGTTTAACAAATATTTTCTTCATTTGTATTGGTATATACGTCGCCGTAAGCTGATTCTGGGCACCTCTGATCTATAATCTTTGATATTTTCCGAACTTTGGAGTGAACCATGTTAGACGCTATAGAATTAATCAATCGTGTCCCTCTAGAGAAATCCGTATAAACGATAGCAAATCAAGCTAAACTTCGATGTCTTTATATGTGAATAAGAAGAAGTTCGGTTTCAAGATTATATGAAACCAAAACCGTACAATTGAAATATAATTCGCTTAAAAGCCAAAAACTTTTAATTTGATAAGCAAGAAATTCTACATAAGCCTCTAGAGATGGCTGCTAGCCCCTTTAGATTTCTTAATAAAATAATTTGTTGTTATTATAATAAACAAGTGAGAAAGTCGGTCAAGCCCGACTATATAATACTCTGTACCAGTTAATGCCGTCGCTCGCATTTGCTCGCTCGTTATACGTGTTATACGCGTTGTACGCTGCTATACGCCCATCTCTAAGTTTCTCCCTCTCTCTCTCTCTCTCTCCCAAAGATTGTGTTTGTTTGAATACAGTGGTGGTGGTTGGCAGGAAGTGGGGGGGGTTGGGGTGCCGGTTAACTGCTTTTGCTCATAACTTGAGTATCGTTCATCCGATCTTCATCATTTCTTCAGCAAATAGATAATCAATATTGATTACTAAATATCTCTTAAGGGCTACAATCATTTATCTACGAAACTGTGAGGGATATGACGCTTTTTGCAAATTACGGTGACGGGAGGGGGCTTGGCGAAAATTGAAAATAAACTTGATCTGCCTGCAACTATAAGAAGTTTATGTCTCATACATGTCAAACCTCTATCTCTTAACATTTCTGAAATCTGTGCGTTCATACAGACGGACATGGCAATATCGACTCGGCTGTTGATGCTTATGAAGAATATGTATACTTTATAGGGTCGGAAATGATTCCTTCTTCCTGTTTCAATTTTGGTGGTGCTAAACGATAGTGCCCAAAGAGATATTTTATAGTGCAAGTAAGAAAGCACAGTGGTTAGAGCGAGACGGACATATTCCCAAATGTATCCAATGAGCGTAAGTGAGAGCGAACAGCTCACCAAATGTATCCAGAGAGCGTAAATGAGAGCGAACAGCTGACTAATTTCTGACAGAACCCAGCGGCGCAGAGCTCAACGTGTTCTACCTAAAGTATGCATTACGCAATACAATCGCTGATTTACGTTAGAGAGATACAAATCGAAAACAAACTGAAACAACGAATTGTGCCATACACGAGCCGATGTCTATTTCGTTCGCTTTTGTGCCTTCCCCCCTCAGCCATAAGCGTTTTTTGACATTTGTTCTATTTTCTAAATTTGTATTTGTATGCAGAACACATGTGTATGTGTAGCAGTGACTTGACACATACGTGGCGAGGAGTCACTTGAATTTGGCTTAGTTGTTAGTTAATTTTAGTGTACATACATATAATTGTCGGGCAAACAAACTAGCAAAGTTGAAAACTCAATTGGCAAAAGTGATGGAGGCTCAAAAACACGATTATGCAGAGCCAACCAAAAATTGAAAAATGACAAATTGATATATTGCCCAACCTTAAAACGCTGACGAAAAAGAACTTGCCCCCTGATGACGACGTATTTCCAATTTGTAGTCTGGACAATTTAAAGCTTTGTAAAAGCATACATTTTATTAATCGAGTAATAACATATAAAATCATTTAAAATAAACTAAAATAAAATAAGCTGCATTACTACATCATTACCCACTCATATAGGCTGTAACGCAAGCGCATTACCAACGCATATACTTCTCTATCAGTAATACATTGCCTCGTATAACACGTGTATTACCCACCAGTACTCTTTTCCATCTTTAGTAAATTGAATCGTATTTCGAGTGCTTTACGGCAGAGTATACGATTCATATATTGTGTGTTGAATTGTAAACGGACTGCGAACATTCTGCATTACAATTAAAAAAATATATATACGCATTCGTAATGGGAATCCGATGGCAGTTCGGCTCTGGCATACTTGTTTTATTACTAGTAATGCAGGCTGTGCGCACTCCGTTTACAAAGCGGCCATGCATACGGCAAAGTAAAGCAGATTGTATGGGATTATTTCCTTCATACTGATGGCAAAGTAGTCTAGGAGTAATCCATTTTGTAATGGCAATTTGCGCCGCTGGGAAGAGATGTCGACTGAGCAATTTTGCAGACTAGATATTAGTGGTCTTCCTGAAAGTGATTTGCATTTGATTTTGATTTGATTTAGATTTCGTCGAACAGCTGTTCACAGCTGCTCCATACAAACCGTCCAGTGTGCCCAGAAAAAGTGAGGGAAGTAAGGTCATACTAATTGATTTCGCGAAATCTGCCTGGAAGCCTGGAAGGAGTGTGACCGTTCTTTCAAGTTCTTTTCAAGTGTGAAAAAATTTACATTATTTGTTTTAATAATAAATAAATACAAATGAATTTTGAGTAGGCCTGGCTAATACAGCTATAGCTTTTCAACTTTTGATGCCTGAATTTCTCTAGCCCGAACTCATTCTCTATCGAAAACCGGAACACTCCATATCAAGCGGCAAACATAAAAAAACTTTCCTTTTTTCCATATTATTATTCCAAATTTAAGATTTTCTCGAGTTGAAGTGCAGTAAGTATACACAGATAGTATATCTGTGCCCTTAGTTTAAAGTTTTCCATTATTTTTCTATATAGATGACTGCAAAAAATACTAATGTATCCGGAGGAATTGTGTTATTCGCGATGAATGAGTGGAAGAAGCCAATTGGTTTCAAAGATCTCTTAAAGTTGGTCGCAGCCAAAATGATGGTGCCCCAAGACAGCATTAAATCACGCCTTAAAAACGTACTAAACATTGCAGTAAGGCAATTGTTTATCAAAAAAGAAGGGCCATTATACGGGCTGTGGCCGAAGACAGCGAAGACAGCGGCCACCGTCAAGACTAACAAAAAGATGATACTCCGGCCAGCAAAATGCAAGACTGCAAAAAAAACAAACGGCACGACAAAAAGAAAGATTCGAAAGAACAAATAATATTTCTACCGTCTATTTTAAATTATCTGCATTTAAAATTCTAGTTATTCGTTCGTTGTTATCAAAATTACTAAGTTGATTAAAACTCAAATTCGGAAAGAAAACAAATGGAACTAAAGCGCCAAAACGGAAAACTCGAAAGAACAAATAATTTCTATTCTAAATTATCTATTTTAAATTATCTGCATTCAAAATTCTAGTTATTCGTTCGTTGTTATCGGTTACCAAAATTACTTTGTAGATTAAAACTATGTCAGCGGCTGTCGGAGTTGATGATGAGCCAGCAGCCAGCATCAAGCAGCGAAATAGCATCGTCCAGTGTAAGAGAGAATCACTTTGTTCTGGTTATTGTTATATTTATTTATTTCCCCTTTGTAGATACGTTCGGGTCTGGCCGAGCTGGAGTAAAGATCGCCACAAGTGTTACAGCGTTTGAAGAGTGTCAAAACGGGAGTGCCGGTTGTCATCAAGGAGGCGGAGCATCGGAGTGCCATCGGATATATTGAAATTGTTGAAACAACTGGTGGCCTATATCGATAGTGAGGATGATTCATACTTTGTTCTTGCAGCAGTTAACTGTAGCCACAGAAAATATAACCACAAAAACCACAAATTGTATAAATTTTTGAATGTATTTTGTTGCTGCACGGATTAACTGTAAATCTAACAGCGAAAATTGTTGATTTAGGAAATTTCAGTTGGTCCTTTATATTGTACTTGAACGGAATTTGAACTTGAGAATTACAAGTGGTCTCACTTTTGCGATATTCAAGAAATTCTTCGTGCATGTGCTTAGGCAGATTCAATACAAGTAACCATTTTACCGACTTTGTGGGTTGGCGCATTTCTAACCCATCATATCGGTTAAATTTACATGCGTTTTTCTCAAAACCACGTTTTTCAAATTGGTTCGTAAATTTTCTCAAGTTCTTTGATGATGTAGGGCTTAATGGGCGCAGATTTAACGTGACTATGCTTCGAACCTCGTTCATTGGAACGGGTGGAGTTAACTGGCCGTTTTTTGCCCATAACTTGAGTATCGTTCATCCGATCTTTATCATTCCTTCAGCAAATCGATAAATAATTTTGTTTACAAGGTATCTCTAAAAGGAACAAACGATCTATCTCCAAAACTGTAGGAGATATGAAGTTTTTTCCAAATTGCGGGGGCGGGAGGGGGCGTGGCAAAAATTGAAAATAAACTTGATCTGCCTGCAAGTATAAGAAATATATGTCCCATACATATCAAACCTCTATCTCTTACCATCTCTGAGATCTCTTCGTTCATACGGACGGACAGACAGACAGACGGACAGACGGACATGGCTATATCGACTCGGCTGTTGATGCTGATCAAGAATATATATAATTTATAGGGTCGGAAACGATTCCTTCTCCCTGTTACATACTTTTGCACAAACTTAATATACTCTATGTACCTTCGGTACAGAGTATAAAAATGGTAAAAATCGGTTTCTCGTTTTTAAATGGCCGCAAGTTTTACAAATTCAATTTGTTTCAAATGATTCTGCTTCGGGCCATTCTGCTTTCTGCTTCATATTTACCGATTTCGTGTTTTTAGTTTTGCTATGAGATAATGCTGACTCCCGGAAAGAACCTACTTTGGAAGACATGAACTTTTTTAACATCCCTTGCATTCACACATTTTTTAATTTTGTAATTTTTTTTAATGAACTGTACAACAAATACAAAAAACAGAATTACAAAATCTTTTCCCGATTTCTTTCCACAAGTTTTTAAAAAAACAGCTTAAATTCCTAGACCAGAAGAAGGCCTTAATTTATTATTAAAAGTAATCAATTTCTTAACAACTCAGATTTCTTTGAGGCTAGCAAAAGCGAAAAGTAAAAGTAAAATTGGCTCAAACAGCACCTCAGGAGGGCCGGGGCCAAGCTTCACTCAATCTCTTGGCGTGAGTGCTTATAATTTTTTGCACAAGAGAAAGGGACCTACAGTTTAACACGCCGAATCCGAACGGCAATTAGTTAGAGAATTTTTGCTATTTCATGGCTAGTTACTTCACAGCTGGCGCCAGTAGCTGGTGAAGGTGATCGGGTGCGTAAAAGCTTTTTTCTAAAGAAAGAAAAAGCTTTTTCTATTAGATCGTCCGAGGCGGGATCGAACCCACAACCTCCCGCACCAGCAGCCGCACATACAACTGGTACGCCACGCCCGACCACCGAAAGTGAAAAATTCGCGATCTGAATTCGACATCCCAAAATCTCCGACCATTTTTTTGAGTCTGTCCGTCCGTCTGTTTCTATGCTATCTCCTCAGTTAGTTTTAAAGCTACCCTGACCAAACTTTTTATGGAGTCTTGAAAAACAAATACGTCTCTCCTGACCTATGACACCGTTTCTTCACGGTTACTTTTGCATTTCCTCAGGGACTAGAGTTTCATGTTAAAGCCCCTAGCTCTAAGACTTCCAATGAAAATGGGTAAATGTCGAAGGGTCTGGATAAAACAGGTCCAAACGGATTTATTACACAGTGCCCCAAAATTCAACTTTTTCATTTCCTTTACACTTTAATAAATTTTGTATTCTGGCTAAAATTGTATACACACATTCAGAAACAAAAATCATCCAACGATTTCAATATATCCGATGGCACTCGATGCTCGGCACGTAAATATACCACATCCGCCTCCTTGATGACAACCGGCACTCCCGTTTTGACACTCTTCAAACGCTGTAACACTTGTGGCGATCTTTACTCCAGCTCGGCCAGACCCGAACGTATCTACAAAGGGGAAATAAATAAATATAACAATAACCAGAACAAAGTGATTCTCTCTTACACTGGACGATGCTATTTCGCTGCTTGATGCTGGCTGCTGGCTCATCATCAACTCCGACAGCCGCTGACATAGTTTTAATCTACAAAGTAATTTTGATAACCGATAACAACGAACGAATAACTAGAATTTTGAATGCAGATAATTTAAAATAGATAATTAAGAATAGAAAATTATTTGTTCTTTCGAGTTTTCCGTTTTGGCGCTTTAGTTCCATTTGTTTTCTTTCCGAATTTGAGTTTTAATCAACTTAGTAATTTTGATAACAACGAACGAATAACTAGAATTTTAAATGCAGATAATTTAAAATAGACGGTAGAAATATTATTTGTTCTTTCGAATCTTTCTTTTTGTCGTGCCGTTTGTTTTTTTTGCAGTCTTGCATTTTGCTGGCCGGAGTATCATCTTTTTGTTAGTCTTGACGGTGGCCGCTGTCTTCGCTGTCTTCGGCCACAGCCCGTATAATGGACCTTCTTTTTTGATAAACAATTGCCTTACTGCAATGTTTAGTACGTTTTTAAGGCGTGATTTAATGCTGTCTTGGGGCACCATCATTTTGGCTGCGACCAACTTTAAGAGATCTTTGAAACCAATTGGCTTCTTCCACTCATTCAATGCGAACAGCACAACTCCTCCGGATACATTAGTATTTTTTGCAGTCATCTATATAGAAAAATAATGGAAAACTTTAAACTAAGGGCACAGATATACTATCTGTATATACTTACTGCACTTCAACTCGAGAAAATCTTAAATTTGGAATAATAATATGGAAAAAAGGAAAGTTTTTTATGTTTGCCGCTTGATATGGAGTGTTCCGGTGTTCGATAGAGAATGAGTTCGGGCTAGAGAAATTCAGGCATCAAAAGTTGAAAAGCTATAGCTGTATTAGCCAGGCCTACTCGAAATTCATTTGTATTTATTTATTATTAAACCATATAATGTACATTTTTTCACACTTAAAAAGTGTGCTATAATTGTGACCAGAAGTTTGTAACGCATAGAAGGAATCATTACCGACCACCTATATCAATACACATAAAACTTTACGCCCGACTGACTGATTACACTACTTTACAGCCAAAAATACCTATTTCTACTACAATTTCGGCATACTCTCTCCAACATATCGGGCGGTATGTTGCAAATTAATTCTTCAATATTGGCTTCCAGTCCGTCGACTGTTGCGGGTTTGTCGCTGTAGACATTAGCCTTAACAACACCACAAAAAATAGTTTAAAGCTGTTATATCGCAAGATCTAGGCGGAAAATAGACCGTCCCCAAACGTGAAATAAACTGTTTACCGAACTCGCCTCTGAATTAGGCCATTTTTTCGCGTGCTGTGTGGCATGTGGCACCGTCTTGTTGAAACCACATGTCAACCAAGTCCAGCTCTTCCATTTTGGGCATTTCAACTTGGATTCAGGGTCGTAATATGTCCAAGGCGTGATTTTTTTCTTCAAACTTTTTTTTTGGCCCAAAATGGAAGAGCTGGACTTGGCTGACATGTGGTTTCAACAAGACGGTGCCACTCAGCATGCGAAACAATGACCCAATTTAGAGGCGAGTTCGGTGAACAGTTTATTTCACGTTTGCGGCCGGTCAATTGGCCGCCTAGATCGTGCGATATAACGCCTTAAGACAATTTTTTGTGGTGTTGTTAAGGCTCATGTCTACAGCGATACACCCGCAACAGTTGACGCACTGGAAGCCAATATTGAAGAATTTATTCGTAACATACCGTCCGATGTGTTGGAGAGTGTATGCCGAAATTGTAGTAGAAAAAGGTATTTTTGGCTGTAAAGTAGTGTAATCAGTCAGTCGGGCGTAGAGTTTTATATGTTTAGATATAGGTGGTCGGTAATGATTCCTTCTATGCGTTACAAACTTCTGGTCAAAATTATAGCACACTTTTCAAGTGTGAAAAAATGTACATTATATGTTTTAATAATAAATAAATACAAATGAATTTCGAGTAGGCCTGGCTAATACAGCTATAGCTTTTTAACTTTTGATGCTTGAATTTGCCTAGCTTGAACTCATTCTCTATCGAACACTAGAACACTCCATATCAAGCGGCAAACATAAAAAAACAATAATTTTTTCCATATTATTATTCCAAATTTAAGATTTTCTCGAGTTGAAGTGCAGTAAGTATACACAGATAGTATATCTGTGCCCTTAGTTTAAAGTTTTGCATTATTTTTCTTTATAGATGGCAGCGCAAAATACTAATGTGTCTGGAGGAGTTGTGCTGTGTGCCTTGATAGACTTTAAGAAACCCGTTACGTCCAAAGATCTCTTAAAGTTGGTCGCAGCCCGAATGATGGTACCCCCACACATCATTAAAACACGCCTTAAAAAAGTACTAAACATTGCAGTAAGGCAACAATTTATTAAAAAAGAAGGGCCATTATACGGGCTGTGGCCGAAGACAGCGAAGACAGCGGCCACCGTCAAAACTAAGAAAAATATTATCATCAGGCCAACAAAACTAAAGTCTGGAAAGAAAACAAATGGAACTAAGGCGCCAAAACGAAAAGCTCGGAAGAACAAATAATTTCTATTCCAAATTATCTATTTTAAATTATCTGCATTCAAAATTCTAGTTATTCGTTCGTTGTTATCGATTATCGATTTTCATTGCCCGCATTGGATGATGTCTCCCGTAATCTCGCGCAGCACTGGCGAACTTGGCACATTTGAATAAACAGCATCTGATTACTTTCCGAAAGCTCGCCCTTTATTTTGGCACATTTTAAGAGGATTTTAAAGCAATTTTAATGTTCTTTAGGAATTCAATTTCGAAAGTGTGTAAAAGCACATGTTCGCTTTAGAAATCATCAGCCGTGATCCCAGTTCAAAGATATTTGAACAGCGCAATTTGAGACCGTAATCTGCGTTTGGGACTCGAGTGCGAGGCGCATAAAAATAGACTAGAACCTAAAAATCCTAAAAACGAGAAAGCCAAGCTAACTTCGTCTGTGCCGAAGTTTTTATACCCTTGCAAATGCACACGTCACAGCTTATGAACGCTTAAATAAAAATGAAAAATTTTTGTAACTAAAACCTATTTTCCGACAGATAAACATCTGATTTCGACCAAATTTCGCGAATCTTTTTGAAAACATCAAATTAACAATCGCCGAGTTTAAGAAAGATAAAATTGAAAACAAAAAAGTTTTTTTCACTAAGACTCAATTTCCGACCGATCGGTCCTATGGCAGCCTTAAGATATAGTCATTCGATTTTGACCAAATTTTGCGAATATATTTGAAAGCATATACAATTAGTAATCAGTGAGTTAAACGACGCTAGCATAACAAACAAACAAAATTTCTTACTAAGACTCATTTTCGACCGATCCGTCCTATAGCAACAATAGGATATAGACACCCGATGTCGATCAACTTTTTCAAATTAGCCACAAGTGTTACACCGTTTGAAGAGTGTCAAAACGGGAGTGCCGGTTGTCATCAAGGAGGCGGAGCACCGGAGTGCCATCAGATATATTGAAATTGTTGAAACAACTGGTGGCCTATATCGATAGTGAGGATGATTCATACTTTGTTCTTGCAGCAGTTAACTGTAGCCACAGAAAATATAACCACAAAAACCACAAATTGTATAAATTTTTGAATGTATTTTGTTGCTGCACGGATTAACTGTAAATCTAACAGCGAAAATTGTTGATTTAGGAAATTTCAGTTGGTCCTTTATATTGTACTTGAACGGAATTTGAACTTGAGAATTACAAGTGGTCTCACTTTTGCGATATTCAAGAAATTCTTCGTGCATGTGCTTAGGCAGATTCAATACAAGTAACCATTTTACCGACTTTGTGGGTTGGCGCATTTCTAACCCATCATATCGGTTAAATTTACATGCGTTTTTCTCAAAACCACGTTTTTCAAATTGGTTCGTAAATTTTCTCAAGTTCTTTGATGATGTAGGGCTTAATGCACGCAGACTTAACGTGACTATGGTTCGAACCTCGTTCATTGGACTACTATCTACACTGGACTGCAAAAAAAAATGGCAAAAATCGATTTCTCGTTTTTAAATGCCCACAAGTTTTATAAATTCAATTTGGTTTAAATGATTCTGCTTCGGGCCATTCTGCTTTCTACTTCATATTTACCGATTTCCTATTTTCAGTTTTGCTATGAGATAATGGTGACTCCCGGAAAGACCCTACTTTGGAAGCCGTGAACTTTTTAAACACCCCTCGCATTCACACATTTTTTAATTTTGTAATATTTTTTAATGAACTGTGCAAACAAATACAAAAAACAGAATTACAAAATCTTTTCCCGATTTCTTTCCACAAGTTTTTAAAAAACAGTTTAAATTCCTAGACCAGAAGAGGGCCTTAATTTATTTTTAAAATTAATCAATTTCTTAACACCTCAGATTTCTTTGAGGCTAGCAAAAGCAAAAAGTAAAATGTGAAAAATTGTGATCTGAATTCCACATCGCGAAATCTCCGACCATTTCTTTGAGTCTGTCCGTCCGTCTGTTTCTATGCTATCTCCTCAGTTAGTTTTAAAGCTACCCTGACCAAACTTTTTATGAAGTCTTGAATACCTCTCTCTTGACTTATGACACCGCTGTTTCACGGTAACTTTTGCATTTCCTCAGAGACTAGAGTTTTATGTTAAAGCCCCTAGCTCTAAGACTTCCAATTAAAATGGGTAAATGTCGAAGGGTCTGGATAAAACAGATCCAAAAGGATTTATTATAAAATTTCATTGATTTAATTTTTTGTGTTATTCAAGTAGGCCCCTCGATATTGCTCAAACAACTGTCAGTCCACATGTGCCTGTGTATAAGCTAGCCACATTCTAATTTCATGTTTCAAGTAGAACTGTCGCAAAATTTAAATATATTTTCAAGTATTTTTCCTTCTGATTATTGTACACATACTGAAAATATGGACAAATCAACTGAAGCGGTGAGTGTTACTACACCTAAGCATCAGCAGCAGAAGTCGAATGTTGCTTTTCTATATGATCAGCCAAGTACATCAAGGCCCGTATTCAAGAACAGCCAATTGACACGCACCTGGATAAAACAAGTGCTTAACCGATTAAAAATCGAAAAAGAGGTGCGAAAGGCGCAAAAGCAACAAGCATTGGTCTCCCTTGTCCACAACGGAAAATGCCTGCAATCAAAAAAACCGCCAAAAAGAATTCCCCGAAACCGCTTTGACCAAAAGACCAGCTAAAGGTGCTGCAAGGCCTAAAAAACCAAGGAAGAGATCTACCAGTAGAAGTAATGCTACTTCTAAGCGAAAGGCTTGCCCCAGGATTCGGGCCATGGTGAGGGCTAAGAAAATCTTAAAGAGAGGCCGGAAAGATAAAATGAAGAAGCCTACTTCACCCCGAAGAGGAAGTGCAAGTAGGCTTTGGTATGATATGGATTTATGGTGAAGAGGATGGGAGCGTGGAGTTTGGTAAGTAGAAAGAAATTTAAGCTAGAGAACTGAACTTAGGCTGAAAGTCTTTCTTGTACAAGACCGAAAAACTTTGCCAAGTCATTAAACGGCATTGGATTCTTTCCAAAAAGCCACAGAATACTAATTTTAAAACTACCCATTCCATTGGCAGGATGTTATGGACTTGCAGTGATGATGAAGAGGAAGAGGAGGAAATGGCAACCAGGTGTCCATAGCACAGTTATTTGATGAGAGTACCCCGTAGCACTAAAGGATATTTGTCCTTTCTTTAGACAACAACAAAATTGTAAATTTGTTTCTTAATAGTTCATAAATTCATCCATTAAAGAGACTGTTACTGAAGAATCTTTAAATTGCGAAAAGGTCGGAGAATCAATAGTTCAATTCAAACTAAATCATGGCAGATGCAATGCACGAGGACAATGCTGAGTTCAAGATTGTCCGGAGAAAAATAATCACTAAATACTAAACAAGGGTGATTATTCAGACAAAAAACGTACCCTGAACTCTTCATGATGGCTATGATAAATAACACTAAAACGCGATAATATACCACGGATGCCCAATGGTGTGTGT
This sequence comes from Lordiphosa magnipectinata, assembly GCA_037044535.1. Classification (NCBI taxonomy): domain Eukaryota; kingdom Metazoa; phylum Arthropoda; class Insecta; order Diptera; family Drosophilidae; genus Lordiphosa; species Lordiphosa magnipectinata. The sequence goes on along the minus strand of JBAMBO010003226.1, from coordinate 69,139 downwards.
TTGAACATTAGGTTTCAACCACGGACCTCGAATAGCGCTTAGGAACATATTCTTCTTGCTCATAAGAAAACCACATAAACGTGAATAGCATAATAATGTCCAATATAGGTAAATAAAATCTTGATTTCACACTTGAAAAAACCAATCTGGTTGGATCCGCCACTGCTGCAAGCGCGGTCAACTTTGTGCTTGTTGCTACGCACACATACGCAATGTCAAAATGTGATTGTGTTTTGTGCCGACCCCTGCTCTAAACCAATACCAACATTTACGCATACGTCGATGTGCATCGAAAGATTTGGAATCAAAATCACAAAAGGAAAAACTGACAAAGCAGTCGCTTACTTTTTGAGTCGATTAACAATATTCAGTTAAGTCGCATATGGAAATCTTTTAAATCATTGGCTGCTGATCTGCTATCCTGCTTTACAAATTTTAATTTTTTTGTTTTTGTTTGCTTTCACTAACACTGCTGACACTTTCATAGCAGATGCCTTAGTAAGTCTTGGTAATTTTGAAAAAGAAAACAAGTAGGAAATTCCTGTAGTAGCAGTTGAAAGCAGCGCAGCATTGAACAATGAGGGATTTTCAAAACTGAATAATAGATGACGCCATTACCTCCCGGGCGGGGGAAGTAACTTTCTTTTGGTCATAACTTGAGTATAGTTCATCCGATCCTTACCATTTCTTGGGTAATTCGATAAATACTCTTAATTACTAAATATCTAGCAGGTACGAAACATCTATCTATAAAACAGTGGGAGATATGTCGTTTTTTCCAAATAGCGGGGGCGTGGCAAACATTGATAATAAACTTGATCTGCCTGCAAGTATAAGAAATATATGTTCCATTCATGTCAAACCTAAAGGACTTACCATCTCTGAGATCTGTGCGTTCATAGAGACAGACATGGCTATATCGACTCGGCTGTTGATGCTGATCAAGAATATATATAATTTATAGGGTCTCAAATGATTCCTTCTCCCTGTTACACAAACTTAATATACTCTGTGTACCTTTGGTACAGAGTATAAATAGGCATGAAGAGGAAATGTCTAACTAAATTTAAGGAAGAATGATAGTAATAAGTGTATTGAGGAAACATGAAGACCTAAGGATGGAATTGGGAAGAATGAACGGAGAAAAAAGGGATGAAAAGACATAGGAGAATGCGAAGACAGAAAAGGGGAATATGGAATAATATAAGGGGACGCTGGAGAGCAAGAAAAAAAATGAAGGACAAGGAGAAAAGAAATGAGGAATAAGGAAGAATAAACTAAAGAGAAAGGCAGAATGAACTGAATAAGGTTGAAAAGAATAGAATACGAATAAACTAACTAGAAGAGAAAAGGGAGAAAAACGGAAAAGACAGATTGAAGGAAGACAGAAAAGAGGAAAAAGGAAGAATGAAATGAATTAGGAAAATACAGAGAAGAGACGGAATTCAAATGCATGAATAAAACGCATATATGCTGCGAGTGACTAGCTCCTCTTCTAGAAGCTGAATGGTTTTGCCTTTGTATACATTTTTGACCCCCAAGCAAGAGCACTGACAATGATTGTGCGCTACTTGGATTTCTAATTCATTGATAACAGATGTGGCCCCTTTTTTTTAGGGTTTTTAGTTTCTAGTCTATTTTTATTTGAACTGGGAGCACGGCTGATTATGATTTCTAAAGCGAAAATGTGACTTTACACACTTTCGAAATGGAATTCCTAATGAACATTAAAATTGCTTTAAAATCCTTTTATAAATGTCGCAAAATAAAGGGTGAGCTTTCGGATTTGATTAAAAACTAATCAGATGCTGTTTATTTAAATGTGACAAATTCGCCAGTGCTGCGCGAGATTATGAGAGACATCATCCAATGTGGTCAATGGAAACTCTGGCCACCAGTTGTTCAACCGATTTCAATATATACGCAGGCACTCGATGCTCGGCACGTAAATGTACCACCTCCGCCTTCTCCTCGATGACATCCGGCACTCCCGGTTTGACATTCTCCGAACGCTGCAACACTTAGTGCGATCTATCTTTCAACTCGGCCAGACCCGAACGTATCTACAAAGGGGAAATAAATAAATATAACAATAACCAGAACGCTTTAGTTCCATTTGTTTTCTTTCCGAATTTGAGTTTTAGTCAACTTAGTAATTTTGATAACAACGAACGAATAACTAGAATTTTGAATGCAGATAATTTAAAATAGACGGTAGAAATATTATTTGTTCTTTCGAATCTTTCTTTTTATCGTGCCGTTTGTTTTTTTTGCCATCTTGCATTTTGCTGGCCGGAGTATCATCTTTTTGTTAGTCTTGACGGTGGCCGCTGTCTTCGCTGTCTTCGGCCACAGCCCGTATAATGGCCCTTCTTTTTTGATAAACAATTGCCTTACTGCAATGTTTAGTACGTTTTTAAGGCGTGATTTAATGGTATCCTCAGTTACCATCATGCGGGCTGCGACCAACTTTAAGAGATCTTTGAAAACAATTGGCTTCTTCCACTCGTTCATCGCGAGCAACACAATTCCTCCGGATACATTAGTATTTTTTGCAGTCATCTATATAGAAAAATAATAAAAAACTTTAAACTAAGGGCACAGATATACCATCTGTATATACTTACTGCACTTCAACTCGAGAAAATCTTAAATTTGGAATAATAATATGGAACAAATAAATGTTTTTTTATGTTTACCGCTTGATATGGAGTGTTCTAGTGTTCGATAGAGAATGAGTTCAAGCTAGGCAAATTCGGGCATCAAAAGTTGAAAAGCTATAGCTGTATAAGCCAGGCCTACTCGAAATTCATTTGTATTTATTTATTATTCAAACATATAATGTACATTTTTTCACACTTGAAAAGTGTGCTATAATTTTGACCAGAAGTTTGTAACGCATAGAAGGAATCATTACCGACCACCTATATCTAAACATATAAAACTCTACGCCCGACTGACTGATTACACTACTTTACAGCCAAAAATACCTTTTTCTACTACAATTTCGGCATACTCTCTCCAACATATCGGCCGGTATGTTACGGATAAACTCTTCATATTGGCTTCCAGTGCGTCGACTGTTGCGGGTTTGTCGCTGTAGACACGAGCCTTAACAACACCACAAAAAATAATCTAAAGGCGTTCTATCGCACGATCTAGGCGGAAAATAGACCGTCCCCAAACGTGAAATAAACTATTTACCGAACTCGCCTCTGAATTAGGCCATTTTTTCGCGTGCTGTGTGGCATGTGGCACCGTCGTGTTGAAACCGCACGTAAGCAAAGCCCAGCTCTTCCATTTTGGGCAAAAAAAAGTTTAGTCATCATTAAAAAATGACGGTCCAATGATGCCACTGGCTCATAATCCACACCAAACAGTGTTTTTTCCGGGATGCATTGGCAGTTCTGGCAATGCTTCTGGCTGCTCTTCCCACCAAATACGGCAATTATGTTTGTTGACGTATCCATTCAACCAGAAATGAGCTTCGTCGATCAACACAATTTTCCGACAAAAAAGTGGATCTTCATTAAACTTTGCCAGCGCCCATTCACCAAAAGATAGCCGTTGTGGTAGGTCGTGTGGTTTCAATTCTTGCACCAGCTGTATTTTAAAAGGTTTTATACCCAAATCCTTCCGCAAAACAGAGGTCCAGGTCCAATTGCTCGATAATTCACGGTCATTAACAACACTGGCGTATACAGCTGCGATATTTTCCTCTGTCCGCACTCTACGTATGCGTGTTGGTGGTTTAATTATGTAAATTTGGTGCGAAATTTAGTCACAAGATTCCGAATAGCCGCCTCAGAAGGTCGCCCAAACTGACCATAAAATGGAAGAAGTGCACTAAACGCTTTCTTAACCGAACATGAATTTTGATAATAAAATTCTATAAACTGCTTAAGAAAAACGAAGCGGAACCTTCAGGTTTCTTCATGTCTTCTGACGTGAGAAGTAGACATGAAATATGTACTTCTGGCTTGCATACAAGTCCAACTGGGTTGTTGTTTAACAAATATTTTCTTCATTTGTATTGGTATATACGTCGCCGTAAGCTGATTCTGGGCACCTCTGATCTATAATCTTTGATATTTTCCGAACTTTGGAGTGAACCATGTTAGCCGCTATAGAATTAATCAAGGGTGTCCCTCTAGAGAAATCCGTATAAACGATAGCAAATCAAGCTAAACTTCGATGTCTTTATATGTGAATAAGAAGAAGTTCGGTTACAAGATTATATGAAACCAAAACCGTACAATTGAAATATAATTCGCTTAAAAGCCAAAAACTTTTAATTTGATAAGCAAGAAATTCTACATAAGCCTCTAGAGATAGCTGCCAGCCCCTTTAGATTTCTTAATAAAATAATTTGTTGTTATTATAATAAACAAGTGAGAAAGTCGGTCAAGCCCGACTATATAATACTCTGTACCAGTTAATGCCGTCGCTCGCATTTGCTCGCTCGTTATACGTGTTATAAGCGTTGTACGCTGCTATACGCCCATCTCTAAGTTTCTCCCTCTCTCTCTCTCTCTCTCCCAAAGATTGTGAGGGATATGACGCTTTTTGCAAATTGCGGTGGCGGGAGGGGGCTTGGCGAAAATTGAAAATAAACTTGATCTGCCTGCAACTATAAGAAGTTTATGTCTCATACATGTCAAACCTCTATCTCTTAACATTTCTGAAATCTGTGCGTTCATACAGACGGCCAGACAGACGGACATGGCAATATCGACTCGGCTGTTGATGCTTATGAAGAATATGTATACTTTATAGCAGAGATGGGCATGCACACATATCGACACACTTTTCACACGCATACAAGCACAATTTGCGTGCGCCCCATTCATGTTCTATAAATAGCTTTCAATGCTTATAGCGTACGTGTGATTTTGTGCAGTCGGCCGCGGCAGAGCTCCTATGCACACGAGGCAGCGCGCTGCCTCGTGTGCATAGGAACTTCGCGACGCGCCCATCTCTGCTTTATAGAGTCGGAAATGATTCCTTCTTCCTGTTACAATTTTGGTGGTGCTAAACGATAGTGCCCAAAAAGATATTTTATAGTGCAAGTAAGAAAGCACAGTGGTTAGAGCGAGACGGACATATTCCCAAATGTATCCAATGAGCGTAAGTGAGAGCGAACAGCTCACCAAATGTATCCAGAGAGCGTAAATGAGAGCGAACAGCTGACTAATTTCTGACAGAAGCCAGCGGCGCAGAGCTCAACGTGTTCTACCTAAAGTATGCATTACGCAATACAATCGCTGATTTACGTTAGAGAGATACAAATCGAAAACAAACTGAAACAACGAATTGTGCCACACACGAGCCGATGTCTGTTTCGTTCGCTTTTGTGCCTTCCCCCCTCAGCCATAAGCGTTTTTTGACATTTGTTCTATTTTCTAAATTTGTATTTGTATGCAGAACAAATGTGTATGTGTAGCAGTGACTTGACACATACGTGGCGAGGAGTCACTTAAATTTGGCTTAGTTGTTAGTTAATTTTAGTGTACATACATATAATTGTCGGGCAAACAAACTAGCAAAGTTGAAAACTCAATTGGCAAAAGTGATGGAGGCTCAAAACACGATTATGCAGAGCCAACCAAAAATTGAAAAATGACAAATTGATATATTGGCCATCCTTAAGATCCGAAAAAGAACATGCCCCCTGATGACGACGTATTTCCAATTTGTGGTCTGGACAATTTAAAGCTGTGTAAAAGCATACATTTTATTAATCGAGTAATAACATATAAAATCATTTAAAATAAACTAAAATAAAATAAGCTGCATTACTACATCATTACCCACTCATATAGGCTGTAACGCAAGCGCATTACCAACGCATATACTTCTCTATCAGTAATACATTGCCTCGTATAACACGTGTATTACCCACCAGTACTCTTTTCCATCTTTAGTAAATTGAATCGTATTTCGAGTGCTTTACGGCAGAGTATACGATTCATATATTGTGTGTTGAATTGTAAACGGACTGCGAACATTCTGCATTACAATTAAAAAAATATATATACGCATTCGTAATGGGAATCCGATGGCAGTTCGGCTCTGGCATACTTGTTTTATTACTAGTAATGCAGGCTGTGCGCACTCCGTTTACAAAGCGGCCATGCATACGGCAAAGTAAAGCAGATTGTATGGGATTATTTCCTTCATACTGATGGCAAAGTAGTCTAGGAGTAATCCATTTTGTAATGGCAATTTGCGCCGCTGGGAAGAGATGTCGACTGAGCAATTTTGCAGACTAGATATTAGTGGTCTTCCTGAAAGTGATTTGCATTTGATTTTGATTTGATTTAGATTTCGTCGAACAGCTGTTCACAGCTGCTCCATACAAACCGTCCAGTGTGCCCAGAAAAAGTGAGGGAAGTAAGGTCATACTAATTGATTTCGCGAAATCTGCCTGGAAGCCTGGAAGGAGTGTCACCGTTCTCTTGTTTGTTTACATTCAAATTAAATTTAGAAATAAAAATAAATATATAATATAAATAAATTATAATTATAAATAAAAAATTACAAATTAAATGATGGCTTTTACGTGACCATAAACAAACGAATAATTGTACTCACTTTTGACATGTAGCTAACATTAGGTGTAAAAATGAATTTAAGGAGAACCCTACGCAATTCTTTTCATTTGTCAACTCTAAACGTAAAACATCTCATTTTCCTCCCTCTCTTCGGTATAATACCATAACTGCAAGGAACGATGCTGACATTTCCAACTTATTTGCATTTGTATAAGACTTCAGCTTATTACCCTTACTCTATTTCGCACTCAGAAGGCATTTTTGTGCCAGTTGTTAATGAAAGCACTGCGTTGAAAAATCGTAAACTTGTAAAAACTTCCTTCTCTTCCGGTCCGGACGAAGTTCCTAGCTGTGTTCTCAAGAATTGTGCAAATGCTTTATGCAAGCCTCTTTTTAAAATTTTTGAATTATCTCTACACCACAGCTTTTTTCCTGATATCTGGAGGGAATCCTTCATTTTACCACTTCATAAAAAAGGAAGTAGAACTGATATTCAGAATTATCGTGGGATAGCAAAACTTTGTGCCATACCCAAACTTTTTGAATTGGAAATAACTTCTAAGTTGCAGCACCAGTGTTGCTCTCTTATGTCTCCATCACAGCACGGGTTTATGAAGAGCCGGTCTACATCAACAAATCTTCTCGAGTTTACTTCCATAATAAGGGACGGATTCAAGCTGAAAAATCAGTCAGATGTTATTTTCACAGATTTTAGCAAGGCTCAGTTAATACTCAGTTAATAACCTTTTGCTTTTAAAGAAATTATCACTTTTAGGTTTTCCTAACCCCTTAGTCAACTGGATTTAATGTACTTGGCAAACCGCACACCGAAAGTCTTATTTAACAACACTCTCTCCAAGTGTGTTTACGTCACTTCCGGAGTTCCACAAGGGAGTCACCTAGGACCGTTGCTATTTGCATTATTCATAAACGACCTTCCTTCTGTCATTGAAAACTCTCAGGTGTTAATGCATGCAGATGATGTTAAAATTTGTATGCAGCTCACAGACCCCGATTCACATTGTCTGTTGCCAAACGACATTAACCGCCTTCAATCTTGGTGCATTAACAACTTGCTGTACCTTAACCACTCTAAATGTAGTGCTATGTCCTTCTGCCGCTCTGCCCCATTTACCCCACAGACCTTGGCGTATTATTCAGCAATAATATGAACTTTTCTGATCACATTGGGATTATCGTTAGCAAAGCCAAAGGGGTGTTCGTATGTTAAACGTTGGTCTAAAGAGTTTGTTGACCCATAAACCACTAAGCTTCTTTACGTTGTCCGACCTATACTTGAGTACTCCTCGTGCGTATGGTCACCACAGTATGCAACATACCAGGGCCTTATTGAGTCGGTGCAGAAGCCATTTCGCCTCCTGTTCGCCTTACGTGGACTAAACTGGGAACAACACCGTCGACTGCCATCGTATGTGGACAGACTTCGTCTATTAAGCCTACCGTCTTAGCAAGATCGTAGAATCTGTCATGGAGTTGTGTTCCTTCATAAACTAATAAATGGTCATATTGATTCTTGTTTTCTTTTGAGCCATCCGCACGTTATATATGCACGTTGTATAATGATTTATACCATTTGTTAAATTCTGAGGGTTCGATGTTGGAAAATGTTTCTAATATTTTGATATACTTATCTTCCCAGAGATTGAGAGCACATCATAAAAAAGTTCTCCTCAATCGGATGGAGGCGGGAGGCTGGGGAATATAGTTAATATTTAAAAAAAAAAAATTTATTTTTTTTTTATATTATGTTGACAGCTAAATTTGTCAACTCTATTAAATAACACTTTACACTTTACTTAACACTTTCTTTTGGCATTATGTGATTTTCTTCTTTGTTTACTTCTGCGCCCATTGTCAATCAGATCGGCCACACTAACAGCTGTTCACAAGTCGAAAACAAATTACTGCGCAAAAAGAGTCGTTCCGTCAACTGCTTTAGATTTGCTTTTACGAAATCAAAATCAAATCTTAATCGCTTTCAGGAATACCAGTATTGTAGTCTATGGTAAAACAAAGCTAAAAACTCAGTGTGACCGTTTGACAATTGGTATTATTTTTGGCGTCAAACCGTCAGACTGGACTCAACGCTGAGCCCCATTGAAATAAGCTGTAAATTCCGCCGTGGAAGTATTTGGTTCAGCAATTAACAAAATAAACAAAACAAGTGTTGGAATCAGCTGATTGTCTATCGATGAAAATATCGATAATTCTATCGAGACTGAACAAGAGATTTAAATTTGAACTGAGCATGAGGCTGCGGTTGAGTTTGTTGCTCGGATCTGGGCAAACATTCAAATGCGGCTAACCTCAGGTCAGTTTGACTAACCAGATATTAAGAAATTGGGCCTAATTCTAGCAGATTTTCATTACAGACGCCCAAAAGCATGCTGCAATAATTCTTTTTTTTTTTTTTTGTTGGCCCAAAATTTGTTGTCGTCAATTGTGTCGCCTGACAGTTGAGTGTTTCTCACTGAGCTGTGCGCCCTGGACCTGGCGCCTTTTTGGCTGTGGCCCAGGGAGCAGCAGCCTCGGTTAGTGGCAACAGCAGCAACAAGAATAAACATCAATAAGAATTTTATTGTGAAAATATTTGTCGTGGCCTGGTCGCCGGGCTAAGTTTGTTGTTGTTGTTGTTGTTGTCTGTTTGCCTTTTCCGTGACCTTTTGCGTCGCGACGCGTGAACGATGACGTCGCCGCTGCCCAGCTCCGCTCCCCCGCGAGCAATCAAATTGATGTCACGTTTTTATGATGCCGTTGATGAGTCGTTATCTTTGATTTCGGCACGCAGGCTCAGAATTTGGTTCCTCCTGCTCCCAGTTGTCCGCGTCAGGTGGTCGTTGTGGTCGTTATTCTTTGTCTGTTTTTTTTTTGTTCTGTTTTGTTTTTAATTTACGCCCAGTTCAATTTGCGCTTTTTGTTTTATCTCAAGCTCATAATTTATTGTTGTTGTGTAAATTGAAAAATACAAAAAGCAAAAACAGCAGACAGCTGTTTGGCCTTTTGTTCACCTTTGGCTTTTGTTTTTCCCTCTTCTCTGTCTCTCTTGATGTTTTTTTTTTATAAGCCTGACAGGCAAACAAACTATAAAATGCAGCTGCTTAGCCTTCCAGAAATCAAAATGTGGAATTTGCTGTTTGCCCTCTCCCTGTTGTGGCTCGTCTTAAGCTTGGATTGTGGTGGCCAGGCACAAGTGCTGGGCAGTGGTCAATGTCCCGTGGTACGAGTTTGGGTGAGAACGAATCAGCTTATCTGTGAACAGATGTGCTACAGTCGAACACTTCGTCGTGGACCACAAGTGTGTCGACGGGCCATGGTCGATGGATTGATAACCATTTGTCGCAGGGGCTGTTGTCGCTCGGGCATGTATTGTCTGCAATTGCTGCGCACCTAAGAAGAGGTGGATGTGGAAAGGGGAGGGAATAAAGTGGATGATTATAAGAAGAAAAAAAAGGATTTTTTTATTTTCAGTTTTTATGAGGGCCTCCCACAATTTCAAAATACCTAAAGAATTCGTTTTGAAAATGCCAAACCGATCCAAAATCTGCAAAGCGCCGACATAATTCCGCCTGTATATTAGGACTGCGGAAATATCTAGAATTTCGATGCTGCGAAACGACAATAATTCCGCCGTTAAAACACAAGACGACATTATTCCGCGGTCAAAAAAACCACATGATTCCGACTTGTCTAAGCCTTTCGAACTTTATTAATCCCTTTCGAGATCACATGTTTATAAATTATGGAGCGAGAGCGAGACATTTTGCAACAATCGTGTGCGATATTGATGTGCGATGCACAGTGGTTTTATTGGTCTTTTTTTGGAATAAACCCAAAAAAAAAATTTATTTTCAGATTTCAAACTATGTAAATATTAACTGGATTTTAATATTTACATACTCCTATTAGATAAAAAACAAAACATATTTAAACTTTGTGGCAACACTGTTTTGTTGACGGGCTGTTGAAGTCAGCTGTTTGTGTGCCACGTGTTTTTTGTGAAATTGGCAGCAAATATTTTCCAACTTTTAGTGCGTCTGCTTAAAAAGTTAGAAGAAAAATAATAATTGTAAAAATGCAAATTTTTAGTCCAGATAGTTGTTAACGAAAGTGTGCAGATTTATAAGTAACTAACACTTCTTGCTACAACGTGCGACTTTTCGAGAAAATCGGCTTTATTGCAGCTGAATTCGTGCTTCAGTTGAATAGATTACATGAGAAAGAGATAAAAAAAATTTTTGGCTTGGTAGCGTCAAACACAAAAAAGTTTTGTAAGTCGTATTTACAGCTAAAAATAAAAGTACAAACCGAATTTCAGCTCAATAGCGTAATATTCCACAAAGTTGGAGCAAATCGGACAGATTAATTATATGGCAGCTATATGAAATAGTATGCCGAATCGAACCATTTTCAATAAGTCGCTAAAAAAGCTTAAAATACGTGTTCAAACCGAATTTCAGTTCAATAGCTTTAAAATCAACTAAGTTGGTGCATATCGGCCAGATCGGTTATATGGCAGCTATATGAAATAGTGTGCCGTATTAAACAAAGTTCAATAAGTCGCTTAAGGAGCTTAAAATACATGTTCAAACTAAAATTCAGTTCAATAGCGTAAAAACCAACAAAGTTAGCTCAAATCGGCCAGATCGGTTATATGGGAGCTATATGAAATAATGGTTCAAGTTGAATCCGATTTTGTAAGTCGTGTTAGAAGCTAAAAATACGAGTACAAACCAAATTTCAGTTCAGTAGCATGAGAAACTACAAGATTGGAGTAAATCTGCCAGATCGGTTATATGGCAGCTATATAAAATTTTGGTCTAAATTGAGTGAATCGTTGCAAGTCGTTTTTGCGGTCCAAAATATGCGTACAAACCAAATTTGGGGTCAATATCTCAACAACTAGAGTATATGCTTCCAAATGTAATTCAGATCGATTCTGGGCTTTCACACAATTTCGGATGTATAATTTTTCCAGGGTTCGGAATTGCTCGCTCGTGAGCAGCCTGCACTGACTCTTTTGACTCCCGCTCATGAGCAGTGTGCAGCTGCTCATGAGCAGCGAGCAAGTGCTGCTCGCTGCTCGTGAGCAGGGATGTGTTGCTCATGAGCAGTGTGCAGCTGCTCATGAGCAGCGAGCAGCACTTGCTCACTGCTCATGAGCAGCTGCACACTGCTCATGAGCAGGGACCCGTTGCTCGTGAGCAGGTAGCCGCTGCTCATGAGCAGGGTGCGGTTGCTCGTGAGCAGCTGCACGCTGCTCGCTGCGTAAAAGGGGTTGTTGTTGTTCATATTTGCATATGCAAAAAAGGTTGAAGAGAATTTATGACGTTAAACATTTACGTCTGCGTAATTGAATGAGACTTGTCTTATTGCAGGTACTGATTGTATTTTGGTTAATCCAAGGGTAATTTTTATGACAAAGGCTGATTGCCGAAGCCTGTAACTTAACAGATACAATTGTAATATGTTATGTTAGCTGTAAGGGGGTGGAAAGTGGTCCAAAATGGGCTCTATTTTTTATTACGGTATGGGTCATTGATCGGATTTTCCAACATCTGTGTGGGCAGTTTTTTAAGCAGGTAGCCGCTGCTCGTGAGCAGGAAGCGGCTGCACGCGTGCAGGTACCCGCTGCTCGCTGCGTAAAGGAGTTGTTGTTGTTCATATTTGCATATGCAAAAAGTTTGAAGAGAATTTATGACGTTAAAACGTTTACGTCTGCGTAATCGAATGAGACTTGTCTTATTGCAGGTACTGATTGTATTTTGGTTAATCCCAGGGTAAATTGTCTACAAATAGGTAAATCATTTTTATGACAAAGGCTGATTGCCGATACCTGTAACTTAACACAGGTATAATTTTAATATGTTACGTAAGCTGTAAGGGGGTGGAAAGTGGTCCAAAATGGGCGGTATGTTTTATTACGGTATGGGTCACTGATCGGATATCCCGACTCCTGTGTGGGCAGTTTTTTAAGGCACCGAGTATTGGTAGCAGCACATTTTTCGCAGCAGAGGCAATTGAGATTATTGATATATCCAACAAATAAAATTTATTTTTGAAATGTTTTTATTCAATATTTACATTTGGATTGTTTAATAATGTCATATTTAACTTTGCAATTAGCAAATCTTGAATGGTTTTCTTAGACAAGTTACATCTATGATTTGTTATTATAGTTGATAATGCACTAAACGCCCGTTCGACGGACACCTGTGTAGCTGGAACAGCCAGAGCAACCTGTGCAAGCTTAACAAGGCCTTCATCATGAACAGTTGATTGCGTTTTCCAGTAGTCTAACACATTACAGTGTAGCGGAAGTTGGGGCACTTCAGCTATTTCCAGTAATTTTTGCCTCAAAGTCCTTAGATGTTTTGGTTTAACCGATGTGCCAATTGAATTCATCCGTTTGTGCAATTTTTCGAAGATCACTTTACTGGCATCCACAGGTTCATTGCTCATCCCATGGGAAATGACAGGAACATCGACATCACAAGATTCCAGCTTTCTGATCGCTTCATTGGTTTTTAGCAAATGCTCCTTTAAAAAAAATACGAAAAGTGTTAGCATCGTTAACATAGATTGAAGTATATGTATAAACTTACAACAGCAGAAGTTTTTTGATCCTCTCTCAATATTCCTGAACCAGTGTAATTAAACCTTGGATCAAAATACAAGGCCGCAAGAAAAGCATCGTTCTCCAGCAATTTTTGTTTTCTTGCTTGCATCGTGGAATAAAGCATTTCGGCATATGAATTTTCCTCCGATAATTCCTCTAATTCAATTTCGCAGCATAACCAGTCTCTATAAAAGTCTCCAATAACATAATCCTGGGTTTGCAGTGTAATAGTACATCTAGCTAGTGGTTCAAATGCTGATATAAATCTTTCACAGAATTCCCATGACATGTTAGAGTCAGAAAGGCAATCTTCCGAAGTAATGCAGTCCCTCAGCTTCCAGAGTGAATCCATCATATTGTATGTCGAGTTCCAACGGGTCGCATTGTCCAGCACGGGCAGTGTCATGCTTGTTGATCTGTGCTTCCAGAGCGTCCTTATGTTCTTCACGATACTTCTGCATGAGCCTATTTCCACATCTAATTTTTTAATAACATCATATGCCGCTAACTGCAAGGTATGTGCAGCACATCTGACTATGGACATTACAGATTCTAATGACTCATGGATTTGCTCTTCCTCAACATCAGCGAACTCCTGCTGACTGCTCTCAAAATAGTCATCCTGTTCTTCCTGCATGATTTTGCTCATTCTAATAACGTTGGCCCCATTGTCGGTGGTGGTAGAGTACACTTGATTGATGTCAAGTTCAAACAGATGTAGGCATTTTAAAATTTCATCCTTCAAATAGGCAGCTGTATGTCTTTGATTCAGCTGGATAATGCCTTTTTTTGTAAAAAATAGATGCAAAAAAAAAACACACAAGACATAACAAAAAACGAGAAGGCCAAGCTAACTTCGTCTGTGCCGAAGTTTTTATACCCTTGCAAATGCAAATGTCACAGTTTAAGAACTCTTACATAAAAATCAAAAAATTGTGTAGCTAAAACCTATTTTCCGACAGATAAACGTCTGAAAAAAGTTTTTCTCACTAAGACTCAATTTCCGACCGATCGGCCCTATGGCAGCCTTAAGATATAGTCATCCGATTTCGTCCCAATTTCGCGAATCTATTTGAAGACATATAAAATAAGTCATCAGCGAGCTCAAGGACGCTAACAAAACTAAAAAAAAAAATTTTTTACCAAGACTTATGTTCGACCGATCGGTCCTATGGCAACCATAAGATATAGTCACCCGATGTGGATCAACTTTTTCAAATTAGTTTGAAAGCGTTTAATATTAATAATCACCGACCTTTAGAACGATTTACTTAAAAACAAAAAAGTTTTTTTCCACTAAGACGCATTTTCCGACCGATCGGTCCTATGGCAGCTATAAGATATAGTCATCCGATTTTGACCAAAATTTGCAAGTCTGTTTGAAAGCATATAATATTATTAATGAACGAGTTTAATCACGTTAACATTGAAAACAAAAAAGTTTTTCTCAATAAAACCCATTTTTCGACCTATGGTTTCTATGGCAGCTATAAGATATAGTCATCCGATTTTGACCAAAATTTGCAAATCTGTTTAAAAGCATATAATATTATTAATGACCGAGTTTAATCACGTTAACATTGAAAACAAATAAGTTTTTCTCACTAAAACCCATTTTTCGACCGATGGTTCCTATGGCAGCTATAAGATATAGTGATCCGATCCGGTCGGTTCCGACATATTAGCAGCGTGCAGTAAGAAGAAGACTCTGTGCAAAATTTCAGCTCGATAGCTTTAAAACTGAGAGACTAGTTTGCGTAGAAACAGACGGACAGACAGACAGACAGACGGACAGACAGACGGACAGACAGACGGACAGACAGACGGACAGACAGACGGACGGACAAAGCTCAATCGACTCAGCTCGTCGCCCTGATCAAGAATATATATAGTTTATGGGGTCGGAAATGAATATTTCTATGCGTTGCAAACTTCTGGGCAAAATTATAATACCCTTTGCAAGGGTATAAAAATTAGTGGTTTGATTTCAGGAAATCAAATAAAAATTTAACATACCGATTGTGACCACCTTCATCTTAAAATCCTTTATCCATTGCAAATTGACTCCAAGTATGCTTTTATTCCTTCTGGTGGCTATGTCGACTTTTAGTGAAACCATTTTGTTTTGAAGTTTCTTCACAATCTGATTTTGGATCTGCTGTGAAGCCTTATCCAGAGCCGTCAGAATGTTTTTAGAATTCACTCTAATTTTAAATGCTACTTCATATGGCTCCAAAAAAATTTTAAAGTGGTCCTCATCATCGAAAAGGCGGAATGGTAAATTTTTCACAGCCACAAGCCCAATGCAGTGCTTTAGAAATTCATTTTTTGTCATGGAAATATTTGCACTGGACTTCACTTTTTTGGGCATTGGTTTTGCCACAGAGTTTTCTCCATCACTAGAGTCACAGGATACTGATTGAGTTTGATTAATTTCCATGCCATGAACCAATTTGTAGTGCCTTTTCAAGTTAAAGCTCCTTTTATTCATAAACACTTTCCCACAAGATAAACATGTCGATTTTTCTCCGTCGTCAAATTTATAAAACTTTTCGAAATTATTCATTCTTAAGAAATTATACTCTCGTTGCACACAATGTCAAAGATAGACTAACAGATTACTGGGACAACACATTGCTTATGTAGGATATTCATTCATAATCCAATTATCTACCTAATTATCGGAAATCTACCCTTTTAAAGGTACACCGATAACCGCCCACACAGGAGTCGGGATATCCGATCAGTGACCCATACCGTAATAAAACATACCGCCCATTTTGGACCACTTTCCACCCCCTTACAGCTTACGTAACATATTAAAATTATACCTGTGTTAAGTTACAGGTATCGGCAATCAGCCTTTGTCATAAAAATGATTTACCTATTTGTAGACAATTTACCCTGGGATTAACCAAAATACAATCAGTACCTGCAATAAGACAAGTCTCATTCGATTACGCAGACGTAAACGTTTTAACGTCATAAATTCTCTTCAAACTTTTTGCATATGCAAATATGAACAACAACAACTCCTTTACGCAGCGAGCAGCGGGTACCTGCACGCGTGCAGCCGCTTCCTGCTCACGAGCAGCGGCTACCTGCTTAAAAAACTGCCCACACAGATGTTGGAAAATCCGATCAATGACCCATACCGTAATAAAAAATAGAGCCCATTTTGGACCACTTTCCACCCCCTTACAGCTAACATAACATATTACAATTGTATCTGTTAAGTTACAGGCTTCGGCAATCAGCCTTTGTCATAAAAATTACCCTTGGATTAACCAAAATACAATCAGTACCTGCAATAAGACAAGTCTCATTCAATTACGCAGACGTAAATGTTTAACGTCATAAATTCTCTTCAACCTTTTTTGCATATGCAAATATGAACAACAACAACCCCTTTTACGCAGCGAGCAGCGTGCAGCTGCTCACGAGCAACCGCACCCTGCTCATGAGCAGCGGCTACCTGCTCACGAGCAACGGGTCCCTGCTCATGAGCAGTGTGCAGCTGCTCATGAGCAGTGAGCAAGTGCTGCTCGCTGCTCATGAGCAGCTGCACACTGCTCATGAGCAACACATCCCTGCTCACGAGCAGATGGTCCCTGCTCATGAGCAGCTGCTATCTGCTCGTGAGCAGCGAGCAGCAGCTGCACATATGAGCAGCGAGCAATGAGCAATTCCGAACCCTGAATTTTTCAAATATAATCGGTTTTCTTTGTGGGAGTATTTTCCTGCAAAACTATCGATAGTGTCGCTATTCGATAATTTCGATGGTCGATAATATCGGTTAAGCCATATGCACATTTTGAAGCGTGTTACGAGATGGTAATTTGTACCGGCCATCAAGCTCTTGAACAAAATCAATAAAATTCTCCACTTCCACTTCATGCAGGCAGCGCTGCCTGCGCAGGCCGCGTGTGCCCAGTCGGACTTGTATGCATGCCAGAAGTACATATTTCATGCCTACTTCTCACGTCAGTAGGCATGAGAAACCTGAAAGTTCCCATTCGCTTTTGTTAAGCAACGCCGTGAAACTCAGGGGTTGTTGTTGTAACCGTTAACCGTTTGGGTGACGTCATGCGGCAGCCTTCCAGTTCTGCTCTTCTCTCTACAAACTCAGTACTTCACATGTACCAACTTTGTATATCGTTGGTAGGAAGACATGAGACGTTTCCTGACGAACCCCTGACTTTTGGAGGCTCTGCAAGGTGCAAGGTGCTCTGAGGTGCAAAATTTATTGACACTAACAAACAACTATTTCTGTCTACTTCTATTATTATTATTGATGTTCGCCATGGTGCCTTTCATGTTGCTGATCTTAGCGATGATAGTTAGCGATTTGGTCTTTAAATGTGTTTTTGTTTGTAGTTTTTAAACCTGTTTTAAATAAAATAAATTTTTAATAGAAATTTTGATATATTAATGATGAATCC
The DNA here is from genome assembly GCA_037044535.1 of Lordiphosa magnipectinata. NCBI lineage: Eukaryota > Metazoa > Arthropoda > Insecta > Diptera > Drosophilidae > Lordiphosa > Lordiphosa magnipectinata. The sequence goes on along the minus strand of JBAMBO010003226.1, from coordinate 51,506 downwards.
CTAGATGTAATTAAATTCGATACTCACCAACAATATATTGCGCATTTGTAATTATAAAATTATTATTTTTATTCACAGTCAACACATCTTTTTTCCGCATTAGCTTAAATCGCACTGACTTCATAATAATTTGGTTCGTTTTCTCTCTCGCGTTTGGTCAACGTTCTTCAAGCGTTCGGTGCTAACTTCGTTCTTCTACTTCGTGTTCGATCTCCACGACTAAGAAAGTTTGAACCGTGTCACGATATACTGACTTTTAGCCTTACGAATAGCTGAGGAAACAACGCGTGTGTATTTTTCATACTGACAAATGGACTTATTTCATGCAAAAACGAAATTCAAGGAAATTTCCAGCCACCAAGTGTACTTACTTTGGTAAACACATTCTGCAAAGTCCACTGGGGAGTCATCGCTCGTTTTTCTGTCAAAAAATTTGATGCTACGAAACGACATAGCTCCGCCGTCAAGAGAAAAAAAAGATATGACTCTTTTTTAAGGGTTTTAAGGTCTCCTTTCGTTCGGTGGAACTAACAACTGTTTTTCCGGCGAAATTTTTATGTTTCGAAACCACATTGTGCCGCTGTAAGAACGACTTAATTCCGCCCTCAAAAAAAAGTCTTAATTCCGCCGTTTTACAAACTCCACGAGCTTTTTTTTTTTGACGGCGGAACTATGTCGTTTTTTCGACGAAGGAAATATATTGTTGTTTTTTTCCTGACGGCAGAATTATGTCGTTTCGCAGCACTGCACACACTAACCAGGTAACTTCGCCTATTTAACTTTTGTTTTGTCGATATGGAGAATATTTAATACGACGTCAAGAAAAATTACTGACGTTTGTAACGTTTTTTGAAACGAAATTATTCCGCCTTCAAAATGTACTTGATAATATCACCAAAAATAGTAACAAAAAAATTCCAAATATAGTCAAAAGATATATAAAGATAAATATACAAAATTAATGAAAATAACAAAATCAGCGGGTCAAAGCGGAAACCAGTATCCACCTTCAGGAAGGCAGCCACTGATGCTATGTTGGCTGATTTAAACTCAAAATACGCTCTATGAAAGCTAACAAAGCGATATAAGAGCAAGCTGAGCCAAATTTTCCGGTACGTAATTCTATCGATTAGTGGGCTTAGATCACCAAAAGGCCAGGTTCACGCCGTTCGAGACGGCCTGGTCAATAACCTCAAGAACAACAAGAGTCCTGGCGTAGATCTGATAAACGCTTTTTCTAATTGCTCCCCCATGTTCAACTCGTCGCTGCGGCTAGGATACTTGGCTAATCAAATAATGCTTCACCAGAGCGGAAAACTAGCTGACAAACGAGAGTCTTATCTACAAAGAATGCAACCTGCAATGGCTCCTGGAACGAAAACAAAATTTCAATTTGGGTTCAAGCTCATATATTTCGAGTTCTTTAAGAATTCTTAAGTTTTCTTATTTTCTCAAGCCAAACTACTTTTATAAATTAATATTTATTTTTGGGAAATAATTTACTTGATGATTGGCTTTAGCGGCACATGGTTAAGGGCACACAATGTCCTTGCTCATTTCGCGCATAGCCCCGCTGACAGTGACAACCTGTCGGTGATTTCCAGCAACGTTGGCCAAACTGCATACAAAATGCCTCACAGCGACAGACAGGATTTCCAATTCTGCACTCGTAGGCGCCACATTGACGAGCTGACATCGCACCATACACAGACAGCGGCGAGAGGCAGAGTAGGAACAACATCCACATTTTTCCGGCTACTGTTGACATTCAGTTTGCTATTTATAGACGGAAATGTCATTGTTGTTTTTGCTTCTTTTTTTTCATTAAAAGCAGCGAGCACATCTGGTTTATTGACTTGCAAGACAAAAGTTGTGGAGAAATTGTTTATTGATTTTCTTGTTAAGCTAAAAATTCAAATTTGGCGCTTCGATTTACTATCGATTACTCTCAAATTTCCCTGTGTTATATATATGGGTAAAAGTAGTGGGTAAATTTTTCAAATAAATTCCTTCAATCTTTCCCTCTGCCTAGAGCGGATATTTTTAAACTTTAAGCTTGGTACTCAGACGCTGAGAATATTCTCAGAGTCCATCTAATTCAGTGCTGGCCAAATGGAGAGGACAAAAAAGCAATCTGCCGAGCGTCAATCAATTAATCGGTAAACAAATATTGATTTATGTAGTTTAAGGGTTCATAATTGTATTGTCTTAAGTGTTATTTAATATTTGTTAATTGTTTTAGTGTTGAAATTATGCCAAACATAAGGAAGCAACTGCTTTTTATATGCAATGCAAAGCATTTTTCATAAAGAAAATAAAATGCGTGAATGCAGCTGCAATCCCATTGACAAGGCGATAAATTTGAATAAATATTATTTGAGAAAATTTACAATTAATTCTAGTTTTATTAAATATTAATTTTAGGAACGAGTGAGAATGAAACGCGTAAAACTTTCACCTCAAATGCCACACAAAATGCTTTCATGAAATGGAATTTCACATAGTGACTTCCATTTAGAATTTTATAAACTCTTTTATTTTATTTGATTTATGCTATGTTCACACAGACAAATTCTTTGCCCAAATTTTGATGAAGATTTTGGTAAATAGGCTAAATTAGCGAAATCAAAATTTATGGAACCAAAGTTCTAATTTTAAGTTCAGTAAAATCTGTAATCATGGAAACTAAGCCAAATTTTCATTAACATTTTTGTCAATTTATTTGCCTGTGTGAACATGGCTTTAGCCCGCTTATTTTTTTAAACAAATAACAGCTGCATTTTTTACCCACTACATTTTCGGAGATGAATTCAAATTTAGCGCCACAATTTAATTTGCCTAAAAATTTCCCTGTATTTAAGCGGCTATCGAGCGCAAATATATCGTTTGGCCGATAACGATAGCTAAAAAGGGAAGACGCTTAGCAGCCAGCGATTCACAGCTAATTTTTAATAATTGGCAGCTCGAAATTGCAAACATTTTGTGACGCACTGTGCCAGGACGGGCAAAAAAATGAAGCTAAGAAGTAATTTCTAATTTGAATTTGAATGGTATTGGCGCCTTATATTATCGATATCGACTAGTAATCGATAATTATCGAAAGCAACCCTACAAAATGCTCAGCGTGGCGTGAGCCGAAACTGAGCAAACGCTATAAAAGACCACACACCAGCACGGAGGAAGCCATTGAGAGCGCCAGCGCTCGAAGCGCAAAGGTTGGCTAGGGAATTACTTATCGTTTGTGGTTAAGGTGCAGTCGTGGATAGCAATCCTCCACAAAGACTGCATTTTGCAAATTGTATATTGTTTTTTTTATATTTTTATATTTTATTTACAAAAACAAGCAGAAAATATATTTTGACTTGGTGTTGAATTAATATATAAAAATTCCTACTTTTTTTTATTTTCCTGTTGCTATGCATTTCATTTATTCTTGTTACGTTCTCCAATAATCCTTCAATCTCACCCTTTACTGTGCCTTCTTTGGTGTTCATGCACTAACCATTTATGCGCAACTTTTTGGCTTTTAGTTGTGTGTGCTGAATTAAACGAAAAATTAATCAATTTTTCAAGCTTTAAATCAAAAACTTACATCCTTAAAAAGAGTTTTACTTATAAAATCATTCAAACGTTAATTTTGGTTCTTGCTTACCCTGAGCAGTCCCAAAAACCTCAAACCTGCAGCAATATATTTTTTAGACTGTCACTTTGGGTCTTAATGGTTGCAGGCGAACCCTTTTTTTTGTTAACTTTGCTGCTCATTTTAAGTATTTTTAGTTTACAAGTTGTAAAGCTTGTGTTTTTGTACTTTTTTGTAAATCATTTGCAAGATATTCTCAGACTCCGACATCATTTAAGGCACTCTGCGCCCTTTGTGTGGGCGTCTTGCAGGCACTTTGAAGCAAGTTACCTGCGACGCAGCCTACAGTCTGCCTGACGCCACTTGCCAAAACAAATATATAAAATTTTCTTCTTTTCGTGACTTTCCTTTTGTTTTTTAACTTGCGACGTAATGGCGTAGACAGGTACAAACGTCAACTTTACCGACTGCAGAATACCGAATGCCATTATATAATAATGTGCTTCATATTCACATTTACGTGTTGTAAAGTGTTGGTAATTTCACAGTTAATTAAACTTATTTCAAAATAATTCATAAATTTACTCCTTTTCAACGGCGAATGGAGAAATTCTTGTTATTGTGACCGAATAGTAAAGCGAACCAGGCAAGGGTCAGGGTCAGCTTGAAGAAGATTGTAATACGGCCAACAAAGCGCACACAAGGAAAGAAGACGAATGCCGCAAAGCATTTTTCAAATTTTCTGCATTTGAAATTCCAATTATTCGTTCGTTATCGAAATTACTATGTAGATTAAAACTATGTCCGCGGCTGTCGGATTTGATGATGAGCCAGTAGCAAGCAGCGAGATAGCAGCGTCCAGTGTAAGAGAGAATTGTTTTTGACACGTCACTTTGTTCTGATTATTGTTATATTTATTTATTCCCCGCTTGGAGATACCTTCGGGTCTGGCCGAGCTTGAATTGAGATCGTCACAAGTGTTGCAGCGTTTGGAGAGTGTCAAAACGGGAGTGCCGGTTGTCATCGAGCAGGCAGAGGTGGTACATTTACGTGCCGAGCATCGAGTGCCTTCGGATATATTGAAATCGTTGGATGATTTTTGTTTCTGAATGTGTGTATACAATTTTAGCCAGAATACAAAATTTATTAAAGTGTGAAGGAAAATGAAAATTGGAAATGGCTTTGGATCGCTGACAGACAAAATTTAGGAAAGTTCCAACATTTATTTCGAGTTTCTTTTCCGTTTATTTAATTTTATTTTATTTCAGACCTCGTCTGTTTGATACTTAATGGTCTCCGAAAGGGGGTCAATCTTTTGAAACATGTCCGTTGCGAGTTAAGATTTTGTACGTATTTCAGCTTCATTAATTGCCAACTCAAGATCTCGAAAATATATTTGATCTGGAATTACTTAAGTAACGCTGTGAGGCAAACGCCGATTTGGCCAATGTTAACAGTCAGTGCCTTTTTGATGCGCTTCCAGTACAGATCGGCACGCCTGCCTTTTTGTATGCCCATGAACCTCCCACTGTTTTTTATGATTTTGCAATGTTTGTGGCATTTTTGGAATCAAAAGTTTCTAGACTTTCGCATTAATTTCTTATCAGGTACATTATTATTTTCATCAACCTCTCATAAACGAATGGTGTGAATATTTCGGAGGCAGAATTTCAATTTGGTTCTGCCGCTTCAAAAAAAGTGTTTAATATTTCGGGTTTTGCAGCCGAAATCATTATTTAACCTTCTTGCTTAAACAAGACTGCTGCCTCTCCATATTTTATTGTATTTTTAAATATTTGTTTAACTGGCACTATCTCATTCGCCACCAACCACTGTGAATGCTCGTTACCCATTTTGGTCATTTTGTATGTATGTATAAGGATTCCTGTATATAGTCCTTAATATTCAATTCATATCAACATACAAGCACTTCATCTGGTCTAAACGAAGACAACAAATGAACACACACATATGTTTAACCAGAATCGCATTCATTTCATTTGTTCAGTGGAACAAATCTTACGGTTGTTGGATACATTGCGCAAACGCAATCTCCTTCAGAGTTTGGAACATTTTTGAATTTAATTTTTTTTTTTTTTAAATTCAATTGGATTTTTTTTTAATTTCAGACCTCATCTAATTGACTACCAAAGCACACAACCCATATTAGTCATATTGTAAAGGGATTTCAGTATATAGTCCTCGACATCGGCTACCGTACAGCAGCAACTCGTTTGGTACTTCACTTGGGACTTGATACCGTCGACGGGTACAGAAGTCGTATGTACCGATTGCAGATTACCGAATGCTTTTAGGACATTCCCATTGACAGATTTTGAACTATTGAGTTTATATTCTCTTGAGATGAAAAAAAAACCAGAGCTGTGACAAATTCAAACTGTTGATATTGAATGAGAATATCTATCAGACAGTTTCTGCTCCTCAATTTCACGTCGCCGGATTTTCCATCTTTTTTTTTCAAAAATTTGAGCTTTGCCGGATGCAAAATCTGTTTCTATGTTTTTTTACATTTTTATTTGCTGCCTGCAAAATACTTGCTTATGTTTTTGGTCATATACATTTAGTTAAGTTGTCAAGTTGGGCCAGCGTAAGCGCAAAGCTATCATTTATATTGGATTCTCCATTCTGATCCGATACGACATTTTCCACCGCCGCGGCGGACGTGGGGTTGTTCGGTGTTCTCCCTGCCTGAGCCAACTTAGAGGTGGATGTAGACTTCTCTATTGAAGTGGTGTGGGTTTCGTTAAATTTTTTTTGTGGGCTTCTTGGTTAATGGTGAAGACACATTTAAGGTGTATGCTTCGATACGTTCCTGATAAGGTGTCGTAGGGCAGACCAATGCCGGTGTGACTGCAGTTTGAGTTCCTTTGAACCCACGAGTAGACTTTGGTGTTTCACAAAGATCAGCAACAACTTCATCAGCAATCTCAGTTTTGATTTTGGCGGCTACGGGAGTCTTGGGCGACTTGCGGATGGCAATACTCTTTGCCGACAACCTGGGAGCTCTAGAGCTTGTGCGTATGGGTGTATTATGTAAAGCCCGTCTTCCCCTGACTTGGCCAAATGAAAGATATGGTGGTTCTTCGGGTACCTCTGTGTTCATATTGGCAATTTGTCCTTGCTCCATTAATCGCCTGGCACTGCTACGAGTAGTGCATCCTGGTGTCGATGTTGCCACTGGCAACGCGTTACCAATGGACGATCCATTCATGGCAGATGATTCTCCTTCTTCAGCAGAAGACTAGACTTTTTAGCCACCATTCTTGCTGCTGGCGGTTTCACTTTGAAGCGTTTTAAGTTATATTATAATAAATAGTATAACAATAACAACAATTTCTTTTCAAAATTTTTTTCCAACGAATCAATTAATTTCTACGTTGTAAAAATAATAATGAAAAATTTATCTTGCAAAATTTGATATTCCGCAGATTCTTAATAAAGTCTGCTCAGCAGCTGCTATTAACACGATACATGCAAGAAAAGCTGTGAAATAAGTTTGAAATGTGTGCATGCGCCGAAAAATGATTTAAAAAGGAAATTGTGTATTAAATCTGTGGGAGTAGATTTAAAACCAAATCATACAATTTGTAAAAATGAGTTTTCTTATGAAAAGGACAACAAACGAAGACGGCTGCGAGTAGGTGCAATTCCTCAAAAAATTGAAAATTTCGCTCCCGAAAATGTTTTTAATTACACAGAACATTTTAATTCGGGTTTAAATACTAATCAATATGTACATATATCTTGCATGCACGAACAAATTTCTTTGTTTTGACACAAGCGAGTACAGAAATTCATTACTCTCTTGCTCTCGCTCTCTTTTGTACTCTTTTGACATTTATATAAGAAGTTGTGAGAGAGCGAGTGCGGCTACCTTGTTAAGTATACCTTGGTGCTGTTACATGAGCCCGCAAACTTACAAGCAACAACATTTCATCCTAACCCGACAATCGTTAGCGACAGCGGATCCGTTTTCGATGTTTGCAACAGTTGCAAGGCGGTCAATCCACGTAAGCATCGTAAATGTCGGTGACCACAGTAATGATTAAAAGAGACCATCACCTGGCCGGATCCTCTCAGCTCTCCTTAGACGTAGTGAAATAAAAGATTCAAAACACGCGCGCCCTTTCAAATGCGCGCCATCTATCGATCATTAACAGCTGACGATAGGCGGCCCATTGTTATCGATATCGCGCGCTCTGCCACCGTAGACTACGCCCAGTCAAGGCGTATTTAACAAGGTGGCAGCAGCGTCGACGTTGCGTTGCCTTACGAAAAATGAGAGAAAGAGAGCGTGACACACACAAAACCGTACTTACTCTGTCTGGGAGCTAAAATCTTTTTTATTTTTATTAATCCGCCTCAATATGTTCTGTGTAACAGAAATTTTCAATTTCAATTTGTTTGGGAAGTGCACCTTCGCGCAAACGTCGCCGCTTAGTTGCATTTTCATAAAAACCACCACGCTTAAAATGATTTTCGCATATTCTGCTATGTGGCGTGAATTTCACTCCCGCAGACTCGTTCCATAATTTTCGTTTTAATTCATTGCTTGGCACGTGCACACATTTTACACCAATTTCGCATATCTTTTTGCACAAAAAACAGTATGGCGACATTTTGAAAAGTCTCGCACAAAATCACAAAGCAGAACGCAAAAAATTCGTCCGTAGTCGTGCGTCGCTCGCAACGTTCGAATCGAGACTGAAACCGTAAGGCAACAGACAAAGAGGGCAACGTCGAAGTCGCTGCCACCTTGTTAAATACGCCTTGCAGTGGCCTATAAAACCAGAGCATCAGCAATCTGGGAATTCAAATAGTCCGTGGCATCCGTCGAGTCAACATCTTGAAATCGTGTGCTATTTCCGAATTGTCTCTGGATGAACGATTTTCAAATCGGCATCTGTGTTTGGATGAGATAGCCGGTTGAATAGCACCGACGCTCGCCCAATCCGACTCCCAACGCTCGATCTTTCGGCGGCGGGTGAACCTTAGGTTGTACGATTTTCGAATCGACTCGCTGACCAAAGTACCAAGTCGGATGCACCATTGAAAATCTTTGGGCAGAGTGCGGTCACAGCACACGCGGGTAGGCGCGTTCCAACAAGCCATCGTAAATGTCGTAGGTCCTTCTACATACGTTTATTTGACGGGTGGGATGTAACATATTTTGCGTGCTATTTTAATAAATTATTATTATTAAATGAAATGAATTACACATTGATTGTTCTTATAAGTATGCCTTTTTACAATCTGCAGTATGAGCCTCTTGTACCTTCAATTGAACGTCGGTAATTGCCTCTTGCGACATTTTCTGTGGGACTCTTTTTAATGTGCTGACTGCTGCTTCTGCCTCCGTCCAAGCAGCGGCGTATCCGCTAGGCTACCGCTTGATAGGAGGCCAGCCGTTTGGTGTCCACTGAACTGGGAGCGGGTATTTGGTTTGTGGTCGATCATTGAGCACCGGCGGCCGTTCAATGATATTCCTCTTCGTCTGGTAGCTGTGATCGAAGACATACTTGTGGCGCATCAAATCGAACATTGTGAGTGGACTGGAGGCGCTTAGAAATGTTTGAATGTTGGCCAAAAAGAATTTAAACTCTTCGCTGGTGGTTTGTGGTGACGGGACGTCACATGATGTAGCGCATACCGCCACCTATGCCCACACAGGTACTGACCAGATCGTGCTCCGGTCCGCCGGTGTTTTTTGGCAGGTTTCAGAGTGTTTATTATCCGCCAAGTCCCACACCTCGCTCTTCACTTTCACAGTGTTTATTATATTCAGCTTGCCCGCCCTAGAATGCGCCATTAGGCGACGCTTTCTGCCAGAATCTTTTTTAACTGTTCTCATTTTTAATTTGGCCGCACAAATTTGAATCGAAACCTATTTTGCTCACGTCACAGCAAAAAAGAGGCGCTAACAGCACTTAAAGTTACGTTATGTTTTTAACATGTCCACTAAAAACTTATGATGCGTTGGCGGCAAGAAACTATGCCATATTTGCCGTGGCCCCCGCCACAGTACCTGTCATCACACGCTGGACACAAACACCGGACTGTTCCTTACACAAGCTGCTGGAGCACGATTTCTATAAGGGCAAATTAATGAAGATAATGGGACTGTTGGATGAGCATACTACAAATATAGATGGCAAACTCATTAAGGAAGTTCTGTATAAAACTTCCGACGGTTTTGGGTTGACCAAGATGAAGGTCCCACTCGACAATAACTCATTTTGACATGTGTGAATGTTTATGCCTCAAAGATTTTTATCTGCTTCTGATGACAAACTCATTACTTAGTTAAGGGTACTTAGAAAGTAACCTGAAAGTAATCTGCGCATCTAAAATGTGTAAAAGCAAGCACAATTCTAAGATGATAGAATGGGTAAACGTTCCAGGATTATTAAGGCGTTGTCCGTACCGGCAAGCACCTAAAAATATTCATATTTGTTAATATATTTATTATATGTACAAGTGTTGCCTTTAATATTTCAAACTGAATAAGTATACTTTTACTTATTCCATCATGGCCAATCCTCCTCAGAAATGTATTGAAAATAAGGGTGTTTGGTTGCGTTTTTATGCAGTGTTTGGAAAGTTAATTATACCTACATTGTCAGGTATGCAAATAATCTTCAATTTGCTTAAATGTTTTTCATTTTTCTATCAACGGTAGAAACCGCTTCAAAACTACTCATAAATTTGCATTACCAAGCTGGCCTTATAGTCTTGGCAATAAAATGAGTTTGGATGAACACCAAGAGACCATGATACCTTGGCTTTTGCATAGTAATGTCACCTAGTTTTTATGAAGGAAATTTTAAACTGCACTTCTTGATTTGTCTAAAATAGTTTACAACATATTAAGTCTAAGTTGTATGTAAATTTAAAATGTTATTTCACTTTAAAAAGATCTTGTACAACAGGATCTCACCTGGAATGACTTTGGGACGCCATAGCATTTTTGTCCCAATGTTATATTTTAGGAAATTCCGATTGATAGATATTGAGATATTGAAAATATCCGTGGCACAATAATTTGCATCATCAGATTTGAAATGCTGTCCATTTTATAATTATGTTTTAATAACATAACCTAATTTGACTTCTATTCCACATTTAGTACAGCACAACCCATATTGGTCAAATGGATTTCTTTATCAATTCCTCCACATTAACATTAGTAACATGAAGTGATGTTATTGTTAACAGGAGGTGTTGGCACTGGACCTGTGCCGGTTGCGTGTTAAAGGCAGGTACTTCGAGCCACCAACCAAAATAAAAACGCTCCTTTGATTTATGTTGATTGATCGTTCAAGTTGCTGAAATCTTTAATTTTTCATTTAAATTCATAACATTCCTCTTTGGGTATAACTTAACTTACATTCGTGCTCCACACACGCCAATAGTCCAAATTCTAATTTTCTGCTTCTGCTCAGCTTCACATGTGAACTAAAACTAATTGACAAAGCAAAGGCAAAATATGTAGCCGGCTGCGATCAGCCAGCGAATAGCTGTAAGCAGGCTGAAGTAGCGGTACATTTCCAATAAGCAAAAGGGAAGCAACGAAAACATAGCAGCTGCAGCAATTTAAGTTACATACAAATACAGTTTTTGGTTGGCCTCGCCAACCACGCAAATATTACACAGTGAAAAATTGGGACCGGAATTCACTTTTCGGTTCACCTCTCAACAGGAGGCTTAAATCAATTCTAAATTTAACTGCATTTGCCTAACAAACAATCTGAGCTGTGTTATTTTCCAACTTTGAAAATTGAATAAGAATATGTGACAGACAGTTGATTTTTTTAAAGATTCAAAGGATCCTTCAGAACTTGATTGTCCATTTCCTGGGCTTTAGATGGGCTGCCAAGGCCTGCATTTTTTTCAATATTTCGCGTTTTGCACAGTAAATCATTATATATATTTCTAGCATGCTTTATATCTCTTCCTTTACTGCTTGCATCGCCCGTTTTGTAGCCCATTCGAAAGCCATACGTATGCGTACCTCTTTGTGGAAGTCAAAATCAAATAATCGAAAAACCAGATCAGTGGATTGGAACCACTCTCAGGGTAGGGTCAAAAAAAATACAATTTTAGTTTTGGAGAACGCCAAAACGCAAAGCTCGCTCGATTAAGATGTTCTGCAAGGGTCAACACAAAGAGGAAGATTATAATACGGCCAACAAAACGCATAGTAGGGAAGAAGACGAATGGCACAAAAGCGCCAACGCACCAAGCATGGAAGAACAAATAACTTTAATTTTCCCGTCTTCTCTTTTAAATTTTCTGTATTTAAAATTCTAGTTATTCATTTTACTCGGACGCGTCTGTCCACTCCAAACTTCAGCGATCGAATGCAGCCAGCAATAAACATAAAAAGAGAGCGAAGTCATACTCTCTGAAAACTTGCAAAAATTTGGCAGCATTGAAACGGTAAATAGCAGTGTTGCCATTTTACCGCTTTTCTCAAGTGTTCTAGCTAATGCGGACATAAACGACCTGGACTTTTGCACTGTATGTTTTAAATTTATAGGGTGATAGGGTATTATAGGGTGACATTTCAAACAAAGAGCCTCCAAAAGTCAGGGGTTCGTCAGCCAATGTCTCATGTCTTCCTACGATATACAAAGTTGGTACATCTAAAGTACTCAGTTCGTAAGAAGAAAAGCGGAATCCGAAGGCTGCCGCGTGACTTTACCCAAACAACCCCTGAGTTTTACGGAGTTGCTTAAGAAAAACGAAGCAATGGTTGATTGTATGAGTTTGGACACCACTGTTCTAAATCTACCGAAACCAAGCCCATTTATTGACAGAAGTAAAGTAATCCCGCTTTTTCTTGAACCGTGAACAGCGGGTGTCAGATTATGAGCATTCTGTGCTCAGTTTATGAACGGCTTGGGCATGTTTTAAGAACATTTTGTGCTTGCAATACAAACGCTGAAAAAAAAGAATGTTTTTTAATTCTATTCTTTTGTTTCAAAAATAAATCAGCTGTTAAAATTTATATTGAATTAGTTTATTTTCAGATTTATTTTTTTTTTTTAACTTTATCTTTCTTTTTTAGGGCTCGAAGTTAAATCCTTTTTGCTTTACTTAATAACGCAAGAGTCGGCATCTCAATTATCAGAACTATCGACCTCACTCGCAACGATGCGACTAGAGTCAAAGCTCTAGTGAGCTTACACGTGTATGCTCAATTACCCTTGCTACATATGCGGTACGAGTAAACTTAAAGCTCAAAGCTCGTTTACCACTTCCAAGTTTACACAAAACAAAAAATTCCAAAGTGATTGTGTATTGGCGAATCATTGTATTGGTGAGCTCGTATACTGCATAGTGGAAATACACAAGTTGACTCGTAGCTTCGGCTACAAGTCACCGCGAGTTCTTGTTGCTGAAATCAAAGATCTGTTGCCGGCTGTTACACGTATAGCCGACAGCTTTAACAAGCTTGTTCAATTATTACTCGTGTGTAAAAGGAACTTACACGTTCTGACACAATGTGCTTACGATCATTTCGTGTATGTCAAAACAAAGTGGCGAGCACAACCCAGACGAGTAAATGTGCGAGTGTACTCGAAAATTAAGTGCTCGATGCAGGTCTCTGATACCCATGTATTACTAGTGTGTGCGCTGTGAACGTACGACTGCCACTTGCAGACGAAATTAGCATACGGCTTAGGGTATAGCAGAATCAACCACATTGACAGATGAGCACACAAGAAACTCAGTCTCTAAATAGTGTGTAAAGAGAGTGTATTTAATTTGACTCCAAATTTTAGGTGCCAGTCACACCGCATAAAATAAAGTGATTCCGGAACGATTCCAAAACATTTTCGTTTTCGTGTTCTGAATTTCACTTGAAATTGCCGCGGAATTACTTTTATGAACTAGTGGTTCAACTGCCGCTTATCGATTGATAGTTGTGACATAGCAGCTATTGGATATTAGCATTTTCGATTTGATTTTTATTATTTCAATAATAAATTAAAATAATGCTGCGCGTTATGATAATGGACAGCTTAAAATTGCATACATTTTGTGACGCACTGTACCAGCGTGCACAAATAAATGAAGCTACGAAATAACGGCTGATTTGAATTTGAATGGTTACTTATTGGCGCCTTATATCGATATCGACTAGTAATCGATAATTATCGAAAGCAACCCTACAAAATGCTCAGCGTGGCGTGAGCCGAAACTGAGCAAACGCTATAAAAGACCAACACCAGTACTGAGGAAGCCATTAGAGCGCCAGCGCTCGAAGCGCTAAGGTTGGCTAGGGAATTACTTATCGTTTGTGGTTAAGGTGCAGTCGTGGATAGCAATCCTCCACAAAGACTGCATTTTGAAAATATATTTTGACTTGGTGTTGAATTAATATATAAAAATTCCTACTTTTTTTTATTTTCCTGTTCCTATGCATTACATTTATTTCTGTTACGTTCTCCAATTATCCTTCTATTTCTCCCTTTACTGTGCCTTCTTTGGTGTTCATGCACTAACCATTTATGCGCAACTTTTTGGCTTTTAGTTGTGTGTGCTGAATTAAACGAAAAATTAATAAATTCTTCAAGCTTTAAATCAAAAACTTACATCCCTAAAAAGAGTTTTACTTGAGTAAAATGCATTCAAACGTAAATTTTGGTTCTTGCTTACCCTGAACAGTCCCAAAAACCTCAAACCTGCAGCAATATATTTTTTAGACTGTCACTTTGGGTCTTAATGGTTGCAGGCGAACCCTTTTTTTTGTTAACTTTGCTGCTTATTTTAAGTATTTTTAGTTTTCAAGTTGTAAAGATTGTGTTTTTGTACTTTTTTGTAAATCATTTGCATGAATTCTCAAAGACTCCGAATTATTTAAGGCACTCTGCGCCCTCTGTGTGGGCGTCTTGCAGGCACTTTGAAGCAAGTTACCTGCGACGCAGCTTACAGTCTGCCTGACGCCACTTGCCAAAACAAATTTATAAAATTTTCTTCTTTTCGTGATGTTCTTTTTGTTTTTTAACTTGCGACGTAATGGCGTCAACTTTACCGACTGCAGAATACCGAATGCCATTATATAATAGTGTGCTTCATATTCACATTTACGTGTTTTAAAGTGTTGGTAATTTCACAGTTAATTAAACTCATTTCAAAATAATTCATAAATTTACTCCTTTTCAACGGCGAATGGAGAAATTCTTGCAATTGTGACCGAATGGTAAAGCGAACCAGGCAAGGGTCAGGGTCAGCTTGAAGAAGATTGTAATACGGCCAACAAAGCGCACACAAGGAAAGAAGACGAATGCCGCAAAGCATTTTTCAAATTTTCTGCATTTATAATTTCAATTATTCGTTCGTTATCGAAATTACTATGTAGATTAAAACTATGTCCGCGGCTGTCGGATTTGATGATGAGCCAGCAGCAAGCAGCGAGATAGCAGCGTCCAGTGTAAGAGAGAATTGTTTTTGACACGTCACTTTGTTCTGGCTATTGTTATATTTATTTATTCCCCCCTTGGAGATACCTTCGGGTCTGGCCGAGCTTGAATTGAGATCGTCACAAGTGTTGCAGCGTTCGGAGAGTGTCAAAACGGGAGTGCCGGTTGTCATCGAGCAGGCAGAGGTGGTACATTTACGTGCCGAGCATCGAGTGCCTTCGGATATATTGAAATCGTTGAATGATTTTTGTTTCTGAATGTGTGTATACAATTTTAGCCAGAATACAAAATTTATTAAAGTGTAAAGGAAAATGAAAATGGGAAATGGCTTTGGATCGCTAGCAGACAAAATTTAGGAAAGTTCCACCATTTATTTCGAGTTTCTTTTCCGTTTATTTAGTTTTATTTTATTTCAGACCTCGTCTGTTTGATACTTAATGTTCTCTGAAAGGGGGTCAATCTTTTGAAACATGCCCGTTGCGAGTTAAGATTTTGTACCTATTTCAGCTTCATTAATTGCCAACTCAAGATCTCGAAAAAATATTTGATCTGGCATTACTTAAGTAACGCTGTGAGGCAAACGCCGATTGGGCCAATGTTAACAGTCAGTGCCTTTTTGATGCTCTTCCAGTACACATCGGCACGCCTGTCGTTTTGTATTCGCATGATCTTGTTTGTGGCATTTTGGGAATAAAAAGATTCCAAACTTTTGCATTTATTTCTTATCAGGTACATTATTGTTTTCATCAACCTCTCATAACCGAATGGTGTGAATATTTCGAAGGCAGAGTTTCAATTTGGTTCTGCCGCTTCAAAAAAAGTGTTTAATATTTCGGGTTTTGCAGCTCAAATCATTATTTAACCTTCTTGCTTATTTTAAAATATTATTTTATTTAATTTTTAAATATTTGTTTAACTGGCACTGTCTCATTCGCCGCCAACCACTATGAATGCTCGTTACCCATTTTTGTCATTTTGTATATATGAATAAGGATTCCTGTATATAGTCCTTAATATTCAATTCATATCAACATACAACACACATAATTGTTTAACCAGAATCTCATTCATTTCATTTGTTCAGTGGAACAAATCTTACGATTGTTGGATACATTGCGCAAACGCAATCTCCTCCAGAGTCTGGAACATTTTTGATTTTAATTTTTTTTGTTTTAAGCGACTCGTTTGGTACTTCACTTGGGACGTGATACCGTCGGCGGGCACAGAAGTCGTATGTACCGACTGCAGAATACCGAATGCTTTTAGGACATTCCGATTGACAGATTTTGAGCTATTGAGTTTATATTCTCTTGAGATGAAAAAAAAACCAGAGCTGTGGCAAATTCAAACTGTTGATATTGAATGAGAATATCTATCAGACAGTTTCTGCTCCTCAATTTCACGTCGCCGGATTTTCCATCTTTTTTTTTCAAAAATTTGACCTTTGCCGGATGCAAAGATATAGCTATTGATATACCCTTGTATAGGGTATATTAAAATTGTCCAGATGTTTGTAACACATAGAAGGAAGCATCTCCGACTACATGAAGTATATATATTCTTGATCAGCATGACGAGCTGAGTTCATGTCCGTCTATGTTTTCTATGTTTTTTTGCATTTTTATTTGCTGCCTGCAAAATACTTGCTTATGTTTTTGGTCATATACATTTAGTTGAGTTGTCAAGTTGGGCCAGCGTAAGCGAAAAGCTATAATTTAAATTGGATTCTCCATTCTGATCCGGTACGACATTTTCCACCGCCGCGACGGACGTGGGGTTGTTCGGTGTTCTCCCTGCCTGAGCCAACTTAGAGGTGGATGTAGACTTCTCTATTGAAGTGGTGTGGGTTTCGTTTAATATTTTTTGAGGGCTTCTTGGTAAATGGTGAAGACACATTTAAGGTGTATGCTTCGATACGTTCCTGATAAGGTGTCGTAGGGGAGACCAATGCCGGTGTGACTGCAGTTTGAGTTCCTTTGAGCCCACGAGTAGACTTTGGTGTTTCACAAAGATCAGCAACAACTTCATCAGCAATCTCAGTTTTGATTTTGGCGGCTACGGGAGTCTTGGGCGACTTGCGGATGGCAATACTCTTTGCCGACAACCTGTGAGTTCTGGAGCTTGTGGGTATGGGTGTATTATGTAAAGCCCGTCTTCCCCTGACTTGGCCAAATGAAAGATATGGTGGTTCTTCGGGTACCTCTGTGTTCATATTGGCAATTTGTCCTTGCTCCATTAATCGCCTGGCACTGCTACGAGTAGTGCATCCTGGTGTCGATGTTGCCACTGGCAACGCGTTACCAATCGACGAACCATTCACGGCAGATGATTCTCCTTCTTCAGCAGAAGACTAGACTTTTTAACCACCTTTCTTGCTTCTGGCGGTTTCACTTTGAAGCGTTTTAAGTTATATTATAATAAATAGTATAACAATAACAGCAATTTCTTTTCAAAATTTTTTTCCAACCAATCAATTACTTTTTACGTTGTAAAAATAATAATGAAAAATTTCTCGTGAAAAATGTGATATTCCGCAGATTCTTGATAGAGTCTGCTCAGCAGCTGCTATTAACACGATAATACACTTTTTTTCTATCGATAACGTATCAAAGAAACCTTGAGCTTATTATTGTGCTGTTAAACCCGACAATCGTTAGCGAGAACGGATCCGTTTTCGATGTTTCCTCGAAGTTGTCTCTAACAAAACTATCGAGAATGTGTTCTGTTTCGGTTCGAAAAGTATTACATGTCGCTCAGTTTGTGGCAGCAAAACGTAAGTTCTCGATACACGTTTTCAAATTCGTTCTCGATACTTTCTCAACAGCGAAAACGGATCGACAACTGAATCATTTCCAATACGTTTCGCTATCAAGAAAGTGTCGAGAACGGATTCGAAAACGAGTGGCAAACGTTTACTTTCGCAATAATTAATAAAAATGTTTTGTTTCATTCCATTTTGTCAGTTTTTATTTGTACGTTTGCAGTTTTATTATATTGTATCACATTTTTTTGCACAAAATAACTGGAAATAACAGTTACAACCAATAACAGTAGCTTGCATTCTCTTCGGTAACTATTCTTGCCGGAGCATTTAAAAAAATAGTTGAAATCTGCGGAATCTTGGCACAGCTAACTTATTTAATTTAACACCTTTTATGTCCATTTTAGATAAAAAAAAAATAAACAAGAAAGAAAGTCGGTCAAGCCCGACTATAACATACTCTGTACCCTTACACTCGCATTTGCTCACGAGTCAAACGGCCAGTTAACACTATGTACCTTCGGTACAGAGTATAAAAATAGAGGAAAGCTAACTTCGGCTCTACCGAAGTTTATATACCCTTGTAGCTTGATGGCGCCACTACTTTGAGCAATTGCTTCCCAGTTTGTTATATGGCAGCTATATGATGTGTTCATCCGATTTTGACCGAACTCCCCAAAATTGTGTGGAAACTGATAATATTCACAACTGGAAAGTATAAAGACGCTACCATTGAAAACAAAAAAGTTTTTCGCACTAGAACTACTTTTTCAACAGATCGTTCCTATGGCAGCTATATGCTACAGTCATCCGATTTGAATCAAACTTGTCAAAATTGTGTGGTAGCATATAATACTGATCAGTAACAAGTTTGAGAGCGATAGCATTGAAAACAAACAAGTTTTTCCTACTAAGACTTTTTCTCTGAACTAACTTTTGTATGACAGCTATACTATATAGGTGTCCGATTTTCATCAAACTTGGTGGAATTACGTAAAATCATAGAAAACTGAAAAGTACGAGGTTTGGGGCGTTTGCATTGAAAACAAAAAAGTTTTTCTCACTAAAACTAGTTTTTTGACCGATCGTTCCTATGGCAGCTATATGCTATGGTCATCCGATCCGGTCGGTTCCGACAAATGCGCAGCTTATTTGTACCAAAAGGCTTTGTGCAGAGATTGGTTAAGATAGCTTTTAAACTGACGGAGGAGATAGCATAGAAACAGACGGACGGACATGACTATATCAACTCAGCTCGTCATGCTGATCAAGAATATATAATATATACTTTATGTGGTCGCAGATGCTTCCTTCTATGCGTTACAAACATCTGGACAATTTTAATATACCCTCTACAAGGGTATAAAACCTGATGAGAAATTTTTTCGTGTGGCCGTTTCATATTCGGTCGTTTCATTTTATATAAATAGGTTTTTATTCTAATTTATGCGGCGAAATTGCAAGGCCAAATTGAAAATGAGCGCAACTAAAAAAGATTCCGGCAGAAAGCGACGCCTAATAGCATTTTCAAGAGCGGACAAGCTGAATCTGATAAACGCCGTGAAAGTGAAGAGCGAGGTGCGGGACTTGGCTGATAAGAAACACTCGGAAACCCGCCAGAGGACACTGGCGGACCGGAGCACGGTCTGGTCTGTACCTGTGTGTATTTGGCCAGCATTCAAACATTTCTAAGCACCTCCAGTCGCCTCAATCAGTTCGATTTGATTCGCCTCAATGTCTTCGATCACTGCTACCAGACCAAAAGGAAAATCATTGAACAGCCGCCGGTGCTCAATGATCGCGACAGTAAAACGGCCACAAACCAAATGCCCGCTCCCAGTTCAGTGGACAGCGAACTGCTGGCCTCCTATCAAGCGGAAGTATAGCGGATAGTGCAGCCACAATTGATCCCCTGAAGGTAACCGAGAAAAAGCGGATCGGGCAACGAGGATGTGCCCTACATCAATGCCAATTATATCAAGGTAAGAAATGGGCGAAGCAAACTTCAACTTTATAAATCACTTCCATTTCTTGACGTCTTCCTGACAGGGCCCCCTACTACGTGGCCAAGTGCTATGTGAGCACCCAGGGACCGCTGCCCAATACCATTTTCGAGTTCAGCGGAGCTATATACGCCGCCACATCCAGAAGATCATCATGCTGACCTGACCAACTTCACGGAGGCAAATCGTCAGAAATGCGCGAATTACTTTCCAATCGAGATGAGCGAAATCTTTGTCGTGGCAGCCAAGTGCTAGGGGTTCGTTAAGTGCCGCTGCTCGGGACTTCATCGAACTGCATTTAATGCCATTGATTCTGCCAGACACAATTTTAAGGAAAATGTCGGAAGAGGCAACTTCCAATGTTCACTGCGCTAATACTGCAGATTGTCAAAAGTCATAATGATAACAATTAATTTATTATTAATTTCATTTAATAATAAAAATATATTAAAATAGCACATTTAATATGTTATATTCATAATCCTGTAAGGTTCTGTTGTTTATAAGTTCGCGGGCATATTTAACAGCGCCAGAGCAGCGCAAGGCTTCTTTGTAACGTTTATCGACAGAGTAAATTATGTTATTGTGTTATTAACATAGACTTAGCAGACTCTGTTAAGAATCTGGGGAAATCAACTTTTTCACAAGAAATTTTTTAGCGACCCGTGGGAACCGCCTTGCATCAAGTAATGTTTAATGTTTACATATTCAGAAATGCTGAATACCCTTGCAAAGGATACAAACTAGTTTTTAATAAAGATTAAAACGATGCGGTTCCTACGAAGCTACGGTGCCAAATTGACACAAAAAAAACACGAAATTTGTACTACAGGCAAAGGAGATCAGCAACCAATGCTTTGAAAGATTTTTATTTGATTGACTGCGGCTGATCTAAATATCGACATTTGAACTGCTTTGTCCCCAATATTTTCAGGCACAACGAAAGAGCTGTGGTCGGTACAAAACACAATCACATATTGACATTGCGTATGTGTGCGTAGCAACAAGGCACAAAGTTAACCGCGCTTGCTGCAGAGGCGGATCCAATCAGATCGGTATTTTCAAGTGTGGTGTCATGATCCTTGTCTCTTAAGCTATTAACATATATTGCACATTATTATGCTATTCACGCTTATGGGGCTGTCTTATGTGCAAGAATATGTTCCTAAGCGCTATTGGAGGTCCGTGGTTAAAACCTCATGCTCAAGTTCAAACACCCACCATTGGTCATCCGTAGTATATTATGGCGGTTTAGTGTTGAAGCCTTGAGGGTACGTCTTACGTGATTTAGTTTGAATTGAACTATTGATTCTCCGACCTTTTCAAAATTAAAAGATTCTTCAGTAACAGTCTCTCTTTGACGGAATAATTTATGAACTATTAAGAACAAATTTTTAAATTTTGGCCGAAAAAAAAAGGACAAATTTCCTTTAGTGGAATATCAAATATCTGTGCTATGGACACCTGGTTGCCATATCCTCCTCTTCCGCTTCATCATAACTGTCAGTTCATTACATCCAAACAAATTTAGCAATTTTTTCCAAAAAAAAGGCTACGTGGTTCTCTCATCAAATATCTGTGCTATGGCCACCTGGTTGCCATTTCCTCCTCTTCTTCTTCTTCATCATAACGGTCAGTTCGTAACATCCTGCTAATAGAATGGATAGTTTTAAAATTAGTTTACTGTGGCTTTTTGGAAAGAATATATTGCCGTCTTGCCAAGTTTTTTGGTCTTGTGCAAGAAAGTCGTTCAGCTAAAGTTCAGTTCTCTAGATTAAGTCACTTTCTACTTACCAACAACGCTTCCATCCTCCTATTTACATTTTTTTTTCCGCAAAGTCTTTTTTCGAGGGGATGTGGGCTTCTTCTTCTTTAAATTTGTTTGGCATCTCTTTACTCCTTTTTTTGCCCTCGCCAAGGCACGAATTTTCGGGCAAGGCTTTCGTTTTTTCGAAGTACTCCTGCTTCTGCTTCTGCTTCTGCTTCTGCTTTTACTTCTGCTTCGGCTTTTACTTCTACTTCTACTGTTAGATCTCTTCCTTGCTTGTTTCGACTTTTCTGCGCCTCTTGCTGTAGGTCTTTTGCACAGCGGTTTCGGCGACTTCTTTCTTACTGTTTTTTTGATAGCAGGCATTTTCCGTTTTGGTTTTGGACAAGGGAGACCACGTCTAATGCGTAATTCTTCTTCCCTCTGCTCGTTTCGCTCCTTCTTTTGTATTTCTAAACGTTTAAGAATATCTTTCATGCCAGTTCGGGTTAGCTGGTTGTCCTTGTATCTGGGCCTTGGTGTGCGTGGCGGAATTTCATACTGAAATGCACGAGGCGACGTCCTCTGCTTCTTACGCTTATCAGTCCCATTTAAAAGTTCAGCCAAAGTCATGACATTCGATTGTTCAGTTGATTTGTCCATATTTTCAGTATTTGTATTGTGTTTCGGGAAATATACTGGGTTTTATTAACAAAATTTTGGGACTGTTCTACTTGAAACGTGAAACTAGAATGAGAATAAGCTAGAGCACACAGGCACATGTGGGCTGACAGTTGTTTGAGCTATAGCCCAGGCCTACTTGAATAAAACAAAAAAATTAAATAAATTTAATTTTATAATAAATTCTTTTGGGCCAGATTTAAGCGCCAGACACTTCGACATTTACTCGTTATACACTTGCAGAGGGTATATTAAAATTGTCGCAAAGAAGGCAGCATATCCGACTACTTAAAGTGTATATATTCTTGATCAGCATGACGAGCTGAGTTGATTTACCCATCTCCGTTTTATTCTGCACTTAAAAAAGGCGAGCTAAAATCATGCTCAAAAAAATTGATTTGATCTCTATCTTCACCTTGAAGTTTCAAGCACGAGTTGTACCTTATTCGACTTGAAATTAGTACGAAAGAATTGGAACAATTTTTTTTATTCGTGTATAAATTGTTAAAGGCTCTTTTCAAGTGCAAATCCTACTTGAAAATCCAATAATTCTGCATCGAGATCAAAGTAAGTACGGAATTCCTATGCAAAAGCGAATGAGTAAGTTCGAAACTAAACTGAGAAAATCTCTACCACTAATACAGTCATGCTAACTGGGTACCCACACACAAGCATTTAAGGGCTTTTGAATTTATTCCCTACCAGTTATAGCACTCTCGACATGAGAAGGCAGCTGCTGAATTGCAGTCGATGGGCAAAGTCTTATGAAGATGGAACCGGTAGGTTCAGCTTCCATTGTGATGTTCTTTCTGTTCTGTTTTTACGGTTGTGTGCAAACAACTAGAGCTTGCTACTTTGAAATTTAAAAAGGCTGTTGAAAAAATCCCATGGTGTTCTTGTGGTATATGATTTTTTTTTAGGACAACAAACATTCAAACAAACATCACTTCATTGGCTTCAATTTACGTGTGGGTATTGAGGAGGTTACTTCGAGACTTAATGTGCAAAATCTTATAGACGTTTTATGCAGAGTTTTGGGGAGTAAGAGAGACAGAGAGCAGGAAGCTTGTGGATCTTATGTTAATGTCAATGAAAAACCGACAAAATATGCAAGCTTATGTTCTGCAACGGGACCTTGAAAATGCTCCACATCAATTATATTTCAACAGGGCGAGAGCAAAAGCATAAGTAAGCGGCTGGGAGAAACACTAAATTCACAAGTAAAATATCTTGATATGTAAGTTAATTGTTTTGTAAGGGGTGCACAATCCCAAATGGTCCTTCGGGCCGGATATTCGGCAAAGAATCCCAAAAGCAAGATGTCTTGTTCCAGTTATAAAGATTTGTTCAAGGGGTTGATACTAGCACAGGTCAAAAGCTCTTGAGGTTAGAGTTTCACGTGTCCATATAAACACTTTTGTTCAATTTAGCTTTCTTACCTAATATAATTACACACTGCTACAATAAAAAACAAGTGAGAAAGTCGGTCACGCCCGACTATAACATACTCTGTACCAGTTCATTTGCTCCCGACTTTATTATTATAATACATCCAAGGAGTCACGCGGTTATCGTGCAATATTTTTATTATACGCTCATCTCTAAGTTTCTCTCTCTCTATCTCTCTTTCTCTCCCTCTCTTTCTGAATACAGCGGTGGTTGGCGTGAATGGCGAGGTGGGGTGGGTGGTGTTGCCTGATCAATTTTTTTGCTCATAACTTTTGTATCGTTCATCCGATCTTTATCATTTCTTCAGCAAATCGATAAATAATTTTATTTTATTTTTGATTACTAGATATCTCTAGAAGGAACGAACAATCTATCATTGAAACTGTGGGAGATATGACGTTGCGTGGCAAAAATTGAAAATAAACTTGATCTGCCTTCAAGTATAAGAAATATATGTCCCATACATGTCAAACCTCTATCTCTTACCATCTCTGAGATCTCTTCGTTCATACGGACAGACGGACATGGCTATATCAACTCGGCTGTTGATGCTGATCAAGAATATATATACTTTATAGGGTCGGAAATGATTCCTTCTGCCTGTTACACACATTTGCACGACTTTAGTATACCCTTTTACTCTACTAGTAACGGGTATAAAAACAGTGGCGGAAACTTTCCATGACTGAATTTAGTTTCTGTATTCTGAGACGCGCTAAATAAATAGAGAATTGGCCTATCGATAGTTGACGTATCGATAGCGGTGTGGGTCGTAAGTGGATTGAATGAACAGCTGCTGCCATTACGAAAATATGAGCAGCTCATTATTTCGACATCAAAATCGACAATGCAGCGGAAACATGAACCCAAAAGAAAACGCACCGAGAGATTCAATCGCGAGGAAACTATAAGCTAAGGGCCACAAATCAGCCCAAGAAAATTACGAAATCCGCACTGGAGTGCATTCCCCTTAAATCGTTTCCTATGCCAACGGACGCAAGCGTCCGCACTCGGTGGATGCAAAACAAACAGGTGGTGACATCCCAACCCGGTCATCAAGTTTGCCAACACCACAGCGAAATCTGTGTCGGCCACGGCTCCTACTCGGTGGAGTTCAAAATTGAACCCAATGCGGACCAGCTAAAAATAGAGTTGGATAGCGATGCGACTGCTGTGGGCAGCATTGCCAGCTCCAGCGGTGTGGGAGTGACTGTCAAACGTGAACGCCAGGAGGAGGATTTTTCCAATTTTTCGCATTGCGTTTCACTTAAGAGCCAAAATGATGGCACAACCAAAATCTATAATTTGCAGATACTCCAAACCGCCGTCCTGGAGACGTTAGCAGCATTTCACAAAGAAATGCATATTCAACCAACTTTGAATCAAGCATCAAAAGTGCGACTACCCACCCCCATGTTGTCGCATATCTGGACATTCGTCAGGGCCGCATGAAGCACTATGTACTCCACAAACTGCTTCAGCTGACCCACACTGTAGGCCGATGAGCCAATCTCTTGTACAAACTTCTCCAAACGATTACAGTTCCCCAAACGGCAGACTTCCAAATAATCCTTCAAGTAGTAGTTCGGGATTATGCCCGACATCTCAAATAGATCAGCATTGTTGACGGCATGCTCGACCCCCTTAAGACGATAGCAAGACGCATATCATCTCCCAATATCTGTAAAATTGACTTGTAGGCCTCCTACTCGATCTGCACCTGCTCCAAGTGTGTCTCAAACGGGCAATAATTTGATCTTCGCCCAAAGCCTTGAACCGGAATTTGATGCCGCTACCGCCATCAACATACATATCTGTGTTCCTGTAGCGCAGCTTAATTAAACTATTTTTGGCAAATCAAAATCACTTTTAATTTTTTTTGTAATCAAAAGAAAACAGCTGATCACCAGTGTGGTCGTTTCTGTATTTGGTCTCTTTGGCTTATATATAGGATCACTACTAATTTATGAGGATGCTTAAATATTTTCACCCACAAACCACACCATATGGACTATAAAGCAATCTGTATTCAGAAGTGGTCCATCATGTCGAGATTTTCAGTAATTTGAGCTTAAAGTTTCAAAAAGTGACATTTTTCAGAAGCGTTTTGTTTTGACTTTTTTGTTGATATTATCATACTTACAATTACTATTTCTTAACTTTAAAATAAACTATCCCAAAGAATTTTACGATTTTTTTAACCGAAGATATACCATTTTGATTACATAGTCTCGATAATAGTAAAATAACAAAACTGTCTACTGCACAAAATTATGCCTTGCAGAAACAGTACAACCGGCTAGTAATTTGTATAGAATTTCAATGAAAATTTTCAACAAAACCCAATGCAACCTTTGGGGCAGCAACAATAAATTGTGTTTTTGCGAACTCAGATATAATTACTTAAAATGGTATATTTTCATTGAAAAAAATCGTAGAACTGTTTGGTTTAGTTTATTTCAAAGTTAAGGAGTAGTTCTTTAGTAATATCAAAGAGAGTCAAAACAAAAGTTAAGGTTCCCCAAAAAACGCGTATAAAAAGAGTCATATAAGGTAATTTTTGTATACTTAAGCTCAAATTACTAACAATTACTAAAGGTAATGGACCATTTCTACAAACAGATTCGTGTTCAGCACACGAAACCCCATATAGAATCACCACCGTCCCTTCTATATGCTGTAAAAAGTCTAATTTTGTTGCCTTGTGTAATTTAATACAATTTTTTCCTACTCTGGGGTGATTCCAACTCGGAGCCCATGAACTGAGCACGATTTGAGCACGCCATGGTGCGACGTCTCAACTAGCTTGGCTGTCGCGTGCTCTCTCTATGAACTCGGTGGAATTGTAAAAGTAGCAGCTTATATTTTCAAAAATCCAAAAAACTCTTACGGGAGAGTGATGACAAGGCCATCAAAATTTAGGTTATGGAATAAAAGTATACAAAAATATCGCTAAATTATATTCGCTTGATGTTCTTTAAAACTGCAAACTTGAAATATGAAAATACGCCTACAGAGCATGTTGAATAGTTATATTTTGAAAATTATTTTTCAGGCATCAGCTTACCTGAGACTTTGCTCTCTGAGCTAACGAGGCGAGTGTTGTCGCTTGGTAGTTCATAAGTTATTGTCTATCCGTACAGAAAGGTCGAAATATTCTCCTGATTTTACATTTAATATATTTCTTCCGAAAAAAAAGTTGAAAATTTCCATTCTTTCAAATATTCTTATTCTTCTTTATTATAAATTAAATTTTGAACTATTTTCCTCAACGTCACTTCAAAAATGGATGCGTTGCAGCTGAGGCCCATGGAGATTCAGGGTAAGCCAGTAGAAACGCGGCGCAAGGCTCGTCCGGAAATGTATACTTTTGAAGAAGTACATCAATATGCAATGGCCATACGTCTGCCCCAGGCAGTACAGGATGTAATCTACTGGCGTCAGACAAAGATTTCCTTGGCATACTTTATGCTTGGGTTGCTGCTCTTAAGCATGTTGGCCAAGTATTCGGCCCTCAAGCTGTTGGCCATATTGGGTCTGGCAATTTTGGGGCAGGCCTTGCTGTATTCAAAATTGCGTCAGTACGTACGCTTCCAACCGTACGAGCAGTTGCTGGAGATGGAGTTTACGGTGTCGCTGGAGCGTGCATTGATCATTACAAGTCGTATGATTAACTTCATTAACCGCCTGGTGGTCACTGCTCAGATTATTCTGTTTGGCACCGACATTGGGGTAAGCCTTGGAATCTGGATTTGTATGTTGGAGCTGCGTAGGGTGCCTTGCTCCACAGATGTTATTAGCGTGCTGACCTTCGGTGAGTAGATATGAATCTTCTCGGAAAGGGAAGAGGTTACACATTAACTTTTCTACTGTTTAGTGCATGTGGCCCTTTTCATGTTGCCCCGCTTCAAGGAGGAGTTCAATGTATTTACACAAAGTGACTGGTATATAGCTCAGCGCTTATCCTTGCTGGGCAAGATCGGAAAGCTATTTGAAGTGATGCCCAACGCATGTCGTGTGAACCAAGAATCAATTCAAACTGAACAGATTAAAGTTGAGATTATTGAGCTCATGGCATTGATTCAAAAGATTGACAAACTATTGGAGCGTAAAGATTTATTCTTTGAATATCTGGCGGAGGGTGAAAATGTTGAAGATTTGTTTGAATAGTTTCGTTTTGTTTATGGAAGAATAAGTTGTAAGTTCTGTCATGTGAGTTGAAATACGAGTTTATGTAATTTTCGTTTTTTTTTCTTTTAGGTAACCAAACTATGAAGTGGATTTGAAGAACTGCAGCTCTGATGAAGTTCTGTTGAAAAAGCAAACTGAAATACAACTCTATTCTTCACGATTAAATTGAAAGCTTTTTTTTGGTTGGGTTTAGGTTGAAATCATACTTAATAATTTCCTTACACGTAGTGAAACGAAAGATTCAAAACCCGCGCGCCCTTTCAAATGCGCGACATCTATCGATCATTAACAGCTGACGATAGGCCCATTGTTATCGATATCGCGCGCTCTGCCACCATCAGGTGCGAGCGCTGCCACCGGAGACTACGCCCAGCGGCCTATAAAAGCAGAGCATCAGCGTGGCTTCGGTCGAGTCAACACCTTGGAACAGCAGCCCCAATCAAGGAATCTTATGCGACTTACGAATTGGCATTTGTGTCTGTATGTGATTCCCGGTTGAATAGCACCGACGCTCGATCTTCCGGCGGCGGGTGAACCTTAGCTTGTACGATTTTTGAATCGCCTCGCTGACCAAAATACCAAGTCGGATGCACCATTGAAAATCTTCTGGCAGAGTACGGTCACAGCACACGCGGGTAGGCGCGTTCCAACAAGCTATCGTAAATGTCGTGGGTCCTTCTACATACGTTTATTTGTCGGGTGGGATGTAACATATTTTGTGTGCTATTTTAATAAATTATTATTAAATTAAATGAATTACACATTAATTGTTCTTATAAGTATGCCTTTTTACAATCTGCAGTATGAGCCTCTTGTACCTTCAATTGCGTTTTTTTTGTGGGACTCTTTTTAATGTGCTGACTGCTGCTTCTGCCTCCGTCCAAGCAGCGGCGGATCCGCTAGGCTACCGCTTGATAGGAGGCCAGCAGTTTGGTGTCCACTGAACTGGGAGCGGGTATTTGGTTTGTGGTCGATCATTGAGCACCGGCGGCTGTTCAATGATATTCCTCTTGGTGTGATCGAAGACATACTTGTGGCGCATCAAATCGAACATTGTGAGTGGACTGGAGGCGCTTAGAAGTGTTTGAATGCTGGCCAAAAGGATTTTAAACTCTTCGCTGGTGGTTTGTGGTGACGGGACGTCACATGATGTAGCGCATACCGCCACCTACGCCCACACAGGTACAGACCAGATCGTGCTCCGGTCCGCCGGTGTTTTTTTGGCGGGTTTCAGAGTGTTTCTTATCCGCCAAGTCCCACACCTCGCCCTTCACTTTCATAGAATGTGCCATTAGGCGACGCTTTCTGCCTGAATCTTTTTTAACTGTTCTCATTTTCAATTTGGCCGCACAAATTTGAATCGAAACCTATTTGGCTCACGTCACAGCAAAAAAGAGGCGTTAACAGCACTTAAAGCTACGTTATGTTTTTAATGTAGCGTAGTGGCAAACGGTAGTCTTCCTGGCATTGGGAATTATGATTGATGTACCCGTGGAGAAATTGATGGTTAACCAGAAGAAGTACTTAGCGTTTGTAGTTATGGAGCAGTCGTGCCTTTTCGTGTCTTTTTGCTTTAAAGATATTTATCTGCTTCTGATGACAAACTCATTACTTAGTTAAGGGAACTTAGAAAGTAATCTGAGCATCTAAAATGTGTAAAAGCAAGCACAATTCTAAGATGATAGATTGGGTAATCGTTCCACAATTATTAAGGCGTTGTCCGTACCGGCAAGCACCAAAAAATATACATATTTGTTAATATATTTATTATATGTAAAAGTGTTGCCTTTAATATTTCAAACCGAATAACTATACTTTTACTTATTCCATCATGGCCAATCCTCCTCAGAGTTGTATTGAAAATAAGGGTGTTTTGTTGCGTTTTTTTGCAGTGTTGTTTGGGTAGTTGATTATACCTACATTGTTTTGTATGCAAATAATCTTAAATTTGCTTAAATGTTTTCGATTTTTCTATTAACGGTAGAAACCGTTTCAAAACTACTCATAAATTTACATTACCAAGCTGGCCTTATAGCCTTGGCAAAAAAATGAGTTTGGATGAACACCAAGAGACCGTGATACCTTGGCTTTTGCATAGTAATGGCACCTAGTTTTTATGAAAGAAATTTTAAACTGCTCTTCTTGATTTGTTTAAAATAGTTTACAACATATTAAAACCAGGTTGTCTGTAAATTTAAAATGTTATTGCACTTTAACAAGATCTTGTACAACGCCATAGCATTTTTGTCCCAATGTTATATTTTAGGAAATTCCGATTGATAGATATTGAGATATTGAAAATATCCGTGGCACAATAATTTGCATCATCAGATTTGAAATGCTGTCCATTTTATAAATACGTTTGAATAACACAACCTAATTTGACTTCTATTCCACATTTAGTACAGCACACAACCCATATTGTTCAAAGTGATTTCTTTATCAATTCCTCCTTATTAACATTAGTAACATGAAGTGATGTTATTGTTAACAGGAGGCTTAAATCAATTCTAAATTTAACTGCATTTGCCTAACAAACAATCTGAGCTGTGTTATTTTCAAACTGTGAAAAGAATAAGAATATCTTAACAGACAGTTGATTTTTTTAAAGATTTAAAGGATGCTTCAGAACTTGATTGTCCATTTCCTGGGCTTTAGATGAGCTGCCAAGGCGGCTAGGCATTTTTTTCAATATTTCGCGTTTTGCACAGCAAATCATTGTATATATTTCTAGCATGCTTTATATCTCTTCCTTTACTGCTTGCATCGCCCGTTTTGTAGCCCATTCGAAAGCTATACGTATGCGTACCTCTTTGTGGAAGTCAAAATCAAATAATCTAAAAACCAGATCAGTGGATTGGAACCACTCTCAGGGTAGGGTCAAAAAAATAAAATTTTAGTTTTGGAGAAGACGCAATGCCAAAACGCAAAGTTCGCTCGATTAAGATGTTCTGCAAGTGTCAACACAAAGAATCGCATAGTAGGGAAGGAGATGAATGGCACAAAAGCGCCAACGCACCAAGCATGGAAGAACAAATAACTTTAATTTTTCCGTCTTCTATTTTAAATTTTCTGCATTTAAAATTCTAGTTATTCATTTTACTCGGACGCGTCTGTCCACTCCAAACTTCAGCGATTGAATGCAGCCAGCAATGAACATAAAAAGAGAGCGAAGTCGTACTCTCTGAAAACTTGCAACAATTTGGCAGCATTGAAAAGGTAAATAGCAGTGTTGCTATTTTACCGCTTTTCTCAAGTGTTCTAGCTAATGCGGACATAGACGACCTGGACTTTTGCACTGTATGTATTAAATTTCAATATTTCGCCCTTTGCAGACCAAATTATTAAGCTTTCTGGCATGCTTCGTATCGCTTCCAAATCATGCCAGAAGGCCAAATAATGATTTGGTCTGCAAAACGCGAAACATTGAAATTTAAAACAAACAGTGCAGAAGTCAAAGTCGTCTTTGCCAATTCGATACCAGACAGCTAATGAATGATTTGAAAGCGCTTCGAATCATGCAAGAAGGCTAATTAATGATTTGGAAGCGCTTCGAATCAAACCAAAAGGCTAAATAATGATTTGGTCTGCAAATATTGAAATTTAAAAAAACAGTGCAGTCATTGCTGGCTGCATTCGAGGCCAAGAAAAGGGAGCTAAGAATTGGTATTCTGCAAATCGGTAAAGTTGAATTTTGTACCTGTCGACGCAAGTAAAGAAACAAATGCGTCACTAATACCGAAAAGAGGAAAATCACGAAAAGAAGAAAGTTTTAAATATTTATTCATTTCAAATCGTATACACATGTAAGACAAACATAGTGAAAATGTATTTTTTGTATACACGTTGTATTAATTTGTATAAAATTTTCAAAATGAATAACTAGAATTTTAAATGCAGAAAATTTAAAATAGAAGACGGGGAAAAATTAAAGTTATTTGTTCTTCCATGCTTGGTGCGTTGGCGCTTTTGTGCCATTCGTCTCCTTCCCTACTATGCGTTTTGTTGGCCGTATTATAATCTTCCTCTTTGTGTTGACCCTTGCAGAACATACCCTGAGACTGCTTCCAAACAACTGATCTGGTTGAGTTTCGCTACTCCACTGGACGACGTTGTGTTATGTGGCTTCATGTTTTCTTGCACTTGTCTTAAAAATGCACGCAACAACAACAACCTAAAGGCCAAATCGCTAGCATCCGCAACGAAAGCCAACATGAAAGGCACCGTGGCGAACATCAAAAAATAGTTGTTGGTAAATAAAATTTGCAAATAAACTAAAATCTAGTTAATTTAATTATGGGGTGACATTTCATACAAAGAGCCTCCAAAAGTCAGGGGTTCGTCAGCCAATGTCTCATGTCTTCCTACGATATACAAAGTTGGTACATCTGAAGTACTGAGTTCGTAAGGAGAAAAGCGGAAGCCGAAGGCTGCCGCATGACTTTACCCAAAACAACCCCTGTGTTTTACGGAGTTGCTTAAGAAAAACGAAGCGGAACACTCAGGTTTTTTCATGCCTTCTCACGTGAGAAGCAGGCATGACATATGTACATCAGGCATGCATTCAAGTCCGACTGGGGTGTTTCGCTGCTACGCACACAAGCGCAATGGTTGATTGTGTGAGTTTGGACACCACTGTTCTAAATCTACCGAAATCAAGCCCATTTATTGACAAAAGTAAAGTAATCCCGCTTTATCTTGAACCGTGAACAGCGGGTGTCAGATTATGAGCATTCTGTGCTCAGTTTATGAACGGCTTGGGCATGTTTTAAGAACATTTTGTGCTTGCAATACAAACGTTGAAAAAAAATAATGTTTTTTAATTCTATTCTTTTGTTTCAAAAGTAAATCAGTTGTTAAATTTTATATTGAACTAGTTTTTTTCCGATTTTATTTTTATTTTTTTTTGTAGCTTTATCTTCCTTCTCTAGGGTTCGTAGTCAAAACCTCTCTGCTATACTTAATAACACAGGAGTCGGCATCTCAATTATCACAACTATCGACCTCACTCGCAACGATGCGGGGTAAAGAACGCACGCAAAAGTCAAACCTCTAGTGAGCTTACACGTGTATGCTCAATTACCCAATTATGCGGTACGAGTAAACTTAAAGCTCAAAGCTCGTTTACCATTTTCAAGTAGCATACACAAATCAAAAATTCAAAAGTGATCGTGTATTTTCGAATCATTGTATTGGTGAGCTCGTATACTGCATAGTGTAAATACACAAGTTGACTCGTAGCTTCGACCACAAGTCACCGCGAGTACTTGTTGCTGTAGCTGTTACACGTATAGCCGACAGCTTTAACAAGCTTGTTCAATTACTCGTGTGTAAAAAGAGCTTACACGTTCTGACACAATGTGCTTACGGTCATTTCGTGTATGGCAAAACAAAGTGGCGAGCACATCCAAGCCGAGTAAATGTGCGAGTGTACTCGAAAATTAAGTGCTCGATGCAGGTCTCTGATACCCATGTATTACTGTGCACTGTGAACGTTCGACTGCCACTTCCAGGCGAAATTAGCATGCGGCTTAGGGTATAGCAGAATCAACCACATTGACAGATGAGCACACAAGAAACTCAGTCTCTAAATAGTGTGTAAAGAGAGTGTATTTAATTTGACTCCAAATTTTAGGTGCCAGTCACACCGCATAAAATAAAGTGATTCCGGAACGATTCCGAAACATTTTCGTTTTCGTGTTCTGAATTCCACTTGAAATTGCCGCGGAATTACTTTTATGAACTAGTGGTTCCACTGCCGCTTATCGATTGATAGTTGTGAAATAGCAGCTATTGGATATAAGCATTTTCGATTTGATTTTTATTACTTCAATAATAAATTAAAATAATGCTGCGCGTTATGATAATGGACAGCTTAAAATTGCAAACATTTTGTGACGCACAAATAAATGAAGCTACGAAATAACGGCTGATTTGAATTTGAATGGCTACTTATTGGCGCCTAATATCGATATCGATTAATAATCGATAATTATCGAAAGCAACCTTACAAAATGCTCAGCGTGGCGTGAGCCGAAACTGAGCAAACGCTATAAAAGACCAACACCAGTACTGAGGAAGCCATTAGAGCGCCAGCGCTCGAAGCGCTAAGGTTGGCTAGGGAATTACTTATCGTTTGTGGTTAAGGTGCAGTCGTGGATAGCAATCCTCCACAAAGACTGCATTTTGAAAATATATTTTGACTTGGTGTTGAATTAATATATAAAAATTCCTACTTTTTTTTATTTTCCTGTTCCTATGCATTACATTTATTTCTGTTACGTTCTCCAATTATCCTTCTATTTCTCCCTTTACTGTGCCTTCTTTGGTGTTCATGCACTAACCATTTATGCGCGACTTTTTGGCTTTTAGTTGTGTGTGCTGAATTAAACGAAAAATTAATCAATTTTTCAAGCTTTAAATCAAAAACTTGCATCCTTAAAAAGAGTTTTACTTAAATAAAATTCATTCAAACGTTAATTTTGGTTCTTGCTTACCCTGAACAGTGCCAAAAACCTCAAACCTGCAGCAATATATTTTTTAGATTGTCACTTTGGGTCTTAATGGTTGCAGGCGAACCCTTATTTTGTTAACTTTGCTGCTTATTTAAAGTATTTTTAGTTTACAAGTTGTAAAGCTTGTGTTTTTGTACTTTTTTGTAAATCATTTGCAAGAATTCTCAAAGACTCAAAATTATTTAAGGCACTCTGCGCCCTCTGTGTGGGCGTCTTGCAGGCACTTTGAAGCAAGTTACCTGCGACGCAGCCTACAGTCTGCCTGACTCCATTTGCCAAAATAAATATATAAAATTTTCTTCTTTTCGTGATTTTCCTCTTGTTTTTTTACTTGCGACGTAATGGCGTAGACAGGTACAAACGTCAACTTTACCGACTGCAGAATACCGAATGCCATTATATAATAATGTGCTTCATATTTTATGAATTATTTTGAAATGAGTTTAATTAACTGTGACCTCGTCTGTTTGATACTTAATGTTCTCTGAAAGGGGGTCAATCTTTTGAAATATGCCCGTTGCGAGTTAAGATTTTGTACCTATTTCAGCTTCATTAATTGCCGACTCAAGATCCCGAAAATATATTTGATCTGGAATTACTTAAGTTACGCTGTGAGCCAATGTTAACAGTCAGTGCCTTTTTGATACTCTTCCAGTACACATCGGCACGCCTGTCGTTTTGTATTCGCATGATCTTGTTTGTGGCATTTTGGGAATAAAAAGATTCCAAACTTTTGCATTTATTTCTTATCAGGTACATTATTGTTTTCATCAACCTCTCATAACCGAATGGTGTGAATATTTCGAAGGCAGAGTTTCAATTTGGTTCTGCCGCTTCAAAAAAAGTGTTTAATATTTCGGGTTTTGCAGCCGAAATCATTATTTAACCTTCTTGCTTAAACAAGACTGCTGCCTCTCCATATTTTATTGTATTTTTAAATATTTGTTTAACTGGCACTGTCTCATTCGCCGCCAACCACTATGAATGCTCGTTACCCATTTTGGTCATTTTGTATATATGAATAAGGATTCCTGTATATAGTCCTTAATATTCAATTCATATCAACATACAACACACATAATTGTTTAACCAGAATCTCATTCATTTCATTTGTTCAGTGGAACAAATCTTACGATTGTTGGATACATTGCGCAAACGCAATCTCCTCCAGAGTCTGGAACATTTTTGATTTTAATTTTTTTTGTTTTAAGCGACTCGTTTGGTACTTCACTTGGGACGTGATACCGTCGGCGGGTACAGAAGTCGTATGTACCGACTGCAGAATACCGAATGCTTTTAGGACATTCCGATTGACAGATTTTGAGCTATTGAGTTTATATTCTCTTGAGATGAAAAAAAAAACCAGAGCTGTGGCAAATTCAAACTGTTGATATTGAATGAGAATATCTATCAGACAGTTTCTGCTCCTCAATTTCACGTCGCCGGATTTTCCATCTTTTTTTTTTCAAAAATTTGACCTTTGCCGGATGCAAAGATATAGCTATTGATATACCCTTGTATAGGGTATATTAAAATTGTCCAGATGTTTGTAACACATAGAAGGAAGCATCTCCGACTACGTGAAGTATATATGTTCTTGATCAGCATGACGAGCTGAGTTCATGTCCGTCTGTTTCTATGTTTTTTTACATTTTTATTTGCTGCCTGCAAAATATATGCTTATGTTTTTGGTCATATACATTTAGTTGAGTTGTCAAGTTGGGCCAGCGTAAGCGCAAAGCTATCATTTATATTGGATTCTCCATTCTGATCCGATACGACATTTTCCACCGCCGCGGCGGACGTGGGGTTGTTCGGTGTTCTCCCTGCCTGAGCCAACTTAGAGGTGGATGTAGACTTCTCTATTGAAGTGGTGTGGGTTTCGTTTAATATTTTTTGTGGGCTTCTTGGTTAATGGTGAAGACACATTTAAGGTGTACGCTTCGATACGTTCCTGATAAGGTGTCGTAGGGGAGACCAATGCCGGTGTGACTGCAGTTTGAGTTCCTTTGAGCCCACGAGTAGACTTTGGTGTTTCACAAAGATCAGCAACAACTTCATCAGCAATCGCAGTTTTGATTTTGGCGTATACGGGAGTCTTGGGCGACTTGCGGATGGCAATACTCTTTGGCGACATCCTGTGAGTTCTGGAGCTTGTGGGCATGGGTGTATTATGTAAAGCCCGTCTTCCCCTGACTTGGCCAAATGAAAGATATGGTGGTTCTTCGGGTACCTCTGTGTTCATATTGGCAATTTGTCCTTGCTCCATTAATCGCCTGGCACTGCTACGAGTAGTGCATCCTGGTGTCGATGTTGCCACTGGCAACGCGTTACCAATGGACGATCCATTCACGACAGATGATTCTCCTTCTTCAGCAGAAGACTAGACTTTTTAGCCACCTTTCTTGCTGCTGGCGGTTTCACTTTGAAGCGTTTTAAGGTATATTATAATAAAAAGTATAACAATAAGAGCAATTACTTTTCAAAATTGTTTTTCTCGTGAAAAATTTGATATTCCGCAGATTCTTGATAGAGTCTGCTCAGCAGCTGCTATTAACACGATAATACACTTTTTTCTATCGATAACGTATCAAAGAAACCTTGAGCTTATTATTGTGCTGTTAAATGAGCCCGCAAACTTACAAGCAACACCTCATCCCACCCGACAATCGTTAGCGAGAACGGATCCGTTTTCGATGTTTTCTCGAAGTTGTCTCTAACAAAACTATTGAGAATGTGTTCTGTTTTCGATCCGAAAAAGTATTACATGTCGCTCAGTTTGTGGCAGCAAAACGTAAGTTCTCGATACACGTTTTCAAATTCGTTCTCGATACTTTCTCAACAGCGAAAACGGATCGACAACTGAATCGTTTCCAATACGTTTTCGCTATCAAGAAAGTGTCGAGAACGGATTCGAAAATAAGTGGCAAACGTTTACTTTCGCGATAATTAATAAAAATGTTTTGTTTCCTATAAAAAATCATTTAATATTTGTTAGTTTTGTATGTTTATTTATTTGAATTAATCCAGCTTTATTATATTGTATCACATTTTTTTGCACAAAATAACTGGAAATAACAGTTACAACCAATAACAGTAGCTTGCATTCTCTTCGGTAACTATTCTTGCCGGAGCATTTAAAAAAATAGTTGAAATATGCGGAATCTTGGCATAGCTAACTTATTTAATTTAACACCTTTTATGTCCATTTTTGAAAAAAAAAAAAAAAAATCAAGAAAGAAAGTCGGTCAAGCCCGACTATAACATACTCTGTACCCTTACACTCGCATTTGCTCACGAGTCAAACGGCCAGTTAACACTATTTACCTTCGGTACAGAGTATAAAAATAGAGGAAAGCTAACTTCGGCTCTACCGAAGTTTATATACCCTTGTAGCTTGATGGCGCCACTACTTTGAGCAATTGCTTCCCAGTTTGTTATATGGCAGCTATATGATGTGTTCATCCGATTTTGACCGAACTCCCCAAAATTGTGTGGAAACTGATAATATTCACAACTGGAAAGTATAAAGACGCTACCATTGAAAACAAAAAAGTTTTCGCACTAGAACTACTTTTTCAACAGATCGTTCCTATGGCAGCTATATGCTACAGTCATCCGATTTGAATCAAACTTGGCAAAATTGTGTGGTAGCATATAATACTGATCAGTAACAAGTTTGAGAGCGATAGCATTGAAAACAAACAAGTTTTTCCTACTAAGACTTTTTCTCTGAACTAACTTTTGTATGACAGCTATACTATATAGGTGTCCGATTTTCATCAAACTTGGTGGAATTACGTAAAATCATAGAAAACTGAAAAGTACGAGGTTTAGGGGCGTTTGCATTGAAAACAAAAAAGTTTTTCTCACTAAAACTAGTTTTTTGACCGATCGTTCCTATGGCAGCTATATGCTATGGTCATCCGATCCGGCCGGTTCCGACAAATGCGCAGCTTATTTGTACCAAAAGGCTTTGTGCAAAGTTTGGTTAAGATAGATTTTAAACTGACGGAGGACATAGCAAAGAAACAGATGGACATGGCCATATCAACTCAGCTCGTCATGCTGATCAAGAATATATATACTTTATGTGGTCGCAGATGCTTCCTTCTATGCGTTACAAACATCTGGACAATTTTAATATACCCTCTACAAGGGTATAACGAGAAGGCCAAGCTAACTTCGTCTGTGCCGAAGCTTTTATACCCTTGCAAATGCTGTTTTTGAAATGAGAGAGTTTAAGAACGCTTACATAAAAATCAAAAACTTTTGTAGCTAAAACCCATTTTCCGTCAGATGAACATCTGATTTCAACCAAATTTCGCGAATCTTTTTGAAAACATTTCAAATTAACAATCGCCGAGCTTAAGAAGGATAGAATTTAAAACAAAATGTTTAAACAATAAATTTTTTTCACTATTATCCATTTTCCGACC
The DNA here is from genome assembly GCA_037044535.1 of Lordiphosa magnipectinata. NCBI lineage: Eukaryota > Metazoa > Arthropoda > Insecta > Diptera > Drosophilidae > Lordiphosa > Lordiphosa magnipectinata. The sequence goes on along the minus strand of JBAMBO010003226.1, from coordinate 12,690 downwards.
GTTCGGTCCTATGGCAGCTATAAGATATAGCCATCCGATTTTGACCAAAGTTTTCAAATCTGTTTGAAAGCATATAATATTAATAATGGACGAGTTGGAGCTAACATTGAAAACAAAAAAGTTTTTTTCAGTAAGACCCATTTTTTGACCGATGGTTCCTATGGCAGCTATAAGATATTGTCATCCGATGCGGTCGGTTCCGACATATTAGCAGCGTGCAGTAAAAATAAGACTCTGTGCAAAATTTCAGCTAGATAGCTTTAAAACTGAGAGAATAGTTTGCGTAGAAACAGACGGACAGACAGACAGACAGACGGACAGACAGAAGGACAGACAGACGGACGGACAAAGCTCAATCGACTCAGCTCGTCGCCCTGATCAAGAATATATATAGTTTATAGGGTCGGAAATGAATATTTCTGTGCGTTGCAAACTTCTGGGCAAAATTATAATACCCTTTGCAAGGGTATAAAAACTGATGAGGAATTTTTTCGTGTGGCCTTTTCATATTCGGTAGTTTCATATTATATAAAAAGGTTTTTATTCTAATTTGTGCGGCGAAATTGCAAGGCCAAATTAAAAATGAGCGCAACTAAAAAAGATTCCGGCAGAAAGCGACGCCTAATAGCATTTTCAAGAGCGGACAAGCTGAATCTGATAAACGCCGTGAAAGTGAAAAGCGAGGTGCGGGACTTGGCGGATAAGAAACACTCGGAAACCCGCCAGAGGACACCGGCGGACCGGAGCACGGTCTGGTCTGTACCTGTGTGTATTTGGCCAGCATTCAAACATTTCTAAGCACCTCCAGTCGCCTCAATCAGTTCGATTTGATTCGCCTCAACTATGTCTTCGATCACTGCTACCAGACCAAAAGGAAAATCATTGAACAGCCGCCGGTGCTCAATGATCGCGACAGTAAAACGGCCACAAACCAAATGCCCGCTCCCAGTTCAGTGGACAGCGAACTGCTGGCCTCCTATCAAGCGGAAGTATAGCGGATAGTGCAGCCACAATTGATCCCCTGAAGGTAACCGAGAAAAAGCGGATCGGGCAACGAGGATGTGCCCTACATCAATGCCAATTATATCAAGGTAAGAAATGGGCGAACCAAACTTCAACTTTATAAATCACTTCCATTTCTTGACGTCTTCCTGACAGGGCCCCCTACTACGTGGCCAAGTGCTATGTGAGCACCCAGGGACCGCTGCCCAATACCATTTTCGAGTTCAGCGGAGCTATATACGCCGCCACATCCAGAAGATCATCATGCTGACCTGACCAACTTCACGGAGGCAAATCGCCAGAAATGCGCGAATTACTTTCCAATCGAGATGAGCGAAATCTTTGTCGTGGCAGCCAAGTGCTAGGTGTTCGTTAAGTGCCGCTGCTCGGGACTTCATCGAACTGCATTTAATGCCATTGATTCTGCCAGACACAATTTTAAGGAAAATGTCGGAAGAGGCAACTTCCAATGTTCACTGCGCTAATACTGCAGATTGTCAAAAGTCATAATGATAACAATTAATTTATTATTAATTTCATTTAATAATAAAAATATATTAAAATAGCACATTTAATATGTTATATTCATAATCCTGTAAGGTTCTGTTGTTTATAAGTTCGCGGGCATATTTAACAGCGCCAGAGCAGCGCAAGGCTTCTTTGTAACGTTTATCGACAGAGTAAATTATGTTATTGTGTTATTAACATAGACTTAGCAGACTCTGTTAAGAATCTGGGGAAATCAACTTTTTCACAAGAAATTTTTTAGCGACCCGTGGGAACGCCTTGCATCAAGTAATGTTTAATGTTTACATATTCAGAAATGCTGAATACCCATGCAAAGGATACAAACTAGTTTTTAATAAAGATTAAAACGATGCGGTTCCTACGAAGCTACGGTGCCAAATTGACAAAAAAAAAACACGAAATTTGTACTACAGGCAAAGCAGATCAGCAACCAATGCTTTGAAAGATTTTTATTTGATTGACTGCGGCTGATCTAAATATCGACATTTGAACTGCTTTGTCCCCAATATTTTCAGGCACAACGAAAGAGCTGTGGTCGGCACAACACACAATCACATATTGACATTGCGTATGTGTGCGTGGCAACAGGCGCAAAGTTAACCGCGCTTGCAGCAGTGGCGGATCCAACCAGATTGGTCTTTTCAAGTGTGGTGTCATGATCCTTGTCTCTTAAGCTATTTACATATATTGCACATTATTATTATGCTATTCACGCTTATGGGGCTGTCTTATGTGCAAGAATATGTTCCTAAGCGCTATTGGAGATCCGTGGTTGAAACCTCATGTTCAACTTCAAACACCCACCATTGGTTATCCATAGTATATTATGGCGGTTTAGTGTTGAAGCCTTGCGGGTACGTCTAACGTGATTTAGTTTGAATTGAACTGTTGATTCTCCGACCTTTTCAAAATTAAAAGATTCTTCAGTAACAGTCTCTCTTTGACGGAATAATTTATGAACTATTAAGAACAAATTTTGAAATTTTGGCCGAAAAAAAAAGGACAAATTTCCTTTAGTGGAATATCAAATATCTGTGCTATGGACACCTGGTTGCCATATCCTCCTCTTCCGCTTCATCATAACTGTCAGTTCATTACATCCAAACAAATTTAGCAATTTTTTCCAAAAAAAAGGCTACGTGGTTCTCTCATCAAATATCTGTGCTATGGCCACCTGGTTGCCATTTCCTCCTCTTCTTCTTCTTCATCATAACGGTCAGTTCGTAACATCCTGCTAATAGAATGGATAGTTTTAAAATTAGTTTACTGTGGCTTTTTGGAAAGAATATATTGCCGTCTTGCCAAGTTTTTTGGTCTTGTGCAAGAAAGTCGTTCAGCTAAAGTTCAGTTCTCTAGATTAAGTCACTTTCTACTTACCAACAACGCTTCCATCCTCCTATTTACATTTTTTTTTCCGCAAAGTCTTTTTTCGAGTGGATGTGGGCTTCTTCTTCTTTAAATTTGTTCGGCATCTCTTTACTCCTTTTTTTGCCCTCGCCAAGGCGCGAATTTTCGGGCAAGGCTTTCGTTTTTTCGAAGTACTCCTGCTTCTGCTTCTGCTTCTGCTTCTGCTTCTGCTTCTGCTTTTACTTCTGCTTCTGCTTCTGCTTCTGCTTCGGCTTCGGCTTTTACTTCTACTTCTACTGTTAGATCTCTTCCTTGCTTGTTTCGACTTTTCTGCGCCTCTTGCTGTAGGTTTTTTGCACAGCGGTTTCGGCGACTTCTTTCTTACTGTTTTTTTGATAGCAGGCATTTTCCGTTTTGGTTTTGGACAAGGGAGACCACGTCTAATGCGTAATTCTTCTTCCCTCTGCTCGTTTCGCTCCTTCTTTTGTATTTCTAAACGTTTAAGAATATCTTTCATGCCAGTGCGAGTTAGCTGGTTGTCCTTGTATCTGGGCCTTGGTGTGCGTGGCGGAATTTCATACTGAAATGCACGAGGCGACGTCCTCTGCTTCTTACGCTTATCACTCCCATTTAAAAGTTCAGCCAAAGTCATGACATTCGATTGTTCAGTTGATTTGTCCATATTTTCAGTATTTGTATTGTGTTTCGGGAAATATACTGGATTTTTTTTTACAGATTTTGGGACTGTTCTACTTGAAACGTGAAATTAGAATGAGAATAAGCTAGAGCACACAGGCACATGTGGGCTGACAGTTGTTTGAGCTATAGCCCAGGCCTACTTGAATAAAACAAAAAAATTAAATAAATTTAATTTTATAATAAATTCTTTTGGGCCAGATTTAAGCGCCAGACGCTTCGACATTTACTCGTTATACACCTGCAGAGGGTATATTAAAATTGTCGCAAAGAACGCAGCATCTCCGACTACTTAAAGTTTATATATTCTTGATCAGCATGACTAGCTGAGTTGATTTAGCCATCTCCGTTTTATTCTGCACAGAAAAAAGGCGAGCTAAAATCATGCTCAAAAAAATTGATTTGATCTCTACCTTCAGCTTGAAGTTTCAAGCACGAGTTGTACTTAATTCGACTTGAAACTAGTACGAAAGAATTGGAACAATTTTTTTTATTCATGTTTAAATTGTTAAAGGCTCTTTTCAAATGCAAATCCCACTTGAAAATCCTATAATTCTGCATCGAGATCAAAGTAAGTACGGAATTCCTATGCAAAAGCGAATGAGTAAGTTCGAAACTAAACTGAGAAAATCTCTACCACTAATACAGTCAGGCTAAATGGGTACACACACAAGCATTTAGGGGCTTTTGAACTTATTCCCTACCAGTTATAGCACTCTCGACATGAGAAGGCAGCTGCTGAATTGCAGTCGATGGGCAAAGTCTTATGAAGATGGAACCGGTAGGTTCAGCTTCCATTGTGATGTTCTTTCTGTTCTGTTTTTACGGTTGTGTGCAAACAACTAGAGCTTGCTACTTTGAAATTTAAAAAGGCTGTTGAAAAAATCAAATGGTGTTCTTGTCGTATATGATTTTTTTAAGGACAACAAACATTCAAACAAACATCACTTCATTGGCTTCAATTTACGTGTGGGTATTGAGGCGGTTACTTCGAGACTAAATGTGCAAAATCTTATAGACGTTTTATGCAGAGTTTTTGGGAGTAAGAGAGGCAGCGAGCAGGAAGCTTGTGGATCTTATGTTAATGTCAATGAAAAACCGACAAAATATGCAAGCTTATGTTCTGCAACGGGACCTTGAAAATGCTCCACATCAATTATATTTCAACAGGGCGAGAGCAAAAGCATAAGTAAGCGGCTGGGAGAAACACTAAATTCACAAGTAAAATATCTTGATATGTAAGTTAATTGTTTTGTAAGGGGTGCACAATCCCAAATGGTCCTTCGGGCCGGATATTCGGCAAAGAATCCCAAAAGCAAGATGTCTTGTTCCAGTTATAAAGATTTGTTCAAGGGGTTGATACTAGCACAGGTCAAAAGCTCTTGAGGTTAGAGTTTCACGTGTCCATATAAACACTTTTGTTCAATTTAGCTTTCTTACCTAATATAATTACACACTGCTACAATAAAAAACAAGTGAGAAAGTCGGTCACGCCCGACTATAACATACTCTGTACCAGTTCATTTGCTCCCGACTTTATTATTGTAATACATCCAAGGAGTCACGCGGTTATCGTGCAATATTTTTATTATACGCTCATCTCTAAGTTTCTCTCTCTCTCTCTCTCTCTCTCTTTCTCTCCCTCTCTTTCTGAATACAGCGGTGGTTGGCGTGAATGGCGAGGTGGGGTGGGTGGTGTTGCCTGATCAATTTTTTTGCTCATAACTTTTGTATCGTTCATCCGATCTTTATCATTCCTTCAGCAAATCGATAAATAATTTTATTTTATTTTTGATTACTAGATATCTCTAGAAGGAACGAACAATCTATCATTGAAACTGTGGGAGATATGACGTTGCGTGGCAAAAATTGAAAATAAACTTGATCTGCCTGCAAGTATAAGAAATATAAGTCCCATACATGTCAAACCTCTATCTCTTACCATCTCTGAGATCTCTTCGTTCAGACGGACAGACGGACACGGATCAAGAATATATATACTTTATAGGGTCGGAAATGATTCCTTCTGCCTGTTACATACATTTGCACGACTTTAGTATACCCTTTTACTCTACTAGTAACGGGTATAAAAACAGTGGCGAAAACTTTCCATGACTTGACAATAATTTTGTATGAAAACTAAAAATATATTTTCCAATCTTTCGCATTGCGTTTCACTTAAGAGCCAAAATGATGGCACAACCAAAATCTATGATTTGCAGATACTCCAAACCGCCGTCCTGGAGACGATAGCAGCATTCCTACAAAGAAATGCATATTCAACCAACTTTGAATCAAGCATCAAAAGTGCGACTACCCACCCCCATGTTGTCGCATATCTGGACATTCGTCAGGGCCGCATGAAGCACTATGTACTCCACAAACTGCTTCAGCTGACCCACACTGTAGGCCGATGAGCCAATCTCTTGTACAAACTTCTCCAAACGATTACCGTTGCCCGAACGGCAGACTTCCAAATAATCCTTCAAGTAGTAGTTCGGGATTATGCCCGACATCTCAAATAGATCAGCCTTGTTGACGGCATGCTCGACCCCCTTAAGAGGATAACAAGACGCATATCATCTCCCAATATCTGTAAAATTGACTTGTAGGCCTCCTACTCGATCTGCACCTGCTCCAAGTGTGTCTCAAACGTGCAATAATTTGATCTTCGCCCAACGCCTTGAACCGGAATTTGATGCCGCTACCGCCATCAACATACATATCTGTGTTCCTGTAGCGCAGCTTAATTAAACTATTTTTGGCAAATCAAAACCACTTTCAATTTTTTTTTTGTAATCAAAACAAAACAGCTGATCACCAGTGTGACCGTTTCCGTATTTGGTCTCTTTGGCTTATATATAGGCTCACTAATAATTTATGAGGATGCTTAATTTATTAAGTGCAATTTAGCGTGCTAAATTTTCCGCGCTTCTCAGAACAGGCCTTAATTAATTACCTGAAATCATACTTAATAATTTCCTTACACGTAGTGAAACGAAAGATTCAAAACTCGCGCGCCCTTTCAAATGCGCGACATCTATCGATCATTAACAGCTGACGATAGGCCCATTGTTATCGATATCGCGCGCTCTGCCACCATCAGGTGCGAGCGCTGCCACCGGAGACTACGCCCAGCGGCCTATAAAACCAGAGCATCAGCGATCTGGGAATTCAATAAGTCCGTGGCTTCGGTCGAGTCAACACCTTGGAACAGCAGACCCAATCAAGGAATCTTATGCGACTTACGAATTGGCTCCGGATGAGCGATTTTCGAATTGGCATCTGTGTTTGTATGAGATTCCCGGTTGAATAGCACCGACGCTCGATCTTCCGGCGGCGGGTGAACCTTAGGTTGTACGATTTTCGAATCGACTCGCTGACCAAAATACCAAGTCGAATGCACCAGTGAAAATCTTCGGGCAGAGTACGGTCACAGCAAACGCGGGTAGCCGCGTTCCAACAAGCTATCGTAAATGTCGTGGGTCCTTCTACATACGTTTATTTGTCGGGTGGGATGTAACATATTTTGTGTGCTATTTTAATAAATTGTTATTAAATTAAATGAATTACACATTGATTGTTCATATAAATATGCCTTTTTACTATCTGCAGTATGAGCCTCTTGTACCTTAAATTGAATTTTTTTGTGGGACTCTTTAATGTGCGGACTGCTGCTTCTGGCTCCGTCCAAGCAGCAGCGTATCCGCTAGGCTACCGCTTGATAGGAGGCCAGATTTTAAACTCTTCGCTGGTGGTTTGTGGTGACGGGACGTCACATGATGTAGCGCATACCGCCACCTACGCCCACACAGGTACAGACCAGATCGTGCTCCGGTCCGCCGGTGTTTTTTGGCGGGTTTCAGAGTGTTTCTTATCCGCCAAGTCCCACACCTCGCTCTTCACTTTCTCCAGCGTTTATTAAATTCTGCTTGCCCGATCTAGAATGTGCCATTAGGCGACGCTTTCTGCCAGAATCTTTTTTAACTGTTCTCATTTTCAATTTGGCCGCACAAATTTGAATCGAAACCTATTTTGCTCACGTCACAGCAAAAGAGAGGCGTTAACAGCACTTAAAGCTACGTTATGTTTTTAACATAGCTAAGTGGCAAACGTAAGTCTTCCTGGCATTGGGAACTAAGATTGATGTACCCGTGGAGAAATTGATGGTTAACCAGAAGAAGTACTTAGCGTTTGTAGTTATGGAGCAGTCGTGCCTTTTCGTGTCTTTTTGCTTTAAAGATATTTATCTGCTTCTGATGACAAACTCATTACTTAGTTAAGGGAACTTAGAAAGTAATCTGAGCATCTAAAATGTGTAAAAGCAAGCACAATTCTAAGATGATAGAATGGGTAAACGTTCCACGATTATTAAGGCGTTGTCCGTACCGGCAAGCACCTAAAAATAAACATATTTGTTAATATATTTATTATATGTAAAAGTGTTGCCTTTAATATTTCAAACTGAATAAGTATACTTTTACTTATTCCATCATGGCCAACCCTCCTCAGAGTTGTATTGAAAATAAGGGTGTTTTGTTGCGTTTTTTTGCAGTGTTGTTTGCGTAGTTGATTGTCATTGATGTACATTGTCAGGTATGCAAATAATCTTAAATTTGCTTAAGTGTTTTCCATTTTTCTCTCAAAGGTAGAAACCGTTTTTAGAACTACTTTAAAATTTCCATTACCAAGCTGGCCTTACAGCCTTCACAAACGTTTGTATGTATGTTTCAAAAAAATGAGTTTAGAAGAACACCAAGAGACCATGATACCTTGGCTTTTGCATAGTAATGTCACCTAGTTTTTATGATGGAAATTTTAAACTGCACTTCTTGATTTGTTTAAAATAGTTTACAACATATTAAGTCCAAGTTGTCTGTAAATTTAAAATGTTATTACACTTTAACAAGATCTTGTACAACAGGATCTCACCTGGAATGATTTTTGTTTGGGACGCCATAGCATTTTTGTCCCAATGTTATATTTTAGGAAATTCCGATTGATAGATATTGAGATATTGAAAATATCCGTGGCACAATAATTTGCATCATCAGATTTGAAATGCTGGCCATTTTATAGATACGTTTTTGTAACACAACGTAATTTGACTTCTATTCCACATTTAGTACAGCAAACAACCCATATTGGTCAAATGGATTTCTTTATCAATTCCTCCACATTAACATCAGTAACATGAAGTAATGTTCTTGTTAACAGGAGGCTTAAATCAATTCTAAATTTAAATGCATTTGCCTAACAAACAATCTGAGCAGTGTTATTTTCAAACTGTGAAAAGAATAAGAATATCTTAACAGACAGTTGATTTTTTTAAAGATTCAAAGGATGCTTCAGAACTTGATTGTCCATTTCCTGGGCTTTAGATGGGCTGCCAAGGCATGCATTTTTTTTCAATATTTCGCGTTTTGCACAGTAAATCATCATATATATATTTTTAGCATGCTTTATATCTCTTCCTTTAATGCTTGCATCGCCCTTTCTGTAACCCATTCGAAAGCTATACGTATTCTTTGTGGAAGTCAAAATCAAATAATCTAAAAACCAGATCAGTTGATTGGAACCACTCTCAGGGTAGGGTCAAAAAAATACAATTTTAGTTTTGGAGAAGACGCAATGCCAAAACGCAAAGTTCGCTCGATTAAGATGTTCTGCAAGGGTCAACACAAAGAGGAAGATTATAATACGGCCAACAAATCGCATAGTAGGGAAGGAGATGAATGGCACAAAAGCGCCAACGCACCAAGCATGGAAGAACAAATAACTTTAATTTTCCCGTCTTCTCTTTTAAATTTTCTGTATTTAAAATTCTAGTTATTCATTTTACTCGGACGCGTCTGTCCACTCCAAACTTCAGCGATCGAATGCAGCCAGCAATGAACATAAAAAGAGAGCGAAGTCGTACTCTCTGAAAACTTGCAACAATTTGGCAGCATTGAAAAGGTAAATAGCAGTGTTGCTATTTTACCGCTTTTCTCAAGTGTTCTAGCTAATGCGGACATAGACGACCTGGACTTTTGCACTGTATGTCTTAAATTTCAATATTTCGCGTTTGGCAGACCAAATCATTATTTAGCTTTCTGGCATGCTTCGTATCGCTTCCAAATCATGCCAGAAGGCCAAATAATGATTTGGTCTGCAAAACGCGAAACATTGAAATTTAAAACAAACAGTGCAGAAGTCAAAGTCGTCTTTGCCAATTCGATACCAGACAGCTAATGAATGATTTGAAAGCGCTTCGAATCATGCAAGAAGGCTAATTAATGATTTGGAAGCGCTTCGAATCAAACCAAAAGGCTAAATAATGATTTGGTCTGCAAATATTGAAATTTAAAAAAACAGTGCAGTCATTGCTGGCTGCATTCGAGGCCAAGAAAAGGGAGCTAAGAATTGGTATTCTGCAATCGGTAAAGTTGAATTTTGTACCTGTCGACGCTATTACTGCGCAAGTAAAGAAACAAATGCGTCACTAATACCTAAAAAAGGAAAATCACGAAAAGAAGAAATTTTTAAATATTTATTCATTTCAAATCGTATACACATGTAAGACAAACATAGTGAAAATGTATTTTTTGTATACACGTTGTATTAATTTGTATAAAATTTTCAAAATGAATAACTAGAATTTTAAATGCAGAAAATTTAAAATAGAAGACGGGGAAAAATTAAAGTTATTTGTTCTTCCATGCTTGGTGCGTTGGCGCTTTTGTGCCATTCGTCTCCTTCCCTACTATGCGTTTTGTTGGCCGTATTATAATCTTCCTCTTTGTGTTGACCCTTGCAGAACATACCCTGAGACTGCTTCCAAACAACTGATCTGGTTGAGTTTCGCTACTCCACTGGACGACGTTGTGTTATGTGGCTTCATGTTTTCTTGCACTTGTCTTAAAAATGCACGCAACAACAACAACCTAAAGGCCAAATCGCTAGCATCCGCAAAGAAAGCCAACATGAAAGGCACCGTGGCGAACATCAAAAAATAGTTGTTGGTAAATAAAATTTGCAAATAAACTAAAATCTAGTTAATTTAATTATGGGGTGACATTTCATACAAAGAGCCTCCAAAAGTCAGGCGTTCGTCAGCCAATGTCTCATGTCTTCCTACGATATACAAAGTTGGTACATCTGAAGTACTGAGTTCGTAAGGAGAAAAGCGGAAGCCGAAGGCTGCCTCGTGACTTTACCCAAAACAACCCCTGTGTTTTACGGAGTTGCTTAAGAAAAACGAAGCGGAACACTCAGGTTTTTTCATGCCTTCTCACGTGAGAAGCAGGCATGACATATGTACATCAGGCATGCATTCAAGTCCGACTGGGGTGTTTCGCTGCTACGCACACAAGCGCAATGGTTGATTGTGTGAGTTTGGACACCACTGTTCTAAATCTACCGAAATCAAGCCCATTTATTGACAAAAGTAAAGTAATCCCGCTTTATCTTGAACCGTGAACAGCGGGTGTCAGATTATGAGCATTCTGTGCTCAGTTTATGAACGGCTTGGGCATGTTTTAAGAACATTTTGTGCTTGCAATACAAACGTTGAAAAAAAATAATGTTTTTTAATTCTATTCTTTTGTTTCAAAAGTAAATCAGTTGTTAAATTTTATATTGAACTAGTTTTTTTCCGATTTTATTTTTATTTTTTTTTGTAGCTTTATCTTCCTTCTCTAGGGTTCGTAGTCAAAACCTCTCTGCTATACTTAATAACACAAGAGTCGGCATCTCAATTATCACAACTATCGACCTCACTCGCAACGATGCGGGGTAAAGAACGGACGCAAAAGTCAAACCTCTAGTGAGCTTACACGTGTATGCTCAATTACCCAATTATGCGGTACGAGTAAACTTAAAGCTCAAAGCTCGTTTACCATTTTCAAGTAGCATACACAAATCAAAAATTCAAAAGTGATCGTGTATTGGCGAATCATTGGTGAGCTCGTATACTGCATAGTAGAAATACACAAGTTGACTCGTAGCTTCGACCACAAGTCACCGCGAGTACTTGTCGCTGAAGCTGTTACACGTATAGCCGACAGCTTTAACAAGCTTGTTCAATTACTCGTGTGTAAAAAGAGCTTACACGTTCTGACACAATGTGCTTACGATCATTTCGTGTATGTGTCAAAACAAAGTGGCGAGCACATCCAAGCCGAGTAAATGTGCGAGTGTACTCGAAAATTAAGTGCTCGATGCAGGTCTCTGATATCCATGTATTACTAGTGTGTGCGCTGTGAACGTACGACTGCCACTTACAGACGAAATTTGCATGCGGCTTAGGGTGTAGCAGAATCAACCACATTGACAGATTAGCACACAAGAAACTCAGTCTCTAAATAGTGTGTAAAGAGTGTGTATTTAATTTGACTTTAAATTTGAGGTGCCAGTCAGACCGCATAAAATAAAGTGATTCCGGAACGATTCCGAAACATTTTCGTTTTCGTGTTCTGAATTCCACGTGAAATTGCCGCGGAATTACTTTTATGAACTAGTGGTTCCACTGCCGCTTATCGATTGATAGTTGTGAAACAGCAGCTATTGGATATAAGCATTTTCGATTTGATTTTTATTACTTCAATAATAATTTAAAATAATGCTGCGCGTTATGATAATAGACAGCTTAAAATTGCAAACATTTTGTGACGCACTGTACCAGCACGCACAAATAAATGAAGCTACGAAATAACGGCTGATTTGAATTTGAATGGCTACTTATTGGCGCCTAATATCGATTTCGATTAGTAATCGATAATTATCGAAAGCAACCTTACAAAATTCTCAGCGTGGCGTGAGCCGAAACTGAGCAAACGCTATAAAAGACCAACACCAGTACTGAGGAAGCCATTAGAGCGCCAGCGCTCGAAGGGCTAAGGTTGGCTAGGGAATTACTTATCGATTGTGGTTAAGGTGCAGTCGTGGATAGCAATCCTCCACAAAGACTGCATTTTGAAAATATATTTTGACTTGGTGTTGAATTAATTTATAAAAATTCCTACTTTTTTTTATGTTCCTGTTATTATCCTTCTATTTCTCCCTTTACTGTTCCTTTTTTGGTGTTCATGCACTAACCATTTATGCGCAACTTTTTGGCCTTTAGTTGTGTGTGCT